>CM060608.1:31162402-31217402 GCA_030578255.1 Tiaroga cobitis | reverse complement strand
TAAAAGTGATAAAAAAAATAATAAAAAAAACACATAATTACTTCTTGTGGCCTGCGTATTCACAAAGAGTACAAACGCAAGGGATGAACATAACATACTGGCGTTCAACGCGTCAAAAAAACAGAAGAAGAACCTGCACCAAGTGTCTTCGCTTGACTATTTATTTTGAGAAGTTTCAGCAAACATGCTAATGAAGGTGAGAACTGCAGGATGGATCAGCGCCGTGAAATCCTCGGTAGCTGTGACACAACTGCGGGCACGCTCATCTTGATCTGACGCGTTGAGCCTGGTCATCGATGGCAGTAACTGGTCCCACTCTCCACAGCACAGATACTCTATTTCAGTCGGCATAGGTTGGCATATTCCCCCACATTCACACCACCAGTTCATGTTGGCTCTCATCCTCATGTCCTCAGGCTGTCGAGCGATCTCAGCCTCCTCCTCCTGTCGGTCTATTTCTAAAGCACGCAGCTCCTCTTCTGTAAACTCTGGTTCAAATAGGTATGGCTGACTGTCTGAGAAGTCACCCTCTTCGTCTCTCACAAAATCAGCCATGTTCATCGCCAGTCATGTACTGTAAGGAAAATAGTCAGGCAGCTACTATTCACGCCGGTATGTTTACGGAAGTCATGGGATTTCATGTGTTGCGTGATATCTCTGCGCCAAGTAGCAGTGCTTCGCCTAAGCAGCAGTGCTTCGCCTGTGCTTCCCCCTAATATAGTCCTAAGTCAATATCTGCCTAGGAAATCGCCTAGTGTTAATCTGCATCGCTATGTGTACTCGTTGTGAATACGCAGGCCACAAGAAGTAATTACGTGGGTTTGTTTATTTTTTTTAATCACTTTTACTCAGGACATGCTAGCTGGCAACAAAGGATTCCATTCATTGTGCTAAGCTAAGCTAGCGCCGACCCTGTCAAACTAAAACAATGCATGCACTAAGACAAAAATGCATTTGCACACATATCTAAATGTAGGAAAGAATGTGAATAAGCCCTATTTTAAAAAACGGTGGAGTGTTCCTTTAAAGGTTAAAGCGAGACCATCTACGGGACAAGCCGGATTCCACCACATCTTTACAATGTAAAATATTAATATTGTGTACATAATCCTTTTATTTTTAATATTTGGCATGTTTGTGTGCTTCTGAGCATCCCTGTGTTTGTAATAAGCAGAGTGTGTGTAATAAGAAGAGTGTGTGTGTGTGTGTGTGTGTGAGTGTAATAAGCAGAGTGTACACGTGCGTTGTGGACCCGCCTATAGGGGGACATTACTAATGCGCACTTTAAATAACAAAAAAAGATTTCACCACTGACTTTAGAGCAGGTTTCAGTTGGTCAACGGCTCAGTCTATTTCAGCTCCTCAAAATAGCAGCGCTCCAACAATGCGCCCGAACACACACCTGGTTCTCAGACCCGCCGCCCGTGGGCCACAGATGGGCACAAATGCATTTGCCATTTAAACAACGTGGCGCAGGACGAGAAAATGAAAACAGCGTCGGGCTGAAACTAGCAAAACACACTAGCGTTGCGCCTGGAGTTGCATTGCACCGAGTGTGTGATAGACCCCAGACTGTTGAAACCACTGAAATGTTGCAATTACTTCTGTTCTCTCAGCCAATCACTGCTCTGTATTTCTCCAGGCTTTTACAGCTTGGCCTTCCTTCTCTGTGAGCCTGATAGCTTTGCATAGCTTTGCATAAGGCACTTTTAGATCCCATAGGACTAGAGGTGCACGGGGATTTTGCTAGTTGCATCTAACGCTTGGGTTCAGATATCTGACAAGTGTGTGATTATTACGGCATCACTGATAGAGAATTACAGCTCATCACATCAGGAAGATTTGAGGGCTGTTGTCTACCGTACATACAATTAGAAATGCCCGAAATATAATTGAAATTTTGATGGAGACGAGCTGTTTAAATACAGAGATTATAACATTCCCTTTTTTACCTGTTAAGAGACGTCTTCAAACGGCACACACTTGGAATTAAAAATTTGATGTGATGAAGGTACCAAGCATAAATGTATTCTCCATTTCCATGAATTTTCACTGCGCAAATGAGTTATGAATTATCTATTTTATCACATTGCCCTGTGCAATACTTGATTACTGAAGGTATTTTTCTGGATATTTTGTTGTTCAAGACAAGTGTAAAGTCTACTGAAGGCAAGTTTGTAGAGAACCCAAGTGCAGTTTATTTATAAAACGTGATCAAACATAAAACAAAGGCATGACACGGAATAAACTCAAAACATAACCGTGGACACGACGCTTACCAACAGTGGCAACAGGGAACAAGACTTGAGGAGGAACAAGGCAAACATGAGCGTTTAAATACACAAGGACTAATGACAACATGACAACACAAAACACATGGCTGGATCACATGACTAGAACAGGGGATCACATGACAACAAGATACCGGTGCTACTTCCAAGTCTCTCGTATCCCTCCACGGTCTCAATGCAAATCAGAGTAACTAAGGGATGAAAAAAGTAACCTGGATTGCAGATTTATTATAATTTTGGATTGATTACAATTTATAAAATAATAGTGTTACAGTGTTCATGCTGTTGCTGATTTTGGGGTGTGACTGCCTACTTTCCCAGTATTTTATGGGTTGTAATAGACTGACAATTTTGTTCTATTTTATGGGTTGTAATGGACTTTTTTTACCACTTTTTTCTGGGTTGTAATAGACTATTTTTTACCACTTTTTTCTGGGTTGTAATAGACTGGCTATTGGTTTCTATGGTCTGTGTTGTAATAAACAACTTTCCACTTTTTTTGTAGTAATGGACTAATTTTTCACTATTTTCTGGGTTGTAATTTACTAATTTTTCACTTTTTTTCTTTGTTGTAATGGATTTTTTTCACTACTTTCTGGGTTGTAATGAACATTTGTTTCACTATGGTCTGTGTTGTGAAGCAAACACTTTATATAACACATTGTTTTTTTTCAATCTATATTTCATATCCATTATATATTTCAGTTTGGTAAGCATCCTTGCAAAAGCGTCCTGGTCATTATAAAGGCCTCCAGGGCGACACGAGACCCCGTGCTGCGGGTCAGCGTCCTGGTCATTATTTTCTGATAATGAATGGCTGACTATACATTATTAGTGCTCTTAAACCCTTTGGGGACAAAAGTGCTGTGGAAGGTTTTTGGCCCTCTGTTTTTCTAAAACTGCATTCTTCATTCCTCTCTTTTTTCCCGTTGTCAATGATACACTGACCCACGGTGTAATCGCTGCACACAATCCCATATTTCTCCAAATTTGCTAAAGGACTCTTGCAAACACAATGCCCGGTTCTGTTTATGTCTACGCATGTTGCCTTTCCCTTAATAAAAATAAATCAACATTGATTTTCAGACTGATTCTAATCTAACAGCTTTTAGAAATACCAGCTTGACTGAATATATATTAAGCTGTTCCATTATGCATGCAGCACGGTGAATGAATAACGTGGGCTGTTTTGCTCTCTGTGTGTGTTTTGATCTAGGCCAGTGCTAATAGAAAGCCTTCCATCAAAGAGAGAGAAAGAGAGAGAGAGAGAGAGAGAGAGAGAGAGAGAGAGAGAGAGAAATACAAATCACTGTCCTTTGCCCATCTGATCTTACAGGCCTTTTCAAACAAGCCGTCCTCTGTTAATACGTTCTCATCAGACAGATAACACAACGCCGACTGATTCTGATCTACGTGCTTCTGTCGTAGTTTCCAGAGATCAGCATGTTTTAGCTTGACGTTAAAGGGGATTCTTTGGACGCTGGGATGAACAGGGCCGATATACTATGTGAGAGACTGTAAATTCAGGGTATGTCGAGGTGAAATTTGAAATCAGGTCACAGATTGGTGTTACTACGCTCTGTTTTATGAGCTCGCATAAATCGGTCTCAGATGCAGCTTAATTGAACTTCTTGTGATATGAATATTTTCTAGGCCATCAGAGTGTGGAGGGAAAGATGGAGGGAAATTGAGTTGAGTTAAGGAAAAAAAAGACTGCATTTTGTATTATTAGTCAGAATTCACGACTGCATTGGTAAAGTTGAGTCTGGCTCCAGAAATCACATAGAACAGAATCAAACTGTTATAACGCATTCAATAAATGTGAACATTTGGTCAAAAATACAATAAAAAACTGTAAAATTGTGAAATATTATTTCAATTTAAACAGCTGTTGAATATATAGTATATATAATATATAGTATATATATATGTGAATATATAGTAGAGTGTAATTTATTCCTGTGATCAAAGCTGAATGTTCAGCATCATTAGTCTTCAGTGTCACATGATCCTTCAGAAATCACTCTAATATGAGGATCTGATGCTCAAGAAACATTTATTTACAACTTTTTTTTGCAACGCTGCAATTTACTTATCTATGCAAATCTACAAGAGCTAGAACCTCACTTTATGTACAACATACCTTGATTATTATCAATGTTGCAATTCATTGAAATACCTTCATTCACACCTGTGCTCAAGTGATCCAAACACCATAAATGTATGTTAATGTGTAAAGGCATACGTCGTGTCCACAGTCCATATCGCTGTTCAACTTTACACCACGTGGAAGCCGCCTGTAAACGTGTCACAAAGACTTAGAAAGCATCCCTTGAGTATCTGGTGAGTTAGTCTGCAATTTAGAGACACTCTGGTTAGATAACCCTCGCCACCATTGTGACAATCCAGTTAAGAAAACACAGCGCACTGTTAGTGTGACGCAAATTGGCTGAAAGTGTGTTGGCTGGTTTCCAGCCACGACTCAAGGTGAAGGAACGAATGCACAGCTGTAAGAGAACATCCAGCGGACGGATCAATGCTGACATGTGTGCCGGAGAAACAGCGCTCGATCAGGGATGCTAGTGTACAGCCGCACACACACACACACTCAAGTCTCTGTTCCTAGCTCTTAAATAATGTTTTGGAATTAGCAACAGAAACTTGGGATGAGATGCGTAAGAAATGAATCCTACACACAAGGACAACAACCTGAAAACCGTCTTGAGATACATCATCTGAACATTGTTTTGAGGTGCGGTAACAGTAGGATAAGCGGAATAATAACCACTTCGGGTGTGCATTATTTTTCTAATAATTCAACGGCCCGTCGTCAATTATTCCTTACATATTTCATAATATTACCTTGACTCTTTACCATAGAAATCCCAGATGACATTGTGCTTGGCTTGAGTCAATATCAATATCCCTGTACACCAGACAAAGCAGACAAGTTTTACCTTTTATTTGCATCCGCAAATACTCCTGTTCATGCTTGTGAAAACATTCCTTCCCTTTGTGATTTAATACTAAAGACCGTTTGAAAATCTTTACCAGCTGAGCAAGTGATTAAGGAATGGCACAGACGAATCACAACAGAAACTTTATTAGATACATTTTGGCAAAGTTTTCAAAAGACACAGTTTAAGCTCTCAAGCTAAAACAGAAGTATATACAAAACATTTACTTGGAGCGTATCTTAAATCAAACGCAGCACAAGACACAATATACAGTGATGTGTATATACAGTAGATGAACATGTAATCTAAGCTTAACTTTGTTCGATGCTTATTTCAACACCAGTTTCTTTGATGCATTAATTTGAGTGGCTTTAATCATGAATATTCACGAATGCTCTGCCCAGTGCAACCGAATGTTTATAAACCCCGGATTACATGCACACTACACACATTCACACTATTTTCACCGTCGTAAAAGGAATTATTCACCTAATCAGAGAGCATATACGATTTCAGACGTATAGCCACTGTATTTGTCAGTGTGTTATTGAATCATTTACTCGACTGATTCATTTAAAACACTAACGACTCGTTTGGTTTCGGTTGGATCTATTTGCTCTGACAGAGCAAATATTGACAGTCTAAAATGTAAGCTACTCGATATTATCTTGTTTATGATGTGTCTACCGCTTAAATATTCCTATTATAGTATCGGTTGCTCATTGAAAGTCAATTGCAAGGTAAAACGCTGTTCCATATGCTGTAAACCCTGAAACCATGTAAACATCAAATGGAGCTGCTGAAGCATGACTATATATTAGGCTAAAAAACAAACTTTGCCTCCTGATTTCAGACGTCCACAACATGCCAACGCTAACAGCTTTATTGTGCCCAAAGATTAGTTGCTGATTTGCTTTTTCCTTGTTCAAGGAAAACATATTCAGGGCACGGTTGCAAATGTGGGCGGCGTTTGCGATTCATCTTTGCTGACTTGCGTGATCGTGTGTGTGTGTGTGTGTGTTGTTCAGTCGTGGAATGAAATGTGAAGGCTCTTCATATTTTGCCGCTGTGTTTGTCTTTAGTGTGTGAGCCATATGCCTGCCAGGACCATGCCCTAATTAGCAGTATCACAGAGATCAAACGCAGAGGAGAGTATAGGAGAGCAAAGGAGTGGGATAAAAGGGTTTGCAGAAGGAGTTACATTGTGTAATGGGTGCTGAGTTTGGAGAGGAGAGCACTTTGATTCACCCTCTATTATGGATGAAAACCACTCTTTGGATGGAGCTCGAGCTCGAGCAGGCCTGCTGACAGACACATGCAGGGGTATCTGTGCGCTCCGCTTGTCTCACAGCACAGTTTCTGGCGGTGGTCTGTAATTATAGTCGGGTAGAACAACACGGGACAGACGTTTTTGAGGACAAGATCCTCAGACTGGCAACAAACTTAGTATCGGTGGTGAACTCACATACACTGCATTTATTTAATGCATCTTGATCGAATTGCTGTTGCGTTTGCACTTGGATACAGAAAAGCGTCTGCAAAATGGATATGAATGCCACATGCTATTCTAACTGTAACGTCTTGATTCTGTATTCTAGAGGAATAAATATGATGCCAGAACAACCGGGTGAATTACCTTTGGCCAGATTTAGCTGCAGATTTTAATTTTTTCGAATGCATCTCGAAGGGAATTTGCACTTGGTCATTTCATGATTTAAAGCTGAAGTATGTGTGGAAATGGAAAAATAATGATTGCTTTTCGAGTTTACCGAACACTCCCTGCTCAATGACGTGATGCTGTTTTGTTTAGTTTTTTTTGTCCTATTGATTTATTCAGAAATACATTAGAAATGCAATTCATCTTGAATACACCCCTTCTATGATGAGCATGACATCTGATATCATAATTAGTCTCCTTTAAAATAACAAACCTCAGTGTTTTTTTGCAATATCCTCATATATTATTGGACCTTCCGTCATCTGCCATTAGCTGGGCAAACAGATAGTCCCGCCCCCAAACTCACGCCATTGGTTGGTCTTTTTTGTATAGTTATCTGTGAAAGAAAACATCTCAACATGGAACAAATTACACACTTCATCTTTAAATACATGTATTTATTAAAAAATGTAGGCTTTGTCAAGGTAACCTCAGCCATTACGTGCATAAATTCATTTTTCATAGCGTTTTCGGATTTTTCAAGCCTCATGGACTTTGAAGTAACATATTTATTTACCATTACATCTATAAATACCAGCACTCACGGTGCTCTCCTGGTATCAAACCGCCGTGCACGGCTCACATATTTCCAATGAGTTTGCCTAATGGCGTGAAACGTTTGTGCCCCATTTGTTTGTTTCACTGTTTATTTAATCATGAACCATCATCACGTTATCACGAGTTAATGGTTAAAATGGCTCGCTGTAATTGCATACAAATCTCCGCACTTCTTTTATTGATGTTTCAGCCTTTACATATTAATCAGTCCTATCTGGTTGAAGAAACAGAATGTATTAAAGGCCAGCTGGATGAATTTGCAACTCAGAGGCATTTTTTCTCATCAGAGGTCACAGTGGGGTCACTTCTTGCCTCCGGAAACAATTAAAGGCAGCATTATTTTTCGAGGACGTACCGGCCGGCTCAAAAAGCCTCGTCTGGCAATAGCAGAAGTGCAAGATAAGGGCTCAGCAACGCTCCGGTGAATTATAAGTTTGTGCTCACCGCTCAAAGACCTTTTATTGAGATGCACGTTCGTACCCCTGTGTGCTTTGTTGACAGAACAGTCAGGGATTTTTAAATATCAGCAACCTAAATTATATTGAACATCCATATTGTTTCTGGGTGAAAGGTACATGGAAGTAATCAAACTGAGCCCTGGGAGCTGATACGTGCATCAGAAAGAGCTTAATGCTGCTGACTGTAATGCAAAAGCAGGAGATCATGTGACTTCAGTCACTTCAGGACATTTATTCCTCGGTGCAAATGTTTGCAGTGGCAAAAAAATAAATAAATAACAATAATTGTTCTGCATGTGCAAGAGTTTTGCTTCATGCACTGGTAATACACATGCATTATATGCATTTACCTATGCATTACATTGCCCCGAAGCTGATATACATGGAGTGACATGAGGTTAATCCTCAGCCTCATGCATCTGCAGAACACGGCTCACTGTAAACCCTAACACTCAAAATAATTACTTAAATCAATCAAAGTAGTTCACACAAATCAACTTTTATGAATATTTAGAACCTTCTTTTTCTTTTGAGTTCACAAAACTGACACATTTCAAGTAATCTGAATTGTTTCATCGTTTTGAGTTTTATCAACTTGATTCTTTTAGTTTAGACGAATTTAAATTAACTGAAACTGGGCTGGGATTTCTATTTCCCAGCATGCTTTGCAATGACACTCAAAGAGTGAGTAAATGCTAAAATTAAATATTATATAATGTTCTGCTTACTTAAACTTACTTATTTATTTTCTTTACTTAAAAACAAATAGGTATGATTGCCTATTTTTTTTAGTTTTGCCAACAGTGTACTCATTCCTGAACCTTATAGAGGATAGATGATGAACAAATGACCACGACAAAAAATAAAAAATCTTTGTCAGAATCAATGAAGGGATATTTGTGGCTGGCATCTCCTCTCCTCCCTGCATGTGAAAAGCCAGATTTGGACCTCATGCATTTAAACGTGTTCATTTAGTGTGACTAATCAGCAATTAATCAAGTCCCCTGTCCTTTTGCACACACCCAAACTTAACATTGGTTACAAGATAAGACAGTTCGGGGTGCGTGTGTGTGCAGTTTACGCTGTGGGACAAAATGCCAAATTATCATCAAGTTAGCCGTAAGAAAATCTCGAGGCGAATTAGAATTAGTTCTCATCCCCTGCATCACCCTACTGTCAATTACTGTCATATTATTCTATCCATAGAGGTTACAATACATGGTTAACAGAGAGGAAAAGAGCTGTGAGAGATAGACGTACAGTATTTGTGTATAAAGGTCCTAATTTTCACTTCTCACAAACTGTGTTATGGAGCTTTTGTCTACTGTAAGTTTGGTCCGCTGATTGTTGTTAAAGAAGTCAAGTCACATTCATTTATATAGCGCTTTTAACAATATAGATAGTTTCAAAGCAGCTTTACAGTGATAATAGTAAAATGAAAGTACCAGAGATTGATGGAGTCAATCCACTGTATTCAGCCTGCTTTTCATTCCTGTCAAAAACTGAACATGGCGCTGTCCTCTATTCTTTTATTCTGTCTTCCGGTTCCACCTCGAGCCTGGATAATGTCGGAGACGCTCCGGGCTCATTTCCATGCCCTAAAGAGCTCAAGGCTGCTGGCCTGTAATGAATTATTTTCCTGCTTTCAATCATTTAAGGCCCAGATGCTTTAGGAACTGTTTTATTCAGCGCTGATTGATCTGCCCTTGGTCTCTCCATTCATTTCATGCTTTCTAGTTTTTAATATAACGGGGGGAGTAAACAGTATCGGCCCGACTTTGAGGCAACTAATCATTCTGTTAATCTGAAGGATATGAAGTCTGTTGAGGTAAATGCTGATGCATGACGGGTATTGTGTGGAGACTGAAGGAACAAAGAAAGACTGGCATTAAAAAAAAGCCATTCAAACAGGAACATGGAAGATCGAGTGAGAAGGTCTCGCATCTGTTCTGTATGTACAGCGTGTTTGCATGTGTGTCAATGTCGCTTTTGCTCTCAGAACAGGAAAATAATGGTAATGGCAGGTGTATGTCTTGTTTTGTGGAAAACAAATATTTCAATAACACATATTTCATTATGGCAGAGGCTATTAGAGCAGAGAGAATGTTGACAAAAAAATATAAAAAGACAAAAACAGAACGTGACCATGAGGTTGCAAACGGTTCATACTGTCTTGACGTTAACTATAAAATAGTAATTTTTGGGTGATAAACAATGAAAAAATGTTAATTTCATCTAATACATTATTCAAATCAAAAGTTGCATCTATAATCCATAAATAATCCATAATATTAGGACCTGAGCTATGAACTACAACAAAAAGTTTTATTTTTATTAACTAATGTTAATTCTAAGATGAATAAATCCTGTATGTGCACGTTTTTAATTATTGTTTGATAATACATTAACTTACATTAACTAATGGGACCTTATTGTAAAAAAAATACTTTTATGAAATTGTAAGTAGTGTATATGTTGCATATATATGACATACTTGCATAATTTTATAAATCATAAATATAATCGTATAATTATGTACTTACAATTAAATACCTTTAAAAAAATAGTTGCTGCCTTAAAGTTTTAAGTACAGTCAACTTGGATGTTCAAGTCATTTCAACTTAAATTACAACACAGGTTCATTGGAAAAACGTACCTGTGGCGTATCACTGCAAGAAATGAACACTAGAGGCAGTAAATCAGCAAACACTTTTAATCATTTTCACACACAATTATGATTCCAGAGCAAGATTATGGATTATGGATTAATAAAGACTTGTTTTCACGCGGCTCCTTGCACAATTATGTTATGACCTCAAAACACTTTTTACCAGTGTATGATTTGTAAATGAATATATTTTAGAGTTTGCATCACTATTATTAACGCATGAAAGGAACAAATAGTAGATTTGCGTTTTGCAAAAATGTTGCCACAGGTACGTTTTTCGAATGGTAAAAACATATGTTGTCATAACTTATTGCTCATATACATTTTTTACATGTAGGCTACAGATATGGCGACATCAGTTCCATTTGTTTCTAAATTCCAGTGTAAGCTAAAAAGTAACAAATACACAACTTCCAATAATACCCTTTTAAAAGTAGCGTTCCCTAATGCTGATCACAGTATCGTGTGTGTGTGTGTGTGTGTGTGTGTGTGTGTGTGTGTGTGTGTGTGTGTGTGCCCTGCCCGCACAGGAACGAGTTTTGCTAGCAAAAGTGTTGCAGGGAAATCTTGATTGTGCTGACTTCCTCTGAGTCCCTGCTGAGTTTCTCAGTCCATGAACTAATTACTCTAAACCTATCCAGCTTCCACCACTGCCATCTTATTCCACACACTACTGGGGCCGAGGACTCCAGAGGCCTGACCGGGAGAGAGAAGAGAGAGAGGAAAAATGAAATGGAGGAAAAATTCAAGCACAGAGCCCATGTTTGAGAGAGGACCTTTAGAAAGAGACTGGCTGATTTTATTACAGGTATTGAAAGGCTCAGACGTTGATAGACAGAAGAAGAATCACATGTCCTCAGCATTGAGAACAAAGTCCCTGGTGTGGGTCATCACTTAAACAGCACACACACGCTCACACACACGTCCAGACTAAACTGATGAGATAATTGCGGAATAGTCGGGTTGTTCCATCTAATTACTTCTGGGGGGAGTTCTTGGTCGAAGGGGATTAAACTGTTCGAAGACACTGGTTATTTGTGCAAAGCATGAAATCGATTGACTGATAACCAAAATAGGACTGCCTCTCTGCGGTCTCTAGAGAAGTTAAACGTCAAAGTCTGAATCTGGCCTGCAGACAGCACACATGAGTTCGCTAAATAGCTAAACGTTTTCTGTCACTCGCTTTGACAGACGGGCACAGACTGTCCCTATGTTCCTTCTTTACTCCCAATCCATTCAGTTTCATCTGCCCCAGAGCACACGCTTCTTCTGAAGAAGTTTATTTAGCAATGGTGCTTGCCAAGGTTGAGCATCACTAGTAGCCTGTTTAATATTCAGTAATATTATCGATTTGACTACACGATTGAGATGGACGATGACACCAGTGTTTTCTGTAGAGCTGATTCGACTTAGTTTCATAATTGACTAATTTTGCAACATTGAAGAGAAGTTAATCAACAATATACTGACTTAAGCTCAAACTAAATATAAGCTACAATATGCCAGTATGGGTTAAAAACGTAGCTAATTTAAAGTAGTCAATAATTGTATCGCTTAAATCTCATCTTTGATCACCAAAATTACATATTAAAGCATCTTTTCCTTGAAAATAAGTTTCTTCATGCCTTAAAATATCTTGAATGTAACTCGACACCCTTGCCTCATTTAGTATGCGCGGTTCTATGAATATGCAAATGAGCCCCGCCTCCACTCACTCACTCAGCTCAGAGATCCACTGGTTGACGATCACACGTTGATCTGATTGGTTACAAGGTCGTTTGTGACGTCAGAAACACCAGCGATTTCAAAGCGTGTGTTTGAGACTGTCTTTGGTTCACTGCAGTTTTAAGCAGGGAATACTCAGCAATGCTGTCGACTTATGAACTTACACACGGTGTGTCTTAAAGCGTATTAAACACACCACATTTAAACAACATTTAAAGCTGGATTTTCACCACAGGGGGACTTTAAGTGTTACAAAGAAGGATCAGTGAATGCCTTTCATGTATAGAAAGATGGGCATACTTTTAAATCTACACCGCAGTGGCGTTTTCATATTTGTCATGTTGATTTATTTGAGAATATCAAACGTAGAAAATGTAGTTTTATTTATTGGAGTTAGTTTTCATTTAGGTTTCATTAGTTAACCTTGTAATAGGAAAAAAAAAATTCTGCTAGCAGTTTGGGTCTGAACCAATTACAGAACAAACAGATCCAGGGCTTAATAAAACCTCCGTATTTCACCCTCCTTTGAACCCACAACCGAGCAAACGCACATCCCAACGATCACACAATGTAAACAGGCCTTCTCAGCTGAACATACATGCATGTATGCTCTTGAAACACACTCAAACAAACAGTCGGTACAAACTACTTCCATAATGCGGCTGAGAAGCCCATTAGCATTCAGAGCTGTTTGACTATTCACCCATTGCCGGTCCAGGATAAACACCAGCTGGGATTAGAGCTCAGGTGAAGAGAGAAAGGTAGAGAGATACTGAGGTAGAGAGTCACTGTCGCGGAGGGGAGCGGGAATGCAATCGATTTGAGCTCTGGAAGTCAGAATATGGACATAAAGAGACGGACCCCTGGAGGAAGATCCAGGACAGAAGCAAATGCAGAGCGGAAACGGACATTTCATGGGCATAAAGGCACTCTATAACACCTTGAAAGAGTCCAGATCAAATGTGCCACCGTGGTTTTCTGTCAGCATTACTCCGGCACATGGCTTTCTGCTTCCCATGAGCCTCCGGTGTGTTCGAAATGCTGCGTTTTGCTCTCTGTACTTGGAAAGTGCTATTTTCTGTCTCGATTGAGGCCGTAACATCAATAATGCAGTATCCGAATGGCCAGCGACCAGAAACTTGTTAGAGTAAAACTTTGACACATCATCAACGGGAGGAGTCTGCTCACCCTTCAGAGGAACCTGAGGGATAATTACTGTATACTGGCAAGAGCTTGGAGTTTCACAAATCGTGGGATGACAGAAACTGCAACAATCTGTTCTGTATAAAGCCTTGCGGACACGTATAAACACAGCTGAATATTCCTGTTGGTTACTCCTCTAAGCTGTGGAAACTACATGATGAGCAGATCTTTAAGGTTTAGCTGGTCAACCTCTGCTGGAAGATGTTGCAACTAAACCATCTTGCTACAAAAGACATCTTTCTCCATTGATGGCCTTTGGAAAGTGGCCGTGTTTGTGAATTGCATTATTTTGCAACATTATACGTATGTTAGTATGTTTACCATGCAGTGTCTTACAGTATATATAGTGTACAGTGCAAAAGTTCATTTATTTCAGTAATTCAACTTAAAAGGTGAAACTAATATATTATATAGATTTGCATTACATGCAAAGTGAGATATTTCAAGCCTTTATTTGTTATAATTTTGCTGATTATGGCTTACAGCTTGTGAAAACCCCAAAGTCAAAATTAGAATATTGTGGAAAGGTTTCCATATCTGTAAGCCATAATCATCACAATTTTAACAAATAAAGGCTTGAAATATCTCACTTTGCAATTACTGAAATAAATGAACTTTTGCACGATATTCTAATTTTTCGAGTTTCACCTGTAATCTCTAGACAAGTGAACGGAGAAGTAGAAATGAGCGATAGAAGCATTGCTGACACAAAATAACGTGATCATCAAACATTAAACAGCATATAAATCAAAACTGGCTAATGTTACTGAATGAAAACGACGAGGCAAAGCTTTAGGGGTGTTATAGACTTGATCCAGTCCATCTGTGTTTGGATCATCGTTCTGAATCCCTTCTGGACGAACTCTTTGGCAAACACGTAATTTTCTCAGCCTTTTGTTTTAAAATATTGCTTTTTAAATGAAACTTACCCACATTCAAGTGTTGATAAAAAATACATGAAGCTAGAATAAAATGCTTGGTTTGTTGTTTTAAAATCGGCTCTTTCTTTTGATAAACTGACTGTACAACCAAATATTCTGGGGGTTTTGTAAAAATGATCAAAAAATGCTGGCGTTGGATGAGAACTTTAAAAAAAAAAAAAAAAAGCTGGTGGGGAAAGAGTTCAAATTAAAGACCAAGGAGAAACAAGTGCAATTGTCCGAAATAACTTTATAGTGCTGCTATATTCAGTATATAATGTCTGATTATAAATCCTGCAAAATAGTTGTATTATGAATGTTGTGCAATGACCTTTATTGTCTTTTAACTGAAGATAGAGATTGTGAAATATTTTTTTTTTTTGTTAGATGTTAGTTTTGCAGACTATACATTAATCATACTAGCTTAGCCTATAACTTTTTTATGTGTATTATTCAGGGTTGCAAGTAACGATTATTTTGATAACTGATTAATCTGTCCATTATTTCTAAGTTTAATGGAGACTCGCTTGCTGTCAGGATGAGCTTTTATGCAAAATAAAAAATACTTTTACGGATACATTTACAGAGAGGTATAAAGATTAGATTAAATGTAAGTTATGCGATGAGGAAAACACATCTCAAACGCATTAAACAGCACACACATCTATCAAAGCACATGACAACAAGCCACGTTGAATGCTTTATGTTTAGGAGGACTTCATGCACTTTTCCCACAGCCGCTCACTGTTTTCCAGATGCATTTTGTCCATAGAAATGCAGATTTCACTGCAATAAACTGCGGATTTTTTTTGTGCAGCACATAGACCTGATTGATCTATGATATTTTTGCTGATTGTTTTCATTATCAATTACTGTCTAACTCCTCAATTAGTTGTTGCAACCCTTGATTTATATGTATAATATGTTTTTTTTAATGATCTGCAGGCATTACAATCAATTCAACTTAATACTCAATTCAACAGGTGGACCACACTAACATAAATTGTATATTTGATTAATTGCACATGTTTAACTCTCTCCAAGTATTCTAGATCTCCTTTTTTTTCAAGCCGTACAGACCGTCAATCCCAACCCTTTCAGAGCGTCCTGAAGAAGACACGTATAAATACATAGCTGTGCCATCGGAAGCCAGTGCTTATTGAAGTGGAAAAGAGCTACAGTGTTTTCTTTCTGGTACTTGAGTTCCATCACAGCTCGTTTGTGTGAAGCGAGTCCAAACCCCGGAGTTCAGAAGTAACCGTCAGGTCAAAATAAGAGACGCACTCGTCTTCTTTACCTATCCATCCCATCCTCCATCCGCTTTCACCTCTCTTCTAACCTTGGATTGATGTCTGTGTGTGTGTGTGTGTGTTTACACAGACACGGTGTGTGGATTGATGTGTGCTGTTGACTGCGTCGCAAGGTTCATTGCGGACAAGTTAATCCGGCAGCGGCAGGGCCAGGGAGAATCACCATTAATAACGCATGGAAGGAACAAATAATATATAATTCCACAGAGCGCTGGGCTTTACTGCTGTCCTCCTCAAAGTCAACAGAGACCGGTGTCGCTCAAACAGAGACTTTGTTCGGGGGTATAGGTTACGAAAACGGTGACAGAAAACAGTGAAGAATATTTTAGTTCATAGGGTTGTCAAACGTACAGGTACTAACGCAAAAACAGAACAGACCGTATCATCACAGTTGAAACCCGCCGGAGACTCGGCTTTCAAACAATCTCGTTCATGCTAGTTTGAGAAGTCTGTGAGCGTCAAAGTTTTCTATTTACAGCATGTTTTTACAAGTGTTAAGCATTGTAGCCAATCACAATCATATCTGATGAGCGCTTGAGCGTGTGAAAGCACTGGCCAATCGGGTGCTAGTCAGTAAATTAGTCAGAATCCGCTTAACTAGTCTTATAGTGTGTTGTAATCATCATTGAAGATGAGCTTGACTTGACTAGTCTGTAAATATATTCAAGTGTCAAACAATAATACAATAAACTGTGGCTGTTTTGATTTCTAGATGTGTCCGAAAGACCTGGACGTTTGGAAACAGAATTCACACTCACAATAACTAAAAAATAGCCCCAAAATAAAATGTTTTCCAGTGACTATCAGCATCACAACACTGTGAACACAGATGCCCAGAAGATTAGACACAGAAAAGAGGAGCAGCCTTGAAAGAAAAGGAGAATTACAGAGAACATCTTCGATTGTCTAAATTGTGTGATCTATGCTTACAAAAATGAGACAACAGACATGCATGAGTCAGCAAAGAAAACCCTGTGACACATTTATGGAGAAGGAAAGTAAGAAAAACAAGGAAAGAGAGCAAGAATAAGCTGTGCATTTAAATGGATGACAGGTGAGATGAAACAAATATTAAGGAGATTATATTTTGATAGCGTCTCGTGTCTCGTCCCTTTCGTCAATGCCATTGAGAACAATTAGATTTTCAAACCTCTACTTGCATGCCACCAATCCTCTCTCTCTCTCTCTCTCTCTCTCTCTAATAATCATAAGGAGAGAGGGAATTTGACATACAGTACATGTCTATTCCCAGGAGAGATCATGGCATTCAGGTTTTCCTCTCTGAGAGGTTGAATTAATCTCCAAGGTGACACTGGGTATAAAAGCTGTCGATAGGTGGCCAGAGATACCCTGTATGAAGCATACTGAGTGGATGCCGTAAGCCCGGTGCATTCACTCTCTGAGAGATGGATCAATTTTTTACAAGGAGCCTGTAAACAAATCAGAGATTCACCTTAAGAAAAGAGCTGAATATAAGCGGAGAGCCTCCGCAGAATGAGGAGCCAAAGGATATTCTGCCTTGATATATAGTGTGAAGATATCATTCACTTAGTTGGCATGGCATAAAAGCTTCAGGCTTAGACCGTATGAATATTTAAGTATGGATATATTCTCAAATAATGTGTTTCTGGACTCTGGTCAGACGTTCTCCTTGATTAAAAACACTGGCACAGTGAAAGATAATATAGGATTTGTTTGTATTTCAGCGTTTTTATAATTTGCTGTTCATGATATTTTAAGCGCAGGATTTGCACAATACTGTTCAAAAGTTTGGGGCTGGTACGATTATTTGAATGTTTTTGAAGGAAAACTCTTATGCTCTCATGCATATTTTAAATATAAAAAATATATTACCATTTAAAAATGCAATGTATGTTGTTTTGGATAAAAGTGTCTGCAAAATGCAAAATGCAAAAATAGCACAATTTATTTTGTACACATTGTGTGCACTGTTGATGAAGAAAAGTGATAAACATTGCTCATTTAGCCACAGGCATACACAACAAAACCATATTTCCCACAATTCTCTCTGCCAGCACAACAAGAATGATAAAATGCAAATCTAACACATCAGTTGCACAGCTAATGTGCAGCATTTACTCTTCATTTTGTTACACTGACGCTAAACAAGCTTCATGTCTTTATCGGGAAGTGAATACGAGAGAGAAAACATATGAAACTGCACAACACACTCATTTTATGCCATGCAAAATTAATTAAAAAACATCATGCCGCAATTACGATTTCCAAACTTTCAAGGAGTTTCCAAGAAGGATTTGAAGCATTATATTTTTCAACAAGTGTCATTAACACACATTATTTTGCTTTATACAGAAATAAATGTATTAAAGATTGACCAAGAGCGCCAATTGTTTTTAATATGCTTACAGTGTCTCTATTTACACATGCATTTACATTTACATCAGGCCAAAATGAATTGTTCAAACGGCCACATTAAGGAAACATTTCATTTCACTAGTGTCCGTGTTTAACTCATCCGTGAAAGCCCAGGGTGACAACTTCATAATCACATGCTTCACTAAAGCACATTTGAATGGAGCTTTAATCACGGCCTGTTAGACTATCCCTCTTAAGGGCATAATCATGCGCGATCCATTAGATGTCACAGAAATCCTGATGTACATTAGGTGCTGTCATTATGTAATTCGCAGTATGTGTCGGCGATAAACCTGAGCTCGTGTTCGCCCTAATGCTGGAAAACAGTGGCATTTGCGCTTAGACATTTTCACCCACTTCACCTCTTCTTGCCCGTCCGTGACACAGAACAAATTATTGTAATGCCCCTGACAGGGCAGAATCACTCTTTCTCGAGCTGCTGATTGGTGAAGTTATCTTTAATTGGTTAAACTTTGCCCTAGCTGCCTGGGGATTGGCAAGCTTAATTTCAGCAAAAGGTCAACATCAATAAATCCAGCTGAAGGAGAGAGAGAGAGAGAGAGAGAGAGAGAGAGAGAGAGAGAGAGAGAGAGAGAGAGAGAGAGAGAGAGGGAGATGGTACCCATTACCTTAGGAGGCAGAAGAGCGTGCGAGAGTGTGACCTCTGACCCCACGTCAAAGTGCAGACGGAAGATTCGAATCTCCAGCTTAGTGGCTCCACCTCCGTGTCTCCTGTTTATTGGCACTGACCCCTGGCAAGATGGGGTCATCTTTTCATATAATGGCAAAGCTACTCCGTCAGTGCCCATCGCCAGCCATATAATAAGGCTAAAATGAAAAGGACACAGGCACGGTGGAGGACAGGATCATAGAAAGGAGAAGAGACGGGATGAGAGTGAGAGCGAGCGACGTGTAGTTGACCCAGAGCTAAAAGGACAGCTCCATTTATTTTGCACTGAGAGGTATGAGAGAGAAATTCAAGCCAACAAAGACATCACTTCTATTAACCAGCATGTCATTCCAAAGCGTTGTCTGGGTTTACACACACAGATATGATTCACCTGTACAAATCATTAGCATTCATGCACACCCAGGTTGGCAAAACAGTTTGCCTTGATAATAGCCCAGATCCGGCAGGCCGAAAGATATGACTCAGCCCGGTTGGGTTTGCCAGACCCGGGATGAATGATGCCCCAGAATCGGCACAAATACACTGAACAAAATTATAAACGCAACACTTTTGTTTTTGCCCCCATTTTTCATGAGCTGAACTCAAAGATCTAAGACTTTTTCGAAGGAGATGTAGTGTACTGCGTGAGGCAAATGGTGGTCACACCAGATACTGACTGGTTTTCGGACCCCCCACTACAGTAAAACTGCACATTTTAGAGTGGCCTTTTATTGTGGCCAGCCTAAGGCACACCTGTGCAATAATCATGCTGTCCAATCAGCATCTTGATATGCCACACCTGTGACATTTTAGAGTGGCCTTTTATTGTGGCCAGCCTAAGGCACACATGTGCAATAATCACGCTGTCCAATCAGAATCTTGATATGTCACACCAGTGACATTTTATGGCGCTTTTCCATTACCAGTACCAGCTCGACTCGACTCGACTCGCCTCGACTCGGCTCGCTTTTCGCTCCGTTTTCCATTGCAGAAAGTACCGCCACAAATAGTACCCGGTCGTCATAGCGACGCCTTTCGTTCCTCGTTGCCCCATCAAGCTCTCGCTGGATCCTCTCTTCGGCAACCAAACAAAGGAATGTCTGCACCTCCTCGTTTGACCACGGCGTATTCTTCCGAGTTGCCATAATAATAGTAGTAAGTTTAGTAACTATCTCTGGCCAAACTATTTAAAAATGGCGGGGTTATTTATTCTGGATACTCCATCTGGCGCGTGCAATGATGACGCAGATTCTCTGTGACCAATCAGCAGTCGGCATTGTTTTCACGTCACATTTTAGTATCGCCTTAGCTCGCTTAGAACCTCGCCGGAGGTGGTACGAAAAAAAGTACCCGAAAGCAGGTACAGGTACAACTTTTACACAGTGGAAAAGCAAACAAAGGCGAGTCGAGTCGAGTCGAGCCGAGCCGAGGCGAGCTGGTACTGTGTAGTGGAAAAGCGCCATTAGAGTGGCCTTTTATTGTGGCCAGCCTAAGGCAATAATCATGCAATAATAATATTAATTAAATATTAAATATTATTTTATTTCAAATCACCACATAACAGAATAGTAATTTTTTCCAAAGAAATTGGGTTGAAATACACAGCTCCTTTTCACATTTCAGCTACTTTTCGAATGATTCACAGCATACAAATTCATACGAAATTGCCATTGACTAAAATAGTTACGTTTTCCTATGAGAATGGTATTTTTGTACAATGTAAATTCATAAGAATCACCACCGTGTACAATAGAAAGGTTTTCCCAAGAGATCCGGTTGGAATACGCAGCTACTTTTAATGCATTTTTTATTTTTTAATTTTCGTCTTTGTGAACTTGTATGAAATCACCACCTCGTAAGAGACACTTTCTCCTGTGAGATCAGCTTGGAATATACAGCTACTTTTGAATGCCTGTAAATGGAGAAAAAGTTTTTTTATATATAGCATCCACCAGAAGGGGCTAACTGACACATGCTAATCACCGTACAACTCATAACATTTCGATTTTCACTACAGCAGATTCAACAAACATGCACTTGCCTCTCAAGTTTGTCCCTCAGCCATTGATTGATTGTCATCCACATTGACTGCGAGCTTCAGGGACTGGTTGTGCAAGGCCGAGGTCGAAGGTTAAAGTGCACTTGTGGTGTGAGGCGCTGGAAAGCGTGCG
Source organism: Tiaroga cobitis (assembly GCA_030578255.1). NCBI lineage: Eukaryota > Metazoa > Chordata > Actinopteri > Cypriniformes > Leuciscidae > Tiaroga > Tiaroga cobitis. The sequence continues at coordinate 31,196,357 of CM060608.1, read as the reverse complement.
GCGTCGGTCACAGTTCGGCTCTGCCGCGGCTCAGCTGCGCTACCACAATAAAAGGTGACAGGTCCAATCAACCACTCCATCAACAGCTCCTGGCCTAATGCTCTCTCATGTCAGACTGAGTTAGAGAAGACCGCGGTGACTGCCCACACGAGAGAGCGAGGAAAAGAGATAGAAGCCAGGAACGACAACTCTTTAATGGAGATCCGAGCTCTGTAAAATAGATACGTTTAGATGTCTGCATGCTTGCAAATAGTTGAGCGATTCTATCTCTTTGCAAACTTCTCCTCATCACAATAAAGCGACGCAGAAGTGCTGAGAGATCGAAAGCGATTTTGCTTTTCACCTCAGAATAGCGGCGGCGTTGACTCCGCTGTCTCGGCCTATATTTCACCGCATGTGGCGTTGCATGTCACACACACACTGGTGTCGCGGAAGAACGCACTGATAAGACCAGACGCGCACTTACCAGTAGGCAAAGGTAGGCGACTGCCTTGGGCCCCCAAAATCCAAGGGCCCTAAAAATGCTTTTTCATGAGTTCAAACTTACAAATAATCAGAGTAAAGTAGTATGCGCATTGGGCAACTGTCCAAGTTCGGTATTTTGGCCCGAGCCCATAGTACTCCCCCCGTATTTCTGGTTAGGAAAGTAACAAGGCGAGTGTGAGGAGACGGGGTGGAGGGATGCTGAAAACTGTTGAGGAACAGTGAGTCGATTGTGTACATATATATATATATATATATATATATATATATATATATATACTGTATATATAGGCCTCAACTCATTTAGCTGATTAGGTAGACATGTTGATTACTGATTGTTGACAGCTGGTTGGTGATGATTGGATAGATAATTTGAGGGTGCTCCACCCAAACTTAGTTAATAAAACATCATTTTTATACGGGATGCGTGTTCAGCACGGACACGCAAGCGGTTGATGTGGTGTTCGTTGCTTCCTGTGTATTCTGCTGGTAGCAAATAAAAATATCATGCATCTTAAGCTGTAAATGAATACTAAGCACCAGTGCGTATTATATTTGTATTGTTTTAAATGACGCTCACACGTGTTCTGTAAAGCAGTGTTTCCCAACCCTGCTCCTTGAGGCACACCAACAGTGCACATTTTGGATGTCTCCCTTTTCTGACCCATATATTTCTGGTCTTGGAGTCTCTACTAACGAGCTGATGAGTTGATTCAGGTGTGATCGATTAGGAAGAGTTGGAAAATGTGTAGTGTTGGTGTGCCTCCAGGAACAGGATTGGGAAACACTGCTGTAAATGGATTATACTATGACAATTTTAAGCCACAATACACCCGGTTATTTATAAAACAAGAATAAAAGCCTTTATAACGTAAACTACATGACAAATGTAGAAAAATTGGACAACTATGGGACACTGCTGTGCATCAGCGAGCATCAGAGAAAACCTCAAGGATGATCCGGGTAAGACAAGGCAAGTTTATATACATAGCACATTTCATACACTATGGCAATTCAAAGTAGCCTGACTACGTCAGACTTCATACTTCCGCTCAATTTCAGTTCGCTTCTGTACTCAGTCTGAGATAGCGACGTATCTCTCAGTTTTCCTCCGGCCTGAAAACAGCCGGCCAATCAACGAACAGAGGGCGGGCTGAGAGCCGAGACGTAGACGCTAAGCGCAGAGTTTAAGATTGTATTTTAGGTTAGGGAAATCGAAAACGACCGCGGATATGGAGACACGGGATGCAATTCGCTCTGTTGTGGAGAATATTCCCGGCATTTGCAAACTGAAGCCCGAACAAGAAGAGTGTTTGTTAAACATTTTGAATGGAGGTGATGTTTAAGTTGGAGAGAGAGGTGATTGCGTTATGCGATTGGCTTACGGGTAACCAATGATTTTATACTTCAGACAAAGCACCCCCCCGTGAGAAAGAAAACACTTTTCAATTATGCCATTCCAGACTCTGTCTACGAAGCAAAGTGAAGTAGCAGAGTTTGGTATTACCAGGCTAAAATTCAAGTGCTTTACACTTTGATATAGTGTAAATGGTAAATGTGTTGGTAAAGGGCCCAATTCCTATATTTTGCCTGTGGCCCCCAAATCACTATATCCGCCCCAGGAAAAGACGGGTGAGTGCACAAGTGAGGCGTAAGATGCAAATTAAAACAGGGAATCTGATTGAAGTTAACCAAGGAGGAGGGAGATAATAAAAAAAGAGGAGGAAAACAAGCGGGAAGGGTGACTGGAGAGGACAAGTGAAGTAAAGAGAGTAGACTGAGTAGCGTGAGGAGATGAATTATCCCGGGCGAGCGAGGATTCCTCTCGTTCCCTCTACCTGTCGAATCGCACCGATGTGGCAGGTTCAGCTGAAAAGCCACGTCGAATTGGAGGGAATTTCTGTCACCCGCTCTGCCGACTGAAACGGGACACTCTGGCACTCGCAGTTCCCCGTGGGTGTGCAGATCACAGAGAAAATCCCTCTTTAGCTTCCAGGTGAGTGGGAGATGGGCTCTGGGTCGAAGCAGGACAGGCCACGGTGTGCCATGAGATTCGACCCGTTTAAGCTGATTAGAGGATTCACATTTTGTTAAAATCATAATGTTCTAGTCAAGCCAGTCGTAACGCTTGCATAAAAGCACTGTGGCGGTGCCGTGTAGCATCGGATGCAATTTACACAGTTTTCTGTTTTAGTTTTTGTCTTTTAATGAAAGTGTCATTTAAAAGATTAGTTCGCTTCAAAATTAAAATTCTGTCATCATTTTCTCACCCTCTTGTTGTTTCAAACCTGTTTGAATGACACAAAGGAAGATGTTTTGAAGAGTGTCGGTAACCAAACAGTTTATGGACCCCGTTGACTTCCATAGTAGGAAAAATACAAATAAAAATGCTGTGGAAGTCGGTGGGGTCCATCAACGGTTTGGTTACCAACACTCGTCAAAACATCTTCCTTTGTGTTCAGCAAAAGAAAGAAACTCATACAGGTTTGAGGACATGATGTGAACTAATCCTTTAAGTTTTTGGGCTTTTTGCATGAATGTGTTCACCTTAAAGTTATCTATAAGCAAGTGTGCTGCAAAACAATGACACAATTCATATTTAGAAGACGTTCAAAACTCTCACAGTCTCTCACTTCCGCCAATATGAATCAATGATTTTGATGACATCAGATTTTCTGTCCAATCAAATGCTCTATAGATTCTGAAGCTCCGCCCCCTTCACTATAAACAGACGCTGAAGCTGCGGATGAAATCGGTCACTTGTTCACACATTTTTTGTTTTCTACATGGTAAATGGCACATAGTGCACTATATAGGGGACAGGGAACGATTCAGACAGTGTAAATTTGATTCAGACACTGACGAGTAGACAAGATACACATAAATTACACATAATACACATCCTCAGCATGATTATGATCACTGTTTTACTTTAATAACAGTTTCATATTGAAACTAAAAGGAGAATCTATTAGACTATATGGCTGTCAAATGTGGCTTTGCCTAACTGTGATATAAACGAAATGCTATTGGCTATTTAAAAAAGGGGAGGAGCTGATCGATATGTCCCGCCCTGTCGTCCTACGTCTACACACTGAATAATGCTGCACTTTTAAAGGCATTTCAGTGGGCCTTTAAATTTAGTCAATATGTCATTGTCACTGACTGTCTGTTATTGTTGTGTCTGTTCTGTGTCATTTTCATGGACTTTTAGTTTGTATTCTTTAGTTTTCCCGCCATTCGTTAGTTGTCATGGTTACTGATAAGATTAGTCATTAGTTAAGCTGTGTATTATTAATCAACCTTGTTTGAAGTTATTCAAATTTAATTATTTGCGCAAGTAGATTACATACAAAGTCAATGCAAAGACGCGAATAGATGCAAATTTGGCAACGCGTTTGCCACGAACTCTCGATATTCGCCTGACGCTTAGTCGCGCGAGCCAATCAGCGAAGAGCTCATTGATACGCCGGTTACTATCACTGAGATTATTACTGTTGCCGACTGTGGGTACCCTATGATATATGATACCACATCATACTCGTACTGAGACAAAAGAGGACATCGCGTGGAGAAAAAGCAGCGAGGAAGTTGGACCACCTGGTACGTATTTGGGACTTCCACAAGAAGTACAGAGCAGCAATAGAATTTATTTCAGATATGACGGCGGAAAAAAAATGGGAGACAGACATTTTGTTGTTGTTGATGATGTGCATGAAGACACTCCTTTTCGCACAATGTTTTTATTCGCGCGAAAAAACGAGAAACATCCCGCAAGTAATCTAGAGCGAGTAACGCGATGCAAAGTTTTGCTTCGCTTTTGGTGTAAACACACCATTACTTTATGTTAAGAAACATATTCACGAAAGTGTACTCTTAAAGTATAATAATCATATGTCATCAATACATCTGCAAGTACAGTTTGTATATGCCACTGCAGGGCCTCTTTTGCAGTTTAAAGACAAAGCAAGAAACTTCTGATATAATTGTGTTTCTGAAGAGAGGAGTGAGTGTGACCTCAGTGACTGTACAATTCTCTCTCTCTCTCTCTCAGCCTTCAGCTATCTCTCTCTCTCTCTCAGCCTTCAGCTATCTCACTCTGTGCAGTGAAATAATTCCATTTTAAAATATGTATTGCATTCATCTGGAATCAACATAACATATGACATGATAAATAAAATATTAAGCTCAGAATGTCTAAAGATGACAGAAACGCCTCTTTTTTCTTCATATGCACTCTAAAAAAACACTGGGTTAAAAACAACCCAATTTGTTTTCAACCCAAGGGCTGGGTAAATATAGGACAGAACACATGTTGGCTTCATTTTACCCAACATATTGGGTTGTTTATTTTAACCCAGTATAATGGGTTCATTTGACCCAGCATACTGGACTGATTCATTTTTTACAATACTAGATTTGTTTTTCTTCTTTTTTTTCTTCATACATGAAGTAATGTTAACAGATTAACTTAAATCCTCTAAACCTTTTAAAAAAATACTCCACACAACAAGTGGTTTGCATGATAATTCCTTAATTCGTTATCATATTTTACAGTTTGAGATTTTGAATACATATTGCATACATTTAAGCTTGTTTAACAAATTTTAGAAGTTAAAATTAAACATTTATAAGTAATTGAAGCGTAATGGACCAGTCACTGTTGTGCCGTAACGGCGCCGGATCTCGTGTCGTGTTCAGCGGAGGAACTTCTAACTTCAGACCGCCCTGTGTTTCACTCTTAGCTGAAATATCCTCTGACTGACACCATCACCTGTCCATAAACAATCAGTGTACTGTACAGTTCTGAGAATAATATAACTTTATAAGTATTTATATTCTGTATATTCTGTATTTATATTCTAGTTTTTTAATAAAATAATACATTTTTATGCAAGGCATCGGGCGTTTCCATCACACGAAAAGACTGACTCGCTTCACATCGCGCCTCTGTATGTTGTTTTGCATAAACTTAATCGATATATACAAAACAACAATTATTGTTTTGTCCATATTTGACCCAAAATTGGGTTAAAACAAGCCAGCATTTTTTAGAGTGTAGATAAAAAAATTTACACAAACCTCTATTTTACAGAAGACACGCACCACTTTGACAGAGATGCACTGCTCTCTCATGAGTCAAAGAGATGCACTGCTCTCTCTCAGGCAAAATGCCTGTAATAAATAACTCAACCCCTGGTTTGTTATATCTGACCCAGGATCTGGGTAACACAAAAACTTCCCAAACACTGGGTTGTTACGTCTGACCCAGGACTTGGGTTACAGAAAAACTACCCAAACACTGGGTTGTTACGTCTGACCTATGATCTGGGTAACACAAAAACTACCCAAACATTGGGTTGTTACGTCTGACCCAGGACTTGGGTTACAGAAAAACTACCCAAACACTGGGTTGTTACGTCTGACCTATGATCTGGGTAACACAAAAACTACCCAAACACTGGGTTGTTACGTCTGACCCAGGACTTGGGTTACAGAAAAACTACCCAAACACTGGGTTGTTACGTCTGACCCAGGACTTGGGTTACAGAAAAACTACCCAAACATTGGGTTGTTAGGTCTGACCCAGGAGCTGGGTGACACAAAAACTACACAAACACTAAAAAAATAACCCCACACATTGACCCAAAAGGCTCAAACCAGGATTTGGGTAGAAAAAATATCCCACGATTTTTCAGTCGTTCTTCCCCTTGCGGTGTCTTTGGTGATAGTGAAGGCCATATTGGTGGGTTATTATTCCCCAGGTCAGGTTTCCTGTCCTCTGACTCGTGTGCACGAGGCGTTTTCTGTGTGCAGAGGTCAGCGAGACAAATGGGTTGTTCTCGTGAGGATCAGTGGTTGTATTCTGCTGTGTTTTTCACCTCGGCTCGCACAAACCTCTGACTGCACCCTAAATAGAGCACTCAGTTTCACAGAGGAACGACAGCAGGGCATTATGTGCTCTGTTACGAGGAAGGATTTTCCTGCGTGCACGTGCGTGTGTGCGTGTGTGCGTGTGTGTGAGCACCTAAGCTGATGCTCAAGGCTACGGACAGAACTGGCTGACTGCGAGCGAACAGATGCATGCCTTTAGCAGCGATGACAGGCTTGGAGAAGCGCTGAAGGAACGCCTACTGAACACTTTGCTCTGTGATAAGTGGGATGACTTCCCCTTCCTTCAGCCTGCATTACCAGGAATATCCTAGGGGGCAAAACTGCAGAATAAACCTCTGGAACCAGTATTGTTATGAGTGACCACTGGTATTGCACACACAGGATTCTCTCTGTAACCTCGTGCACCTCTATAATTTGGAATCTGATTTGTTTTAGAGCACTGCTATTGGATTTCCAGCTGCAAGCTGAAAGTAAAACTTTTATTAAAACTTTTCACAAGATATTATTCACCAAATAGGTATACGTTTTGCATTTGTTATTTATATTGATCCGCTAAGACAGGCTCAATGTGCAACCTGCATGCATTTATTCCTAGATATTAAGTATTAAATTCTGTTTTGCATTTCTGTTATTCTATATTGATTCACTGAGGCAGACCCCAAGGCCAACATGCATTCATTCCATTTCATTTCTAGAAAGAAAGTATGAGTATAAAGAAAATGAGATTGAATACTAGTTAATTGAAAAGAATCAAATGTGAAAGATCAGAATTGAGTCATCGTAGGTTATGAAAGGGATAGTTTACCCAAAACATGCTGTTTGTAACCCATATGAATCTTCAGTGGAAATTAACTATATTATTCTTAATATTATAGTTTCTATATTACTTTTTTGAATGAGATTATATTTTTTATTTTTGTTTTCATTACAAAAATTTTAGTAATTTTGATGTGTTTTTGGTCATTTTTATTAGTTTTTTTATATGTCTGTGTAGTTTTAATTCATTTTAATTTTAGTTATTTTCATACATCAAGTTAAAATAATTGAAAATGAGAAATGTTTATTTGGCATATATATTTGGCACTTATTTCAGTAAAAGTTTATTATATTTAAAGTAACAATAATACTTTTTGAAAAAAAAAAATAAATAATTTGGAATGAGCCAGACGTATTGAAAGACCTTAAGTCCTCTATTGTTATGTGACGTCTAAAGATGACATATTCAATTTAAGAGCTTCAGAGGACGACAAGATTTCAAGTGATTAATATCACTAGATATTGAACTGTGAATATATTAATATTCAATATCTTTATTTTCGTCGTCACACAAAGCTATCGCACGCATTGTGAAGACATGGAATATAGTGCAAAGCACTAGCACAACATAATGTGGAAAAGAGCAGCCAAGACATTGTTAAAAATTTAGTTAAAAAAGTGTTGCCGTTTGAGTAAATCATAATGCACATATCACATCATATATCATATCATATCATATAAATTAATATTATATCATATCAAATTTGGGGACCTATTCATTTAATAGCAAAAAGAAACTGGAAAAGATACATGCACAAAGCATTAAACAATCCCCCACTGCCTCCATTCCCAGAAATCTGTGTTAAGTTGCTGTAACAGCAGCTTCAATCAAAAGCAGAACTAGCTCGTCTGTTTCCTTTATTTACTGAAGCCAAGCATGGTAAAATGAGACGTTATCTAAGCGGAAAGTGCTATCCGCACTCGTCTCCATAGCGATGATATTGAGTGACACCTCGGCCTTAATTATGTTTGCTCGAGCTGCGAGTGAATCAAAAGATGCCGGCACCAGTAATCTGCGCTTCTCAGTCAAACACTCCGCATGTCAATCTCCACATCACATCCTATACATCATCATGGCTGTGCGCTGACATTGCAGTCCGGTTTCTGAAGCATTACATAACTGGCGTTACGTTGAGTTTCCGGAAAGGTGCGCGGCTCTAAACGGGGATCTGACTGTATTGGCGGGACTCCTGCTGAATGAGGAATAAAGAGCTTCGGCTCGTTCGGGGAAGCCGAGGATGATTGGTGATGCGCAGTTCGTCCTCGAGCTTCACCGCATCAGGGCCATCGGCAAACAGCGAACCAAACCGACCCGAGGACCGTGAGACGATGTGTGTGTGAGAGACACTGATCATCCATAAGGAAGAAGAGTGAGCGGGTAAGTGAAATGATGGGCTGGGTGACCTCTCTTTCTCTCTCTCAGTTGGCAGTAAATGCTCACAAATTATCACTTACATGTCTAACCGTCCTGCAGATGCACTGAAATAACATCATGGCAAGCTACTCGCTCACACGCACATTTATGCATCTGACAAATAAGAAAATGAGCTGAAAAAATGAAAACTATGAAGTTCAGGTCTATAAATGTGGGGAGGTAAAAATAAAGCAACAAGCCACTCGATGATGTGTGTTATAGTGATTTTATCATTGAATGAGCTATTCTTAGTTCTGTAAAAAAACATAATTGTGGTAAAGTCACTGTAATGCATGGCCAATCACAGCAGTGGGCGTTTACACTGAAGTCTCACAGCCAATCACAGCAGTGTTTGCGTTTACACTAAAGTCTCACAGCCAATCACAGCAGTGGGCGTTTACACTGAAGTCTCACAGCCAATCACAGCAGTGGGCGTTTACACTGAAGTCTCACAGCCAATCACAGCAGTGGGCGTTTACACTGAAGTCTCACAGCCAATCACAGCAGTGGCTGTTTACACTGAAGTCTCACAGCCAATCACAGCAGTGGGCGTTTACACTGAAGTCTCACAGCCAATCACAGCAGTGGGCGTTTACACTGAAGTCTCACACCCAATCACAGCAGTGGGCGTTTACACTGAAGTCTCACAGCCAATCACAGCAGTGGCCGTTTACACTGAAGTCTCACAGCCAATCACAGCAGTGGGCGTTTACACTGAAGTCTCACAGCCAATCACAGCAGTGGGCGTTTACACTGAAGTCTCACACCCAATCACAGCAGTGGGCGTTTACACTGAAGTCTCACAGCCAATCACAGCAGTGGCCGTTTACACTGAAGTCTCACAGCCAATCACAGCAGTGGGCGTTTACACTGAAGTCTCACAGCCAATCACAGCAGTGGGCGTTTACACTGAAGTCTCACAGCCAATCACAGCAGTGGGCGTTTACACTGAAGTCTCACAGCCAATCACAGCAGTGGGCGTTTACACTGAAGTCTCACAGCCAATCACAGCAGTGGGCGTTTACACTGAAGTCTCACACCCAATCACAGCAGTGGCCGTTTACACTGAAGTCTCACAGCCAATCACAGCAGTGGGCGTTTACACTGAAGTCTCACAGCCAATCACAGCAGTGGGCGTTTACACTGAAGTCTCACACCCAATCACAGCAGTGGGCGTTTACACTGAAGTCTCACACCCAATCACAGCAGTGGGCGTTTACACTGAAGTCTCACAGCCAATCACAGCAGTGGGCGTTTACACTGAAGTCTCACAGCCAATCACAGCAGTGGGCGTTTACACTGAAGTCTCACAGCCAATCACAGCAGTGGGCGTTTACACTGAAGTCTCACACAGACACGCCCCTTCAAACAGAGTGTTCAAATAAGAGGCTAAATCAGGGTAGGAAAAATGCCTTTTATTTCTTAATTAAGACAATTTGTTATGTAATAATCATACTAACATTATAAGTGCATCCCAGGAAACATGATGAAACAATGCAGTTCATGACTCCTTTAAAACACCTGCATGTAGTTACAGGTGTAAGTATTCTTCTAACCTTTCATTTCTGACATTCCCTTACATCTTAAGCAACCCTCAAACCACCAAACCTGTCCCTAACCGTACCCGGATCCCACAAGTGTTTCGCAAAACTACATCAACAAGTTCATGAATAAGTAGATTGTAGATAACAATTATTATTGTTTAATGTAAGATACCTAATATAAAGGATGACTATGAAGTATAATTTCTGTGTACAATCGTGTTTGTATGAAGAAAAAATACAATGTTATTGTCATTATTTTAGAATCATTGAGAAGCAGTTTTTTTTATTAATATAAATTTAATTAGTGTAAATTTTTTTTAAATATCGATGCAGGTTTTATTCATTTAAAAATTTTTTTTTTTACTTTTTCAGGACATCACTAAATAAAAAAAAAATTGGCGACTAGTTGAAAAAAAAGTTTATTTTTATTATATCACAGTTGATTTATATCATACTTCACATAAATATTTTGTTAATTTAATAATGATGTAATAACCAAAGAGTGCATCTTTTAAAACAGAAATTCCAAATTTATTTCCAAAAAATTCTTGTAAATGAACAGCAGATCCTGATGCCACAGGTCCAGTGTTCTCTGTGTTGCTCTTTTGTGAGTTTCAGGGACTTCACTACACCACTGCGCCACCTTGTGGAGAGGAGAATCACAGGTTTGCAATAAGAAAACATTATGTGTGCTTCATATGCGTTGTAAAATAGCATGCAGTTGCTGACGAATAGTGCGCTCTGGCTGTGATGGACGGGAGGCAATATTTTGACAAAGAAACAGGAAGAGGGTTAGAACACCTCTATCGATCGGCCGGGTCCCTCAAGTTTTGGTTTATGAGAAAAAATAAATCCTCACACACACACACACACACTGAGACACGTCGGCTGTATCTCGGCGCGCAGCAAGCCAGCCAAACACTGACTCGTCTAATAAAAAGATACTTGATCTTGAAGTATCAAATAACTGGGCTATGATTGCTCAATGCTGTGTAAACAGAAGTGGTCAAATAAACTCCCACTAGACTCTCGCTTTCTTCTTCTCCAACACTTTCTTTATTCCCCTCTCTCTCTCTCTCTCTCTCTTTATTCCCTTGCCCTCTCTCTGTAGTACCACATTACCCGAGTGATTTCCTCTGGAGGTACACCTGTGAAAGCACCAGCGTGAGGCCCTGCTAGAAAAATATTGCGTTCTATAAAACTTCCCCATAATCGGGCCAGGTGCAATAAATCCAGGACAGAAATATTAAGTGGGGCTGATATTTCCTTGGCCTCGCTCCAGCTCTGCTAGTAAAAACCAGCAGTCAGAATGACCTTAGCGTTGAAGAAATATCATACCGGCAGGAGAGGGACGACGAAGGCAGTCAAACGCCCGCTACTCGTGTGTGTGTGTGTGTGTGTGTCGATGATTCTTCAACGATTGCAAATGTGCTACAGCAGACTCCGTTATCAATGTTCATTAGACACCAAATTACGCTAAACAGGGTTATGGATGACTGTAAAGGTGTTTAAGAGAGTTTGGAATGATCTGTGACTTTTAAAGGATCGCAAGGACATCTTTCTGTCATTCAGCAGTACGACTGCTTCTCAAAGCCTAACACTTCTACACAGATCTGTGAGAATAATGCCACATCAGCCTCTCTCACACACACACACACACACACACTGACCCTACATGTGAACACACACACACAGCTACACACATTGGCTTTACGTATAAGCGAATTCAAGCACCCGAAGCATTATAGACAATCTTATTTCACAGATACGTAGAGCCTTTGGGCAGACTGATCTCATAAAATTGCGTGTGTATGACACGCCAATTCGTATTTCCATTTTTGGCGTGCTATCAACACGCACAATCGCTTTTCAGCGTGTTTATGAACGCAGTTGACTTAACGTTATTACTGTATATATAAATATATGACCTACCTCCACCCCGTCCCTAAACCTACCCGTCACTGGGGTTAATAGCATTTATGAGTCTTCCCCTGCCATCCTAGGGAAAAAAAAATATCGCTCCCCAGATGTAGATCTACATTTTGCTTCGTTTCGCTCGGAAATTTAATGGCGTGTACATATACGCGGAATCACTTGGACATTAATGGCGTAGACATACACGCATACACGCGGATAGCTCAAAATGCGTATAGATAACACGCCACTTGACTTAAAAGTGGCGTGTCTGTTTACGCAAAAGTCATGATGTCATGTTGCTTTGGGAGGCATTTGCTTTTGGAAACGGAGAATTCACCCATCACACTCTTCATACAGTAGCTGTAGATCAATAATAGCCCCTTAATTAACCCACATTATACACCCGTCATAACTAGATTTGAATTTCCTGAAGAGAATATCAGCGAATGCAGCAAATGAGGCACGTTTTAAAAGGTAAGTTTAGGTTTCAAGCTTTTGTTCTGCGATTTAGCTGTTGTTGGCTGGATGGTTAAATGAATACAAGAAAGAAAGACCAATATAATTATGTATGCAAATTGCTCTAAAGAAAAGTGTTGGCTAATTAGAATGCATGTGGAAATGTGATGATTGACAGTTACATTATAAACTAGAAAGTTTTTAAAAATCCCCAAATAAGCTGAAATGATCTACAAAACACAGTTTGAATTGAGTCATTGCGTGAAGTGGTTTCAGTTGAAATGATTGGTAACACTTTAATGTAATTGGTAATGTAATGTTAACGCAAAGCTATATAACTTCAAGTTTGATAATTAGACCTGTTATGACATATTTGTGACAGGTTGACAGGTTATGATTTCTTGGTTAATGTCAAGCTGTCATAATCAAGATATTTTTGTCTTTGTTAATGTCAAGTTGTCATAAGAAAGACATTTTAAACAATGTCAACTTTGAATTAAAAGTGTCATAATTTACCGAATGACACTTAATGACAACAGTCATAAACATTCATAAAGACTCCTTCATGTTCATGACAGGTGTTATGTCATGTTTATGACAGTGTCATGTCAGTCTTATGCACACCCCTTCAAATAAAGTGTTACCAAATGAATACAGAAGAACAAATACAGAGAAAGTCAATACAGTGCTCTAAAAACACAGTGTGCCGACTCTAAACATATGTTTGATGCCAAGTGTGCACATTGTGTTAATGTGCAGAGTTTATGAAGGGGGAAATGTTTTATTGATCAAAGAGGAAGATACAAAAGGGAATATTTTACTCAGCATCATTTTCTCGATTTGTTGGTGCCTGTGAGGGGTGAACGAACATAACGCTACAGAAACCTTCCCAGATTTGTGCTTAATACCGACTATAAAAAAATATTAAAAACAGCAAGTTTATTAGGTCTCAAAAACACTAAAAAATGCTGGGTTGTTTTAACCCAATTTTGTGTCCAAAATATGGACAAACCCAGCCAATGGGTCAATCTTTTTAATTGCATTTTTAACCCAACGTTTGGGTTTGTCCATATTTGACCCAAAATTGGGTTAAAACAACCCAGCATTTTAAAATGTTAAAGATGTTAGATGCCGATATTTCTATGAAAAAAACAGAAAATGTGTACTGTGTAAAAAGGGATGTATAACATACACTAGGAGAGGGAAGGGTTACAGGCACCCATAAATAAAATGGAGGGCTATGAATATACAGACGCAGAGATAGAATTACAGTGTGAATCTCGCTACTGTCTCTTTAAACCGGTCCCTCCTTCCCTCCCCTCCCCTCAGAGGCAGTGAGAGAGCCGTCTCCACTAGCAGCCAAAGCCTGTCCATAAACTCCAGCCTCTTCCTCCCTCCATCTGGCAGGAGGGACAGAGAGAGAGAGAGAGAGAGAGAGAGAGAGAGAGAGAGAGAGAGAGAGAGAGAGAGAGAGAGAGAGAGAGAGGACCAGAGTGCGTGTGAATCCACAGGGTTTCAAATCGGAGGCAAAGGCAGCATCCCTCCATCGTCACGGCGACAGGAGCTGTCAGCATCACCGGGGAGACGGAATGCGAGACGGAATCTAGTGGTCGCCGCGGCAACAAGCGCATCCGAGGAGTTCCAGGATTCCACGCAGGATTGAAGAAGCCAGGGCTCCAGAAGAGAGAGGAACCGGGGCCAATCTCTCCTCCTCCTCCTCCTCCTCCTCCTCCTCCTCCCACTGAAGGACAGATCTGAACGAACCCTCCTTCTGACGGTGGGCGAGTGTGGCTGGACGGACAAGTGAAAGGAAAGACATAAAAGAGTGGGATTGTGTGTGGGAAAGGGAGAGAGAAGTGGGAGGGAGACAGGCAGTTGACGGTGACTGACGCGGCAACAAAACCGACAGGATGATCCGATCTCAGCCGATCCGAAAACTGTGTTCCTGCTGTTCCTTCTCAGGAGGAAGGAAAGGCAAACCTGCACATCACTGACCAGCGGAGGCACGGCAACGGGAAGGAGTGAGAGAGACCACTGTGTCATGAAGAGTATCTCCACTGGGGCTGGTGCGATTCAATTTGGTGAGCGTGTTCATTTGTATCTGTTCTTCTCGGTCTCTCTTTGCTGTCTGTAATTGATTTTGTGTAGTAAATTGAAGCTTGAGCACGGTTAAAAGAGAGAATCAAGATGTGTGTCTGAGAGAATAGAAAGTGGGGGAGAGGGAACTAAAAATGACAGGGAGAGAGACGTTACCAGATACACAGAGAAATTGCTCTCCTTCCTGTCTTTCCAGGTGTTGTGAAAAATTGCCTCCTGCCAATTTTGTCAGCAGGAGATGTTTTGAAGGGTCAAGTTGTCCTATGTCTTTGCCTTCCAATCCTCCTGGAGCAAAAAGACATGGAATTTACCTCTTCTGATGATTTTCATTTTTTTTGAAGAACAAAGCGCTATTCAAAAAGGGCATGAACGATTGTGATCCGTCTCCATTTAAGGAAATGTGTGTGAAATGCGTCTCTGACCCGGAGTGAAGGATGCAGCGTTTCGTCTGACACCCTGTGGGGGATTACGTGTGAAACATCATCACAACACTTATTTGTAAGTGTAGTTATAATTTTGCCGACCGCTCTGACAGCATTAAGTCGGTTGCTTTGGTTTATCGTTTCAGACATACACAAATGCGCAAGGACAAACATACATATGTACACACATAATATAGAAGGACACTGTCTGTTTTTGACTGAACTAACACCCCTCCCCCCCTCTCTCTCTCTCTCTCTCTCTCTCTCTCATTTTATTCCAGATCCAGTTCAAGGAAAATGAAAGTTGGAATATTTAATCTTTTGGTTTGACTTTTTTACTTTAAACCCAAGCAAAAAAGACAAAACGGTTTTGTTTTTTTGTTTTTTTAAAGAAGCACTTTAATCATTTTCTGAAAGAAATGCGACTTTGGGAGTTTCCTTTTTATTCCTAAATTGGATTTTATGAGAGTTTGCCGTGGATCAGTTGCTAAAAACAAGCATGTCTTCATGGAAAAGAAGAATTCTGCGTCATAGACACCAGCTTTCCATCCAGAATTACCCATAAGGACTCTTCCACACAAGCTACAATGAAATGAACCACATTTTGTTTCTTCCCCCTGGAGTGTGTTTTTCTCGGATATAGCATCCTTCAATGATTCCAGCATCTCCCGTTCCATCCGTGTCAGTCTCCCGAAGCCCGAGATGCCCCGTCGTACACCTCAAGAGGAGGCTTGACCCCAGACCCAGCGAGGTCTCTCGGCTGCCCAGGCGTATTTAAGATGTTGAACCCTTCCCGTGTGTCCCGAGCCCCAGATCGGATCAGTAGCACTGCGGCTCCCGGAGGCCCCAGACATGGATCGTGGCTCGGCTCGGCCCTGCCCTCAGCGCTCCGTTCCCCGGCCCGTGAGAAGCCTGTGAAGGATGTCCCAGAGCGGAGCTCAAGCCCGGGAACCCTCTGAGACCCGCAGTCAGAGAGAACAGATCCGCAGCCACATGAAGATGGTGATCGAGCAGCTGGAAGGAATCCTCAAAGAGCTGAAAGATGTGGCACATGAACTGCGGGAGGTAAGGATCGCTGCTCATTTCAACTCATTTCGGTTCTACTATTGAGGGAGACGAGGAGATTCTAGTACTGTCCTGAGATGAGATCGATAATCAGTGCTTGAAATCCAGGTTTCCTGGCATAAATGTAGCTTCATTGCTCTGAAAACCAAAGCCTTAACCTGAGAATTTAGGAATGAAAGAAAAGGGGTGTAGCTGCTTTATCCAGAAGATACAGTAGATTGCCTTTTCCCGTGACAATGATGTGACACATGTCCGGGATCCTTTGCAATGACAAATGATGGAACATGGCAGTGATAAATAATCAATGCTTTCCAGGTGTAAATGTACAGTCGCTTCATTCACTGAAAACCAAAGCGAGCAACAGCCTTAAAGGGATAGTTCACCCAAAAATTTAAATTAGACCACTCACCCTGAAGCCATCCTTATAGGTGTATATGACATTCTTCTCTCAGACGAATACAATCGGAGTTATATTAAAAAAATATCCTGGCTCTTCCAAGCTTTATATTGAGAGTGAATGGCTGGAGAAAATTTGAACCCCAAAAAGGTGCATCCATCCATCATAAAAGTAATCCATACGGCTCCGGGGGGTTAATAAAGGCCTTCTGAAGCGAAGCAATGCATTTGTGTAAGAAAAATATCCATATTTAAAACGTTATAAA
Source organism: Tiaroga cobitis (assembly GCA_030578255.1). Lineage (NCBI taxonomy): Eukaryota > Metazoa > Chordata > Actinopteri > Cypriniformes > Leuciscidae > Tiaroga > Tiaroga cobitis. The sequence continues at coordinate 31,179,586 of CM060608.1, read as the reverse complement.
CTATAATCACTAGCTTCCGATAGACGGCCGTACGCATCGATTTATGAATTTCATTGTACTGAAAACCAAACGAGATTTTGGGAATGAAAGAGAGATGTGTAGCTGCTTTATCCAGAAGATACAGTAGTGCAATGACGTGACACATGTCGGGGATCTGTTGCAATGCCTAATGATGGGACTGTTGCAAAGTGATCATGCTGGGAAAATAGAAAGGGAACGCATAAGTGAGAGGCAGAAGAAAAAGGGAAAGAGGTGTGCAAGGTAGGAGTCGGGCTTGGCAATGCAATAGTTATGTAAGCACTTTGTTATCGGCTGGATTCCTACTGTATTCTACCAACTGCCATGGTTACAAGATGAAAAGATTCCTCTGTGTGTGTGTGTGTGTGTGTGTGTGTGTGTGTGTGTGTGTTCCTCTCTCAGTGTTTAGGAGTGAGCTGACGGCATTGAAAAAAAGACAAGTGTGTGTCTGCGTCAATGTCACATTTCAGCTGAATAGATTTGTGTGTGTGTGTGTGAGAAATGTACTTGGAACAGAAATGGGCAATAATTTGCTTAGAAATGAAAGTGGTGAGAATTGCGCATGTATGAGAGAAAATAATGAATTCTGCTTTCTGTTACAATCAGAGATTCGTTTCTCTCTTGCTCCATATGGACTTTGAATTTTTCTAGGCTTGTACACCAGTTGAAAATTTGCCCTTCCCGAATCATCCCTCATCTTTGGAGACACCGGCATCTGTTCCCCTCCAGATTAGCCCGTCCCGCTCATGAAGCCCAGACTACAGCAGAACTACACCCTCGAGTCTCTCCCTCGCTCCCGAATGTGATTGATGATGTGGGAATAATGCTCGCTCCGGCTATTTATAAACACCAGGACTCGGAGTAGCCTGTGAACGGCTCTACGCCCACACTACATATGGATCAGGCTAAAAATAAAGTCAAATGTTTCAAAGCTGACGGAAGAGAGTGTGTGTGTGTGTTTGAGTATATGGGATGTCTGTAGAGGTTTACGTTAAGGAGTATTGATGATCAGTCCAGGGGAAGATGTGTAGATGCTGAATGTTGGATAAAATCTTTAATTCTTTTGGCTGTTTTAGAGGACTGCCTGATGGATGACACTCAATGCTGAATGATACTTCAGGGATGCGCAATAATGGGGTCACATCGCACGTAATGAGACTGCAGACTCTGCCTGAGTGTGTGAGTGTGTGTGTGTGTGTGTGTGAGAGAGAGAGAGAGAGAGAGAGAGAGAGAGAGAGAGAGAGAGAGAGAGAGAGAGAGAGAGAGAGGTTTTGCCTACATTGTAAGGACCGAATGTTCCCATAAGGACAGTAAAAGCTGAGGTCACATACATTTCGAGGCTAGTCAATGGCCGTTAAGAGGAAAACGGCTTAGTAAACATACAAAATAATATCTTAATTGAACTATTTAAATGTAAAAAGGTTTCCATGAGATTTAGCCGGTTAGAAAATATCATAAGCTCTGTGTAAAAACCGCAGAAGTCAATGCAAAGTCCCTGCTGTGTGTGTTTGTTGTATTGACACATCAGCAAGTAGTTTTGCTTGTAGAAACATTTGCTTTTCCTCCCGTTTGGGAGCGTTAGATCAAAAGCGTTACAGTTAAACCATCTCTAGGCCACAGAGAACTAATGCTCCTGGTGTTTGAGAGCATGTGTGTGCGAGCTCCAGTATGTGTGTGTGTGTGTGTTTATACCCTTTAACCCTGTTTGACTTCAAAGTGCTGCAAGTTTGTGCTGAGATGGAAAAGACTTATGTAACTCTACCAGTAACTTACATAAAACAGCACAAACAGCTCTGAATTAGTCATCAGTTCTGTCACTCTGCACAGGAGTTTAGCATCTCACACGAGTCTGAGATCTTTTCACATCTCCTCCCATTCACTCAAACCCGAACTCAAGCCCTCAAGCTTTTGCTGCCGCACTTTTTAATTAATGCTAACCGCCTCAGGCTAAGATCATCCTTGCAAACAAACGCTGAGGGAAATGCTGTCGCTCTTTTCCTCCGATGCTCAAGAAGGATCGTAGTGCAGACGGAAAGAATGGTTTAGGCAAGACAACCCTTTACCATGGGCAGTGAAATCATGCTACATTTTTTTTATTTTTTGGAGGGAGCATGAATTAAAAATTGTTAAATTACAACTGAACTTAAATTAAAGACAAACTTGACAGCCAGTGATCACCATTTGACATTTTGATAATAGCTAATAACTTAAAGGTAATGCGAGTTTGGAGCGACATGAGGGTCGGCAGATGATGACTTAATAACTGACTTCGACAGTGTTTCGGACAAACGCTTTTTATACTGTATAAATAAATTCCCAACCTTTTTTTGTCTGAGACCCCCTTTTTCCCAAGAAAATATTTCAGGGCCCCCCTTCACATTTAATGCTATTATCGCTCTTGTAAGGTTGCAGCAAGGATGACAAAATATGTTTTTTTTTTTAAACAAACGGTATGTTTATGCACAAATAATAGCCTATAATATTGAAAATACAATAACAAAAACATCAGTAGGCCCTTTGTAATTTAAAAACGTAAGCCAAGGAAAAGCCTATATATTGGCCCTATTTGAAATGCAAAAACAAAAATATTCACACAGGTGTGGGTAAAAAAAGAAATAATATCGGCTATTACTAAATGACTGTTGTCTGGGGCCTCAATACTTTCATGTTGTTTGTGAGGCTTCATCAATGTGAGGCTTTATTTTTTACGCTTTTGGCGCTATAGCGAGCGGTAATAAACTTGAATTTATTGACAGGATAATGCGTCTTTCGGAAGAACATTGTAGCCGGAACTACTTCTCTCTGTGTACGTCTATGACGAGTCACGCAGGTACTGATCTACTCCGCAGCGGCAGCGATCCGAACCAGTGTAAAATAGTCCCAATGTAAACACTTATTACAGGTGTACCATAGTGCTTCAGGATAAGACAAAATCACGGATTGGAAAATGGATTCATGATGAACTCGCTCATTATATACATTTTGTAAATTTTGAACAGAAAAAAGTTAAGGACTTTTATTTAATGCTCATTGCTCAAACCTATCTAAATATGACGCGACCCCCCCTCTTGGGCCGCGACCCCCCTGTTGGGAACTGATGTGTTAACATCACAATGAACACACATTACTTTTACAGCATAATAATGCTTTACATTTCAAGTTAAATAAATGAACATTAACTATGAATAATTTTATATTTACATACTGACTGATTAATAAATGCTGTTAAAAAGTTGGCAGTTCAAATGTTAACAAAGTGAAACTTATTGCAATATTTTTTTATTAATGTGTGTGTGTGTTGTTGTTTTTTTGTTTAGCATTTTGCATACAAAATCCACTCGGTTTCCACTCATACACACTCACTTTGAATAGGAATGGCTCTTCTGATGCTTACCTTGGTAAATTTGAGCAATTACCGGTATCCTCGTTCAGTTTGCTGAAGGCTTTTAACTGTAAAGCGGCAGGTTTGATCCCACTTAGAGATGATCCATTAAATACAGCCCCTGTTTCTGTCCTAGCGCCATTGTGTTCTCGAGCAGAACACTTAACCCATCGCTGCTCCAAAGGGACTCGTGCAATTGCCCTACTGTAAATTGATTTGGATTAAACATCTATATGTATTAAGCACATTATATTATTCATAATATTGTTATAAGATCACATGCAGTAGCTTTTATTAGGCTTTGTTTAAGCGTTGCATTATCATGCTGATTGAAACAGACGACGCTCCTGCTGGAGTCCGCTAGTAGTTGCATTGAACTTGATGATCAGTATATTTCATTAATGAGTCGATTCACTGGCTCTGCCCTCAGCGAGCCGATCCCCGTCTGAATTCTCGATGGGACGGAGCACAACATGCAAAAGCCATCGATAACATAAACACTCCCATTACGGCTCCGGTTAAAGGCCCACACGAGCTGCCTATGGATCGTCTTGAAATTAAGTGTCAGAAGAGAGTGAAAATTCGTTCTAGGGAAGAGCAAAGGAGAGAGAGTAAGTAGACAGAGACAGAAAGACACAATACGAAGAGGAGACTGTGTCTCATAGCATGTAATGAGAGGGACGAGTGTCATTTGGACAAAGAGTACTTATCTTTGCTCCAGCGCAGTGTCTAACGCTTGGCTAAGTGTGTCTGCCGGAGCTCAGTAAATTGAGAAACTGGTTTATCACACAGAGGCAGAGTCTGTGATGCGACAGCAAACATGGCTTCCCGACAGTCCAGATTTCACACCAAAACGCTCGGTCTGTTTTAATGTCCTCGCTAAAATAATAATTAGACAACTCATTAAAGGAATCGTATGCTCCAAAATGGACATTCTGTCATCATCCATTCACACTTGAGTCGGTCAATGTTCTTTCTTCTTTGAAACGCACAAGTAGAGGTTTTCAAGAATGTTTTTTTTTTTTTATTCTCAAAAATGAGGCAAAAACACCAGTGTGTGTGTGTGTGTGTGTGTGTGTGTGTGAATGATTTCTGAAGGATCATGTGACACTGAAGACTGGAGTAATGATGCTGAACATTCAGCTTTGATCACAGGAATAAATTACACTTTACTGTATATTCCAACCCGATCTCACGGCAATTCGTCCGAATTCATACGACCTCACTCGTACGAATTAGTACGATTTGGGCTAAATCGTACATATTTTACGAGTTGGCCAATTTGTATGAATTCGTACGAATGAACCCCGCCCCTAAACCTACCCATCATGTGGGTTTAGACAAATCGTACGAATTCGTACGAGTGAGGTCGTACGAATTCCTACGAATTAGCTACTTTTTAATCACTCGTACGAATTGGTTGTGAGATAGCGTTGTATATTCACATAGAAAACAGCTGATTTACATTATAATGATATTTCAAAATGTAACTGTTCTACAATATATTTGATTAAATAAATGCAGGCTTGGTGAGCAGAAAATAAACTTATAACGAAAACAAACTTTTGAACTTATTTGCCCTTTTCGATGCTTGAAAGCTCCCGTCATCATTAATTGTAATTGCTTGGGGAAAAAAAACAGGTTAGTGGATTATTAAAAATTGTATGAGTTTGGATCAACATAAGTGTGATTAAATGATGGCAGAATTTTAGTTTTCGGTTGAATGATTCTTTCCAACATGATTATGTTGCATTTATCCATCACATACTGTCTCTGTTCCCATGACGCAACAGTCATGTTAGAGATCTAGCACTTTTAAGGCACAATCAAGCCAACGGAGTCAGAAAACGACTTCACTGAAGCAGCTCTGATCAAATAACACCAGACTGTGCCGCGGGCTCATTTCTTTTCAATACCACACAAAGCGTGTACCGTTGAAAAGTGGCCTTTACAGTAACAGCATGTCAGCGGTTAAAGTCAAAATGAAACGCTGTTGTCAACCCATACGATACAGGATGTTCAACGAGAAAAGATTTGGACAGGATTTGATTTTATCCACCCGGAATTGATTGGATTGTGAAAAGTTGGCGTAAAAAGCAGGATTTCCGATGTCAGCTGGAAAGGAAAGTCAGTTCAGAGACATCGCAAGTTATTATTTTTTTGATAGTTGAAGGTAGTGTGTTTGGATGAAGATAAGGTAAATCGAGATTTTATGTTTACTCTTATGTTGATGTAGATAATGTAAAGTCGCAGCAAAACAAAACTCTGCAAAACTGTGAAAATGTGGTTGTGACCTTCAGGCAAGACACTAATAACATCGTTGTTTCATGCGCTGGTGAATTTACAGATTTTGGGCTATTTGGCTTTTCGTATTGTGTTGCGTCCAAAATACAGTTTTATGTGTTTATTTTATTACAGTTTTATTTCCATCTATATTCTGAAGGTTTGTTCATATATCATCGCCTGATTTATAGAGCGTTTTACTCCTAAAAACAGGAAGGAAATGTGTTTGTTTTCTGGCTGTTAACAGTATTTTTTGTATTTATGGAGTTGAAAAAAAAATAAATCCAAAATCCTCTTTGTAAAAAAAACTTTCTCTAATTTATCAACAAAATGAAACGAGATTTGGGTAACACTTTATTTTAAGGTGAACCGTTACTACTTACTACAGTAATAACAGTCAATTATGCACAATTAACCATAACTCGGTAACACTTTATTTTACAGTGTCCTTGTTACTTAGTAGTAATAGCAGTAAATTATGCATAATTACATTAAACTACCCTAACTCTATAGTAAGTACATGTTGTTGATTAATATTACTCAGTACTTAAATATATAATTACACTGTAACAATGACACCTTAAAATAAAGTGTAACCCATAACTCTATAGTACATAGTTAACTAATATTACTCAGTATTTATTTGAGTAAGTACAATGTAACTACGTCACCTTGAATTAAAGTGTAACCAGATTTTGAACCTGTCTTTACCCAAGCTTCAGATTTCTGCTCTGCACATTAGTGAATATTTACTTAGATATTGCCTAATTTGCATATTCAAACATAGCATTTTAGAAAACATGTAATACAAAATAAATGTTTGCAATTCCAAATGTGATCAATGAGCTGGGGAAGTACGGTGATATGTATGAGTTATGTGTGGTGCTCTCTTCACCTGGGCTTCAGGCTGGGCCAGAAAACCTGTGAATTTAGATATGACCACATGAGGCAGGTCTCGAGGCCAGAGAAATGTTATTCTATTCCAGTGGGGCCGAACATCTGAAAACAGACACACACACACACACACACACACACAGCATTAGATAGATGGAGATGGAGAGAGTGTAAAAGAGAGAGATGAGTGATGGGAGGAGAGATAGTAGCAAGTGATGAGGATAAAGTCTCAGTCCCGCGGCAGACAGAGCGAGTGTGTGTGTGAGTGTGTGACCGGAGTGTCTCTCAGCACGGGGGGGATTAAACCCCGAATCAAAGACTGTTTACTCCGTCTCAGATTCCTTCTGCACGGCGTCCGCTACGCTGCACGTCATTCACCAGAAGCAGGGGCCGCTAGCAATGAAAGAATACGAGGTCGACATCAAATCACAGCCCAAACTACACTGTAAAAAGATGTAAATAAAGCAAAGCTTATTGGAGTTTGCTTTAAACACTATTGCAATCTTTCTACTTCAAAATTTCACATTTAATTCAATGTTACTTGCCATTTCTTTGTAATAATGCATGTCATTTTCTAGCAATTTCTGAGTGAACATTCTACACCGATTTTTTCAGTGCATAATATTGAAGAAATATAAATATAATTTTCAGTTTATAGCCTGTTAACTTGGCACTATTCTTTCCCCATCTTTTAGTAATCATCATAAATATCATTTCGAAAGCTTACACATCCAAAACTCATCCAAAACGTTTTTAAATTGGACATTGGAGAACGGTGAGTTAAAACCTGTAAGCATCTTGTTTGTGATATCACCTTTTTGTAACACAACTTGGTTAGATACTGTATATGGCTTTGATTTTATAGCAATTTTGAGGCCAAATTTATTGTAAAATATATAGTTTGTATGAAATAAAAACATGTTTAGTTCAGCACATTTCCTTTACAGTAAACCTAAACTTCTATAATTTTTTACACTTTCATTTTGTTGAAGTTCTTTTACTTCAGCAATAATATGTTGAGTATCCTTTTTTGAAAAGAGACCAATCTTAGGTCTGTATTCCAACGCACCTCTCAATTGCAACCATGCAAGTTCAGATCTGTGCTCAATTAAATATGTTCAAACATAATTGAAATGATATAACCATTACTAACGAGCATGTTTCACATTTCTTCTGATTGTAAGTTGTGGGCAGCGGATGCTCTGACTAATCTTCTTGTTGACATATTCAAGACACACACTAATTCAAAGTAACAGTCTATTGTCTGCTATCTGCATCAACCTAAAACTTCAACTTTTCATATTTATGTGGATAAAGGACAGAAATACTTGTGATTTCCCTAAAAATGTTAACCAGTCTGAACTTGAACGCCGCCGACCCTTGAAACGCACCGCCTGACCTCAGTCCTCTCACATTTACAGCCCTGTTAATTGAGGAGAAACCTGAGATGATGAAGTTTCCATGTTTTTATATATTTTGAGATATTAAAGAGATTTTAACTTATAATACTTACTGTATCAATTGATTTGCATATCTCTAAGACCTCTAAACATGATCAAACATTTGCTGATAAACCTGTCACACACAATCTATGCCTTCTGTCGTCTGATTGATAGACTAAAGTCTTTAAGGATAATTATGATTGACGTGTCTTTTTGCTTTGAAATTTTTACTGGCTTACTGTGTAACTTTTATATTGTTAGTAAAATTTCAAGATGAACACTTACTGGACTGAAGCAACTCAGCTTTACTTGATTATCCATATACATTTTTATTTAGAAAAAATTGTGAGTATCAGATAAGATCATCAGGCTTTTGATGAAGCTTTATTTGTTCATCTCTCAATCATCATTGTTTTGCATTATGTTTTAAAACTACAGAGCTTTGATCATAAACTAAGCATTTTAATATCATCTTACTAAGACATATTGATATGTATAAGCATTTTATGTAAGTATCTGCTATACTGTGATACATATCTCACTGATTTACATTACCAGCATCAGAATTTCATTCATTGTTGTCCATATAAATATCAGCATCTGCACCAAATTGCATATTTTTGCTCAGTTTGGGCCTCTGGATAAAACTGAGGTGTTGTTTCCACCATATTCTCACTATTATCATATTATTTGAGGCATAAAAGTCACTGTATCAAATGCGATCAACAAAAAACACATGCAAACTCAGAAAACCTTGTCACTTGCTTTAATAAAATGGAGTGGTTGGCTCTTTCTCGTTGGCTGGCCAGTGCATCGATTCCCTCTTTGATCCAAAGCTGCGCCTCCATCCCGTCCCGCAGCTGGAGACTCGATTTGCTGGAGATTATGTGGAGGATTTGGTGAACCCAGGGACCTGTTAACCGTCCGCCTCTCACACCAGTGTGTTGTGCTGAATTTCGACCCCCGCCAAATTATTACCCCCCTAACATTGGTAGGTTTAGGATTAGTTGTGGGGGAGGGGTTAGGATTAGGGGCGGGGTTGGGATTAGGCAATCAGGTACTGACTTCAACGAGGGGGGTAATAATTTGGCAGGGGGTCGAAATTGGGCACAACACCGGCCTGGAGTGTGTTGCCCGTTCAGTGCCGTGACTCTGCTTCACTATCATAGTACAATGCATCGTTTAAGAAGTCAACTAGCTAGTCACGACTGTTTCCCCAAACCGTATTGCAAACTGGTCGTTCAACCACGTTGGTTAATGATATCACGCACGTGGTGGAGTAATAACTTATTTTAATGAATCTGTTTGAGATCGAATTAATGCTAGATGTTTTGATATAAATTACAGACATGGCATCTGAGGACTATTAGTTATTGCTTTATTCTTACAAGAGCTCGTTCACACATGCGCACTCTTCAAAAACATTGCTTTATATCTCTTGACAAACTCAAAGATGTAAATGACATTTGTATGTATTCTAAATAAAATATACAGTTTGTAATTAATGTCAGTTTGCTTATTTTGCTTGATTTATTAAGTCCACATGTCATGCAAGCAAGAAACTCTGCTTCTAACCACAGGTCGAGATCTGTCGCTCACACACACAACTCTGCGTTGGTTTCGGGACACACAGACTCGTTGAACTGATGACCATAGTTGGCTATCGATGCTTTTGGGAAACGCACCCCTGGAAGAGAAACCAGCAGCCAAACCTCCGTCTTTACCCTCTTTCAAAGACCCATTTCCATTTTCTCTTGACCTCATTTCCTTTGCTCAAATTAATTTCTTAAATTAACGAGTGTCACCTTAGGAATGAGTCAGTCTTCAGAGAGGATGACGTTAGCGTCAGCCCCGTGTGATAACATGACGATTATAAGATATCAACAACCCCTCGACTTCAAAAGGCTTTTTGGTGAGATAACTGAAGGCCAACCACAAACAAGCCAGCAACACTTTGAGCTGCCAGCTTCATTACAGCTTCTCCAGACTTGTTGAGGGTGGTATTGACCGCCTCATCATGCTGGTAAAAGCCATGGATTAGCTCCCACTCCGGCTCGCACCGGGTCCTCCATCTCTAGTGGCCATTAGAGGCTTCCTGGACACCGAGGCAAAGATTTTCACTTGACTTATAGGAATAGTTCACCTAAAAATGAAAATTCTCCCACCATTTACTCACTCTCATGTCAATTCTTAGCCCGTAGGCACTTTGTTTTCTTCAGTGTAACACCTTTTAAAGAAACAAAAAGCACTAAAAACAGCAAACACATACTGTAAGTGGTCCATATGACTCATGCACTTTATTCTTAATGTTCAATAGCTTCAGCTTCAGTACAAATTAACCTAAATCGAGAGTATTCGTCAGTGTTGATTAGTACAAAAGAACTCGTCCCTCCTTAGATAGACAGACAGACAGACAGACACACACAGAAACACACACACACACACATACATACATTGATATATACATAGATAGATACATAGATACATAGATGAGAGAAAGAATTAATGTAAATGCATTTGTAAAGTTATCCACATTTCTGGTCTCATTCACTTCTATTGTAAGCGCCTCACCGTAACCTTGATTAACCGCTGACGTTTATTGTTTGTGGCAGCAAATTATTGCATCATGCCACAAATTATTTCGATTAAGTGTAACTTGTATTGAAGTATGGACTCCTTTTATAAAACTTTTATTTTGTTTTTGTCCTATTTGGAGCTTCATAGCCATCGGCCATTGAACTTTGGCTTTGAAACAACATGAAGGTGAATAAATGGTAACTCTTCATTTTGATGGTCCCTTTTGAATATTCTGTTGACTGAAAGTAATGTTACACCAATGTGTCAACTAACTCTCATTACAGTATTAGTAGATTGTCTGCTGAATATCTGCTAACTCTTTATATTGATGGTCCTCCTATTGACTAGAAGTAAATTTGCAACTACATGTCAACTTATTCTAACCCTACGAGTCTACTAATACTCTACTAACACTGTAACGAGAGTTGGTAGACATGTACCAGCCTACTAATACTCTACTAACACTGTAACGAGAGTTGGTAGACATGTACCAGCCTACTAATATTCTACTGACACTGTAACGAGAGTTAGTACACATGTACCAGTCTACTAATACTCTACTAAAACTGTAACGAGAGTTAGTAGACATGTACGAGTCTACTAATACTCTACTAACACTGTAACGAGAGTTAGTAGACATGTACCAGTCTACTAATGCTCTACTAAAACTGTAACGAGAGTTAGTAGACATGTACCAGTCTACTAATACTCTACTAAAACTGTAACGAGAGTTAGTAGACATGTACGAGTCTAAAAATACTCTACTAACACTGTAACGAGAGTTAGTAGACATGTACGAGTCTATTAATACTCTACTAACACTGTAACGAGAGTTAGTAGACATGTACGAGTCTAAAAATACTCTACTAACACTGTAACGAGAGTTAGTAGAGATGTACCAGTCTACTGAAACTCTACTAACACTGTAACGAGAGTTAGTAGACATGTACAAGTCTACTAATACTCTACTAACACTGTAACGAGAGTTAGTTGACATGTACAAGTCTACTAATACTCTACTAACACTGTAACGAGAGTTAATAGACATGTACGAGTCTACTGATACTCTACTAACACTGTAATGAGAGTTAGTAGACATGTACCAGTCTACTAATACTCTACTAACACTGTAATGAGAGTTAGTAGACATGTACGAGTCTACTAATACTCTACTTACACTGTAACGAGAGTTAGTAGACATGTACGAGTCTACTAATACTCTACTAACACTGCAACAAGAGTTAGAAGACATGTACCAGTCTACTAATACTCCACTAACACTGTAATGAGAGTTAGTAGACATGTATCAGTCTACTAATACTCTACTTACACTGCAACGAGAGTTAGAAGACATGTACCAGTCTACTAATACTCCACTAACACTGTAATGAGAGTTAGTAGACATGTATCAGTCTACTAATACTCTACTAACACTGTAACGAGAGTTAGTAGACATGTACGAGTCTACTAATACTCTACTAACACTGTAACGAGAGTTAGTAGACATGTACGAGTCTACTAATACTCCACTAACACTGTAATGAGAGTTAGTAGACATGTACGAGTCTACTAATACTCTACTTACACTGCAACAAGAGTTAGAAGACATGTACCAGTCTATTAATACTCTACTTACACTGCAACAAGAGTTAGAAGACATGTACCAGTCTACTAATACTCTACTTACACTGCAACAAGAGTTAGAAGACATGTACGAGTCTACTAATACTCCACTAACACTGTAACGAGAGTTAGTAGACATGTACGAGTCTACTAATACTCCACTAACACTGTAACGAGAGTTAGTAGACATGTACGAGTCTACTAATACTCTACTAACACTGTAACGAGAGATAGTAGACATGTACCAGTCTACTAATACTCTACAAACAATGTAACGAGAGTTAGTAGACATGTACCAGTCTACTAATACTCTACTAACACTGTAACGAGAGTTAGTAGACATGTACCAGTCTACTAATACTCTACTAACACTGTAATGAAAGTTAGTAGACATGTACCAGTCTACTAATACTCTACTAACACTGTAATGAAGGTTAGTAGACATGTACCAGTCTACTAATACTCTACTAACACTGTAATGAGAGTTAGTAGACATGTACCAGTCTACTAATACTCTACAAACAATGTAACGAGAGTTAGTAGAGATGTACCAGTCTACTAATACTCTACTAAGAGTTAGTAGACAAGTACCAGTCTACTAATACTCTACTTACACTGTAATGAGAGTTAATAGACATGTACCAGTCTACTAATACTCTACTAACACTGTAACGAGAGTTAATAGACATGTACCAGTCTACTAATACTCTACTAACACTGTAACGAGAGTTAATAGACATGTACCAGTCTACTAATACTCCACTAACACTGTAATGAGAGTTAGTAGACATGTACCAGTCTACTAATACTCTACTAACACTGTAACGAGAGTTAATAGACATGTACCAGTCTACTAATACTCTACTAACACTATAACGAGCGTTAGTAGACATGTACCAGTCTACTAATACTCCACTAACACTGTAATGAGAGTTAGTAGACATGTACCAGTCTACTAATACTCCACTAACACTCTAATGAGAGTTAGTAGACATGTACCAGTCTACTAATACTCTACTAAGAGTTAGTAGACAAGTACCAGTCTACTAATACTCTACTTACATTGTAATGAGAGTTAATAGACATGTACCAGTCTACTAATACTCTACTAACACTGTAACGAGAGTTAATAGACATGTACCAGTCTACTAATACTCTACTAACACTGTAACGAGAGTTAATAGACATGTACCAGTCTACTAATACTCCACTAACACTGTAATGAGAGTTAGTAGACATCTACTAGTCTACTAATACTCCACTAACACTGTAACGAGAGTTAATAGACATGTACCAGTCTACTAATACTCTACTAACACTATAACGAGAGTTAGTAGACATGTACCAGTCTACTAATACTCCACTAACACTGTAACGAGAGTTAATAGACATGTACCAGTCTACTAATACTCCACTAACACTGTAATGAGAGTTAGTAGACATGTACCAGTCTACTAATACTCTACTAACACTGTAACGAGAGTTAGTAGATATGTACCAGTCTACTAATACTCTACTAACACTGTAATGAGAGTTAGTAGATATGTATCAGTCTACTAATTCTCTACTAACACTGTAACGAGAGTTAATAGACATGTACCAGTCTACTAATACTCTACTAACACTTTAATGAGAGTTAGTAGACATGTATCAGTCTACTAATTCTCTACTAACACTGTAACGAGAGTTAGTAGACATGTATCAGTCTACTAATACTCTACTAACACTGTAACGAGAGTTAATAGACATGTACCAGTCTACTAATACTCTACTAATACTGTAATGAGAGTTAGTAGACATGTATCAGTCTACTAATACTCTACTAACACTGCAACGAGAGTTAGTAGACATGTACGAGTCTACTAATATTCTACTTACACTGCAACAAGAGTTAGAAGACATGTACCAGTCTACTAATACTCCACTAAGACTGTAACGAGAGTTAGTAGACATATAGGTGCAATGTATAATCAACAGAATGTCATTTTTGACATCACCCTTGTATTATATTCACGGTGAAGTTTGTTGACTTGTGATGTGATGCAATCCATTCGCAGAGATTTCAGGCTTCGTTTTCTGAAAGTCTTATTTTACTTGAGTGCTTATATAAATATGCCTGCAAAATATGTTTTCATTTTTTGCCTTATTAAACAGGACCTCAAACATACACTATCTGTTAGTGAGGTATTGCATTGCACTTTATGAAGACACATTTTCTCCAGGTTGTTGCATTGAGAAAGCAGAGCGAAAACACCTGGTCTCTCAAGCTAACGGCCTCTCGCTCTTCTGTCCTCTTTTCCTCGCCATCGCTCTCTCTCTCTTTACTCTGTTGGTTTGCTCTGATGGACATGCACGGGACGGGTCCTGGCGCGTCTTTACGCTATGAATTAAACCACTGGGCTGAACTTAATGGGGTGAGAAATGGCAGACTGACTCTTTACATGGGCTAATTGTTTTTCAAGCATGCTTAGCACACGGAGAGGCACAAATGCTTTTATCAGCCTTAACTACAACAGGGACTGAATGCTTAATGGGATCCGGAGAGCAAACACATTTTTCAGAGCGTAATCTCGGAGCGTCCATCACGGACGATGACTGTATGTGTGATGTGCATGTCCCACGACTCCATGCGATGTCTTTGAAAATAAATAACGCTCATTCTTAAAACAACCACAGCATCTCAGGACTGCAATATGTCAGCGTGACCCAGTTTGCAATGATCTCGTAATGTTTCTGCTGATAGACTGAACTGTAATAGCCAGAGCTTAAGCAACAGGGCAGAGGCAGCCTTTAACCTTTAAAGCCTCTCAATCGGCTGCTTCAGTCTTTTATTACATCTGCGAATGGAAAGAGAAATGTGGTCGAGATTAATGTGCTGGACACGGATGTTTTGGACCAATTTGTGGTCATGGCAGGTTGAATCGTGAAACAGTTTCATATGTTAATTTCATATCAGATGGTAGAGTCAGAATTTGGCGTAAACAGAATGAGAACATGGATCCATCATGCCTTGTTACCACTGTGCAGGCTGGTGGTGGTGGTGTAATGGTGTGGGGGATGTTTTCTTGGCACACTTTAGGCCCCTTAGTGCCAATTGGGCATCGTTTAAATGCCACGGCCTACCTGAGCATTGTTTCTGACCATGTCCATCCCTTTATGGCCACCATGTGCCCATCCTCTGATGGCTACTTCCAGCAGGATAATGCACCATGTCACAAAGCTCGAATCATTTCAAATTGGTTTCTTGAACATGACAATGAGTTCACTGTACTAAAATGGCCCCCACAGTCACCAGATCTCAACCCAATAGAGCATCTTTGGGATGTGGTGGAACGGGAGCTTCGTGCCCTGGATGTGCATCCCACAAATCTCCATCAACTGCAAGATGCTATCCTATCAATATGGGCCAACATTTCTAAAGAATGCTTTCAGCACCTTGTTGAATCAATGCCACGTAGAATTAAGGCAGTTCTGAAGGCGAAAGGGGGTCAAACACAGTATTAGTATGGTGTTCCTAATAATCATTTAGGTGAGTGTAAAATGCACAAAAAATATTTCAGATTTTATGGTGACATTGAGCATGTAAACAAAAGCTTTGATATACTTGTTTTCAAGCACAAAAGTAGGATGGACTGTTTTGTCACTGGATCATTTAGATATTAAATAAAAATAAATAGAAGAAGAAATAATGATTATTATTATTATTATTGTACTCAGTGTAATAATAAGTAAATATTATCAGATTTTGTTATGACATTTTGCATATTAACAATAATGATAATAATAATAATAATACCTTAATAACATTATTATGTATTAATCATAATGATAATAATAATAATAAATTAAGAACATTATGTATAAGTAACAATAATAAGTACATGACATTAATACTAATGTATTATTGCTGTTTATTAATGCTATTTATTTATACAATTTATTTTTACTATTATTATACAACTATTTGTTACATAACTGCTCCAAGACAAATGCAGCATCATTGGGACAATCCAGAATCGTAATCCAAAAAACAGGCAAAATGTAAAACGCACGGGAAAATAATCCAGACGAGCAACAGAAAACACAGGCAAAAAGCATAATCCATAAAACTGGCAGAGAATCAAAAACCAAGACATCGGAAACCAGGATAACGCTCAGAAATGCAGTCTTACACATACACGACTTTGCAAAGAATTGAAAACACAGGGCTGTTATAGGCAGGGTTTAACCACACAATGACACACAGGTGGAAGTAATCAAACAATAATGAGTCCAGGTGATGGGGTTTATGGGAACTGAAGTTCATGATGAGATAAGTGGACAGAGTTCCCTCTGGTGGAGATCATGGGCACTGCAGCAGCCAGATCTGACACTGATATTATAATTATTAGTATTACCATTATCAATGTTATTTACTTGCTATACAGTATAATTTTATTGCAATTTGTTATTATTATTATTATTACTATTATTATCATCATTAATATGTTCAGTGTCATAATAAGTATAATATTTTCTTATTATTATGACATGTCATTGAACATAAAAATAACACCACCACTATTATTATTATTGTTATTTACTTATACATAATAATTGCTATATTATGTTATCAATATATTATTATTATCAACATGACAATGCTCAATGTCATAAGTAAATCTAATCATTTATTTACTTATTATTATGACATTGTCGTGCAATTGACCATATTGTTATTATTATTTTGTTATTACATAACATAAATTGTATTATTATAGTTATATTTGTTATAATATAATACGATATTATATTATATTATTATTTATTCTGTAAAGAATGACATAAGAAACAGCTCTTCAATAATCATTTGTAATGAAACTCAGATGCCCTTCTGACAGCCCTCACCTGTAACAGATCGAAGTCAGCGTGTGTGAGTGACCAGCTGGCCCTGTGTGTGTGTGTGTGTGTGTGTGTCTTGTCCTC
>CM060608.1:31091504-31162302 GCA_030578255.1 Tiaroga cobitis | reverse complement strand
AACAAGCCCAGTCTGAATATGCACAGTCAAAACAACAGCAGGAATATTGATGTGCATCTATAACGAAAACCACTGTAATCTGCCGGACAGAGGAACGATGAAGTCGGTCAAACATTCTGTTTATTAGCAGTGCGTGGCGATAGAGCTGGGAGAATTATTGGTAGGTGATGTAACTGTAGACTGTGATGTCTGGCTCATTTGTTTTGCATTTGTTGTTTTAGTGTTTGTTATACAATAGTTTACATTTAGAAATATTTTACATTTGAGTAAAAAAAAAAAAAAAAACCAGAAAAAACTGAATATATGTTAAATATGTAACATTTAATTGAATGCAATAATACTTAGCTTTAAATATTATTGAATATATTATTGCTTTGCTTAAAAATATTATTGCATATTAGTATTATTGCATTGCTTAAAAAATATTATATATTATTTTTAGTGCTGGGCAACGATTAATCGCATCCAAAATAAAAGTTTGTGTTTACATAATATATGTGTGTGTGTAATTATTGTGTATATATAAATACACACACTCTAAAAAATGTTGGGTTGTTTTTTCAACCCAAACGCTGGGTTGAGAGGATGCTGGGTTGATGTAACCCAATTTGGTTACAAAGCATCCAACTAGTTCGGTTAAAACAACCCAGCGCTGGGTTGCCAAAATAACCCAAATTGGGTTGTTTTTAACCCAGCATATTTAGAGTGTGTATATATTTAAGAAAACATTTTTATTTATATACAACATTTATATTTATATATAATATAAATTATGTATAAATATATATATATATATATATATATACAGTATCTACATGCAAATATTTCTTAAATATATTCATGCATATGTGTGTATTTATACAGTATATACAAAATAATTATACACAAACTTTTCTTTTGGATGTGATTAATCGCGATTAATCGTTGCCCAGTTTTTTGCTGTTTTATTTAGTCTCATCGCCTCGCTGGTTCAGGGATCTGAAGCTCGACTGTTTGTGCATCTCTATAGCTCGACCATTAGCACAAGGGCATGGGTTCGACTCTCATGGACTGATCTGAAGTCAGTGGTGCACCGGCTAAAAGAGCAAGAGCGTAAAGGCCTCTTCTTCAGCTGCTGGAGTTCAAATGTTTCAGAAAGAAAGATTTTAGCAAGAATATTGTTAAACCATTGGTATTTGAAGCAGTGAACGAGCCACAATCTCATTAATTGCAATAAATTCCTCCCCTCTGACCCTCAGTCCGTCTGTAACTCTGCATGCATGTCACTCGTCCAGAGGCAATTAAACCACTAATGGGAAAAGCCACTAATTCCTGAGCTCGTTTGACTAAAAGCCTGGGCTGTAACAATAAATGAAATGGCGGATGACTGCGACCTTCGGGTAAAAACCCAAGGTTGATGGGTTTAAACGTCTAAATATTAATGAATGTTTAATACCGTTAAACTCTATCTATGTAGTTTTAGGAAGACGAATGATTTGTGTAATTATTAGATTTATTCTTTTGTACCATCATCACAACACAAAAGTGATTTTATATTGCCGTCTACTTGTCATCAACAGTTCGGGTTTGTAAACTGCTGCTTTGTAAAATTTCAAGCCCGTTAAAGCATGAGCTTTATTGCTGTTTGTCAGTATAATGGCGTGTGAACTTGAATAAGTGAATCATGATGTGCGGCTTACAACGAAAGCATGGCTTGTTTCAACTAGAACATGATTTTGTGCGGCGAACACACTCTCCTATGGAGAATGATGCGTCGTGTGATGATGTGCTTACATTTGCCAATTAATTAAAGTCTGCCTTAACAAGCTTTGATGTATATGCCACAACATTATCTCTCCCAATCGCTATGTAAATTACAGAAACGTCTCGCTACTTAACATATCAAGATCAATTGATCTTAAAGATCAATGTCGTCTCCAAGTGTGCGCTCTCCTCCTCGCTGTGTTGAAGACTGGGAAACACAGCTCTTGCTTTAGTGCAGATATGGTCTAGAAATGTCAGTAATGCCTATTGTCTGAGGAAAACTAGCTTATTTTTCTTACATTTTCCATGTGTTTCCAGAAGTGTGCACACACTACAGCCTCATTAGCGGCTCGTGATTGCTGGCCTACTGATGGTGAGATGCGCTGAGCGTTGGAAGACGGTTATGAACCCCGTGTTTGTCAAACCGCTGCAGCATTCGTGCGGATGTTTCTCTTGATCTTCCTGATTCTCCGAGCTGGAGGCTGTAGTCGATGTTCTGCTCGTGTTTCACTCGGGCTGCTGGTGCTTTAGAAAGCAGAAGCGATGAGAAACCTTCGTCTCGCTGAAAGAACACAGAGTCCAAACGCCACGGAAAGCAGAGATCCGGTCATTATGTTCTGCTCTTTCCAGTGGATTTCTTATCAAACCAGTTCAGTGCGTTCAACATGCTTAGGGTTGTCAGTAGACTGAAAATCTTGTGTTTTTGTGTGTGTTGCTATTTTTTAATATTGCTTTTGGCTAAGTAAAAAAGTTAGTTTACTTTAAGTTTATTTTTACGGAGACATGAATCGTTTAGTCTGTGCTGTTTTCTGTTGATGCGTGGACAAAACCTCACTGAACGTTATTTGTAGCGCTTGTAAGCTTTGTGCTTTATTACTTTTGATTTGAAACAAAAAGTCTCAGCTTTCAAATTCTGTCAATTTTATAAGGAAATTCAAGCAATACATGTGGGTTTGTGGTTTAAGCGGCACGTGGACCGATCATCTCTTCCGCTTTTAGTTATAGCACCAAATAAACATAAATGGACACAAGCACACTGTAAAACCTGATGAGTTAGTTCAACTCAAACCGTTTGAGGAAACCGATTGCCTCAAATCATTTAAGTTTATTAACTCAAACAATTTAAGCATAAAAAAATATTTGATTTGTGTCCAAGTAACTCAATAACTTATTGTTAAGATAACTTGGGTAAATAAAGTTAATAGTACTAATTCCATTCAGTTAATATAGCTTAAATCTATGAAGTACACTGTAAACCCAAATAAGTTAGCAGAATTCAAAACACTTTTATTAGTATAAACTTAGTTAGCTTTAAAAAGCTAATCTGCTAACATAGTAAATGCTAACATATTAGCAATAGTATGTTATACAGAAACACTTGTTGTATGAGCGCAGGAATATAAAGGGATTATTTGCTCTCAAATCAAGCTGCATGCACCACTGTCACCATGATGGTAACTATCCTAAAGCCTACATTAACAGAAATTCTTCTAAATTAGCATAACAAAACATTAATCACTACTAAATCTCACACATAACATTAATCTTACACAAAAAAACACATTATATTACACTTAATTTTAGCATTTACTCTCCCTTTCGGGTGCCATCGGCAAAGCATGCTGGGAAATAGACATCCCAGCTGTTTCAGTTAAACTTAAGTTCGTCTAAATTAAAATAAATAATTTCATAAAACTTAAAACAATGAAACAGTTCAGTTTACTTAAAATATATCAGTTCTTTGAACTTGAAAGAAAAAGAAAGTGCTAAATACTCATAAAAGTTAATTTGACTGAACTAATTTGTTTAATTTAAGTTTGTCCTACTCAAACCAATTAATTATTTTGAGCGTTAGGGTTTACAGTGCAGGTGTTAAAAAAATACAGTACAACTAGAAAAAAACACTCGAGTTATATGCATTACATCACATGTGTGTCAGTAACAAAAAATATTCCTTACTCAAATGTTAACTGGGACTTACTCATCTAGAATGGATTGGATTGTGAAAATTGGCCATTACGAGCCATACGTTTCAGAAGTTAACTTTGGCAGCCTTAAAAAGTATGTATCTCAACTTATATACAGAAGCAAAAAAAGTCAAATGAAAATTGAGTTAAACAATAATTAGATTACACAAGAAACATGTTACATGTTCATTGAATCTCTCTGGGAAGTCATCATGGTCCAGATGCATGCTGGGAATCTGTAGCGGCGGTTCTGATTTGCTAAAAAGGGAATTATCAAGCACCATAATCAGTCTGTGTCAGAAAGGCAGTGCTTTACCTGGACATAACCCGCCCGAACACCGCCGTGTTGTGGATGTGTCTCCAACACTGTTCTGCACCAGCACTAATTGAAGCCTCCGGCTGAGGAAAACTGACCGTGTGTGTGTGTGTGTGTGTGTGACAGCTCAGTAACAGCCCTCGCGCTCTCAGAGATGATCCTGCAGGAGTTTCACACGGACAGGGGATCTAGCCGGACCGGACCGGACAGGAGGGCTCCTGAAGCACACACTCGCTAGATTAAACTGCTGGAGTTTAATGGCCTGTTTACTGTAACTGTACGGGAGAAAATGCATGTTCGCTGTGTAAGAATAGCTGGACAGAAGGCTATAAATACTCCAAATTACCACGCTTCCCAGTGTGTCAGCAATATGGTGTTGGATTCATGGCCAACTGTTAAAGCAAGAGTATGTTTGGAGAGAATGTGCTAGGACTTTCAGAAGTTAGGTCTATTAACTAACGTAACTGTTTAACACAGTAGTGTATATCATTACTACTGTTTATTTATAGAATGCATGTATGCACACAAATCATATAAATAAATATTATATAAAGTGTGTATGCATGCAAAAGTGGCCAAACGTGACGTCTGGCCTAGGGAAATTGAGATCTTCACCCTTCATTTAAATATTATTAAAACTTTGATAAAGATTTTGTCGGCATATTGCATATATTGTGCTTGGAGATGATTGTTTTATTTGTGATAACGCAATGAAACATACCAAATTGTGCCAGCATAATTTTTGCCCAGGTTGTCATACAATGAAACTATGAACGCATGCAAAAACAAGAGAAAACCAATGAAATATTAATAACATAAAGCGCTTTATGTTTTTCTATAGATGTTTTGCACTGAAAAATAGAAAACTTGTAGCTGTTTTTTGTTGTTGTTTTTTTTTAACAAATAATTAACCAAATAAATACCTTAACCAAGTAAACAGTTTTTCTTTATAGTGTCATGTTTAAATCAATTAGTTAAAAAATATATATAGGCTACAGTCAAACCAAAAATTAGTTAGACACCAGATATCATTTTTTTATATTGTTTCACTCGTGTGTGCAGGACATTATAGTTAATTTATGTGAGTGAGGAGAGCAACATAAAGTAAGCTGTGACATATTACACCCAATAACTCTTCACACAGAGACTACCAGTGACATTTACACACATTTGGGAGCAAATATTACTCAGACACTTTGAGCTGATCATGTTTTGCTGAAGTGTGTTTTCTGTAATTGCTAATGCTCTTTTTACACACACACTGAACAACATGAAGCATTGCTTGGTCACTGGTTGAGCTAAACTGGTATTATCTAATTGTGTAGTTAAATTTAACAGCTGACAGATATTCAACATAATTCATGTGTGAGAGTCTAACAGAAGGACGGACAAAACCAGTCAAATATCCACTGATCTGAGAACTCGGAGTTCTGCTCATATTTATTACCATTTTCTAAACTATAGAGAATAAACTGTGATATTCAGACACCTTTTCTAAACTGTGAGAAAAGGTGTCTGAATACATTTTGGTTTGACTCTATATATGAGGAAGGATGCTTCACATCACTGCTGTCTCAGGGAATAGAAAAGTAGCGATAGTAAAGCCCCAAAACTGTAATAAAAACAATCAGATGTGGACACACACATCCATTTGTCATTGTTGGCCAACCAAAGGCTCCTCGAGCGCAGTGACACCTCACCACTAATGCTGCAAGATTTGATTGACAGGTGGCAATATCGGCCAGCAGCGTCCTCAAGGTTGCTTTGACTTTGAGTTTATGGTGTTGTGGACATTTGTTTAGTGACGGCAGGGGGAAGATTGAGGTGTCGCTGCAGGGAACTGAGTCTGTATGATGCAATATCATACACTCGTGCAATTAGGTAAACACAGCGCCATGCACAACCTATCCCTTTAATTTTCCCACCAAAACCTGTTCTCGAGTTTAATGAATATGTATGGCTTGTTGGAAAACATCACCCACTTCCAGGTATTCCTGCCACAAAACAATATTGTTTTTCCGTTACGGATGTGTCGAGATGTTTGAGCGACAGTCAGACTTGTCACATGAATCTATAGCTTTTTTTGTAAATAACAAGACTTTTTTCACACACATAAAACAAGCTAAGCAAATCAATATGAGCTGCTATTCCATTCACAAAGAACCTCTTTTATGGAAACCTTGGGCAAGCAAAGGCTACAGTATTGATCTGTGACTGAACAACACTGCTGAATAACCTTGAGCGGGGAAAAAAACTAACTTTCTAGGGA
Organism: Tiaroga cobitis; assembly: GCA_030578255.1. Lineage (NCBI taxonomy): Eukaryota > Metazoa > Chordata > Actinopteri > Cypriniformes > Leuciscidae > Tiaroga > Tiaroga cobitis. Next base: position 31,156,007 of record CM060608.1, on the reverse strand, counting down.
TGCCAAGAGCTGATCAACGATCTCTGCTGTTAAAAACCTTACGTTACTTTAGATCCCGCTCAACCTTTTGTTAAAGAACACAATCAGAGTTCCTGTCTGAAATCTGACGAATATAGACTACGAGCATTGCCAATTAAACTGCCTTGCCCGTATACGTTGCACAGTCCATCTCGCCCGAATACACTCAATGGGGTTCTTTATAGAACTCTAGGGTTCTGGACTCCATTCTATATATAAGGCGAGATGTATTAAACGATTGCACAGAACTTTGATGTCAAACAGGTTTTTTTTCAGTGATAAAGTAAATAGGGCCGGGACTCGATTAAAAAAAATAATCTAATTAATTAGAGGCTTTGTAATTAATTAATCGAAATTAATCGCATTTTAATTGCATAAATATTTGACCTGAGAACAGTGAGAAGTAATTTTTTTTACATGGATTTGTAGTATACCATTGAATAATGACTGAATACATAAGCTTAAGCAACAAAATATTGTTTATTTTTGTTCAACCAAGTCCAGCAGACCAGTGTTTTTTGCCATTAAGTGTAGCAATAGCATATTGCTACACTACACTAATAGCAATAGCGAATTCCTTGTTGCATAGCTTGCACACAACCATCCTCATCGACGCTTCCATCCGTTCGTTTTTGTAACAAAATTTCCCATCCACCGGCCAACCAAAGCGATCTCGTCAGCTTCTTCGCATAGACAGTATAAGAAGTGGACAGAGCGATCTCATTGGAACTCAGTTGAGACAGTTGAAGCCCACTTTTAGCGATTTTTGAGCACTTCCGTTCCTGACGCGCAGACTCAGACCGACTCAAACTAAGCTTGATGACGTGAGCAACCTGTCTGACAGACGTTAATCTTCTAGTAGCTGTGCGTGAAAACTGCCAACGTTAATCTTGCAGAGACGGGGAACTTGAGCAAAGAGTTCTTTGGCGTGAGTGAGCAGGAGTAAGTATTCCGTTGCTTTTATGGACTCATTATCTATGGGCTTCTCCCTTGACGGGACGTCCCCCCGATTGCCTGCGAGCTTCTCCTCCTGTCTGTACGGTAATTTCTGTACAGCGCGACAGAGAGTCGAGTGGTTATGACGCAATCGTTAGCCTATTTTTACTAAATCTGTTTCTACGGGGCCATAATGTAACATAGAAGGTAATGGAGCCCTTTATACATTGTCATGTTTCTTTAGAAATAAATAATGGACAAATGGAGTCTTTAAACACCTCAGATGTAAAGTTATTCGCTGTCAAAGTGACGCCAAAATGAATGGGAGTCAATGGAAATGCTAACGCAAGTGAAGTTCTGCTACAACATGGCGGCACCCGGCCGACTTCAACTTCCGGTCGATGGATTACCCCCTTGCTTCTTCGTCATGAACGCTAGTTGGTGCGCCAGTATAATCGGTCCGCCGAAACTCATCCAGGGAGAATCGTTACGCGGTGCAAAAATAAGTGCGATTAAAAATATTTTTTTGTGTAATTAATTAACGCGTTAAAGTCTGTAGTTAATTCATCTTAATTAACGAGTTAAAGTCCCGGCCCTAAAAGTAAAGTTTACTACGGTGGTTCTCAACGTTTTTTTGACTACATGTCCCCCCATTGCCCATAACAATATTTAAAGGCCCCATGACGTTTACATTTTTTGTGATTTACTGGATAAGGTTTTTTTTTTCTGATCATTTTTTTAGACCTTGGAGTCACTGCCCCAACATAGTGTCGGCCCAGATCCGGTCCACATCTGGTGCATGTGGCTTCCATGCGTACCGGACGCGGGCCGGATCTGTTGCTGTATGGGTGTAATTTTTCCAAGTAAGTAGGGGTGTAACGATACACATCACGATACTGAACTCACGATTTGAAATTACTGCGATACTCCAAGACACATGGTAAAAGGTTAACAAAAAATGAACTGTTGATTAAACTGCTAAATTAAGTATTACATTGTGTGTGTAAATGAACAGGCTTGGACTCGGTGCTGGAAACACAAAGCACAGGACAATAGAGACACCAGAATAACAATATTCATGATTCTGAAGCTGAAAACTGAATTATTTTAGATGAATATGCTTGCACTCTTTCACTATATTTAAAATAATGTAGGCTACTTTTTTACTAAGAACATAAGACATTTGGCATTATCAGGACCCACAGATATTCCCCTATTGCATTATTATACATTATATTCAACATTATATATAGTAGTTTAATGTAGTTCTGACACTAAAACTCTGTAATCTTTCATTTAGTTTTCATTTTGGGTGAATTATACACAATGGAATCTGTCACTATCCACGATACATATTGTTGCATTATTGTATTGTGATTTAGTGTGACACCTCTACAAGTAAGACATGTTCCTGGATCAACATGTTAAAATGCGAGGGAAGTGACGGGTGAATAACACTGATGTAGAAGCTCCTAAACTTGACATAAACTGTAAACATGTCCCTCAAATTTGATTGATTGATTGAAATGTTGTTCCAGGACCAAGAACATGTTGTAACTTGGTGAAATTGCTTTCTCCTAGACGGTGGCATAACTAAAAAAATGGCCATTGGGTTTACCTGATTTTTCCCTTAAAGCTTCGATATGTGAAACGCCTGACAGAAGCCTTGAACATTTCCTATTTAGAGCGTATCTGACACGAGCACAAGAACATCCCTTTAACAGACAGCTCGCGCTCACGTGAGGAAACGAGTGAACAGTTTCATTCGGCCATGCTATACTGGACCCCGAGACCACAGCCAGTGTTTTAGCAGCGCTATAAAGGCCAGCGAGGCGAGCGGCTCCTACTGAGAGGATTTGTTTTGCACGTCTGCTGTCCGCAAACCTCCAGCCAACTGTAAAATGATCAATGCCAGCTCAGCCAATATGTGAGACACAGCCTTTGGATGTGGACCATGCTGAGTCTGAGCCCATGCTTTTTTATATTTAACATTTTTAATGCGCTTTCATTGCGTTTGCTGTGGAACGCTCTAATCCGTGTGGCTTTCTGCATTGTGACTCTCTTTTATATTGTCAGTAATTCAAGGGAAGCCAGTTTGGTTCCTCTCAGCAGGTTCGCTTGAAGAGACAAACATTCAGGGAGAGAAAAATACTGGTCAAAGCTGTAAAAAAAAAAAGGAGAAGGCTTCTGCCCAAGGCATCATCTCAGTAAGAGGCATTAAGCTATTAAACACAGAAAAAGGTTTTAGATAAATGGGACACAAATTCTTGAAAGGACAAGCCAAACATTTGTTGGGCAGCGTTTTGTGAGATTGTCAGAATATCTGTCAGTAATGTCTCCTGCTGTAGGATGACTGACACAGTGCTGAGAAATGCCTAATGGGAAGCTGAGAACAAACACAGCGGACCGGGTAATGGAGCGTCGCTTTAAGAGCAGATGAAGACAGACCTGATCCTGAGACTGCTGAATCACAGCGACTCGTGTGTCTGACTGGGAACAGCTGAAGAGACACAGAAAACTAACACAAACTCTGAGGATGCATGAGAGAAAACACCAACACTCATTTGGAAAAATGTTCCTGTGGCAAAACGCAAAATACATACCAATCCTACATATCACTGCAGTTTCTAAAAGAAATGAACACTATAGCAGTAAAACAGCAAACACTTTTATCGTTTTCACACACAATTATGATTACAGGAAAAGATTATGGATTCATAAAGGCTCCTTGCACAATTATGTTATGACCTCAAAACACTTTTTACCAGTGTGTGATTTGTAAACGAATATATTTTGGAGTTTGCATCACTTAACCAGCTCCATATGTTAAATGTTACTGACTTAAAGCAACACTAAGTAAGATTTTTTACCTTAAAAGAATGTTTCCCAAATCGTTTCAGTGGTTCATCAAGTCGTAACAGGGTGAAAGGCTCTTCCGGCTCCTGTATCTGCTCTAACCACGCTGTGTAAGATTGCCAGATCGGGTCGAGTTTCTGTAGTTCTAACGAGACATAAGAAAACTACAAATTTGACTTACTTTATGTCAAGCGTTACAATAGTCATTATTTTGTTTTCCTTTGTTTCTGATGTCGCATTACATCATACTTTCATGAAATAATGCAACATACTCTACCTTGTCTGTGGAGATCGTTCATTCCAAAGCCGGTGCTGGATAAACATCGAGCGCGCGCGTGCGACAGTAGAATTAGCTAGGCTAAATTATTTACGACAGCGGTAATGGACAATTCCGCTTCCAACCTGTAGGGCGACCGCAGAGGAAAAGTTACTTGGTGTTGCTTTAAGCTTAGGTTTGCTCTGGAACTGAACTGTGCTTGTGATGAGGAGAGATCGGGGAAGAACCCTGTGAAAGACCAGTCAATATATGAGAGCTCAAAGTTCAAAAACAAGCTAAAGTGACATGGTTACGATTACGTTTTGATGTCGCACTTGTTTTTGTTAACACTATCGGGTAGGTTTAGGGTTTAGTGTACGCGTACGCTATTTTAAAACATGATTGAGCTTTAATCTTTTAGCGCCACTCACCGGACATTTCAATTCAGAACTGCAGTGATACGTACTAACGCAGACTTAATAAAACGTTGCCATATTCACTAATTTCACTTTGAAACTGTCGTGAAACGTACATGACGCAACGTATTTTGCGTTTTGCAAAAATGTTGCCACAGATTTTTCCAATGAGTCTGGGCTGGAAAATACATGCATGCTATGGTGACTTGAATCTGTATCCACCAACGATTCGTTCAGTGGCGCTCACACCGTAGTAGTGGAGACAAGTGAGTGTCTTTTTGTGTGAGTCATTGAATGATTCACTCAACCGATTCATTAAACACAATATGAGATGTCACAGCTCAATCTGTTCATTCACACACAAGATGCCTGGGATTTTTTTACAGGCTGTGATTTATTGTGGCAACATCGTCGATTATTTATTTATTATTTTATTTATTTTATTAAATAAGAGAGATCGTTCAGTTAAAAGATTTGCACATGTGTTTGTATTTGTTCAAGCCACATGATTGTTTACTTTAATATGGGGGCTTTTAGGGTAATGTTCTGTTTGTAGCTTGAATTTTATTATACTATGTTTTATTTTATTTTGAAATCCACAGAAACAGTCATGAGAGAGACTTTTGCGTGCAGTGCGTTATTGTTCCTATTCAGTCAACGTATTTCATACACATTTGGTGACAAAAAATGCTGGACTGAAACATCAGGATGCAAATGAGGATTTTATTTTATTTTTTAATGTATAAACGAGATGCCTATTCCATCATGAAAGAAACAACCTAGTTGATTCACTTCATCTATGAACAAGATTCCTTGTTTGTTCACGAACTAGAAGTACCATTTGTTCTGTTCATTCACGAGAATCATTTAATTCGATTAACCAATACTTTGCCAGTGTGTTGAGTTTGTATTTGTTCATTCACAAACTAAAGATATCATTCAGTGGCTCTCTGATTCTTGTTGAGACACGTCCAGTAGTTCAGTAGACGTTATGCTAGTCTTGAGAGCAGGAACATCCACAGAACTAAGAGAGACTTGGTTCAGTTACAGAAGATCTGTTCATATTTGTTCAAGCCAAGAGCTTTCTGTAATCTAGGGCTCTTATGGCAATTTTCTGTTTGTAGCTGAAATAACCAAAACACAAATCTACCTCTTGTTGTGTTTGTGTAGCTTTCCTTATGTACACTGCACTTCTGTACACCTTCAACCTCCGAAGCATGTGTGTGTAGTAACTGCAGTGTGTCAAATAAACTAGGACACCTCTACCATCTTTTCAACAGATTAACTGTGCCCTAGTTTGAGCTGTGTGCAGCGGCTGACGGGAACATTGAGTTTTGAGGCTGTAATTTAGAGTGTGTGTGTGTGTGTGTGTGTGTGTGTGTTTGCTAGCATCTGTCCGTGCCATGCGAGGACATTACTGATGCATCCTCTGTTCATAGGAGAGACAAATGATGGTGGTCTGGAAAGAGAGGGAGGGTTTATCCACTTTCAAGTCACCTTACAAATTGCAAATAGTCCAGTGAATCCGAGTGAATCTTCATCCTCATCTTCATCATCATCTTCATCCTCATCTTCATCCTCATCTTCATCCTCATCCTCATCTTCATCTTCATCCTCATCCTCATCCTCATTTTCATCGTCATCCTCATCCTCATCCTCATCTTCATCCTCATCTTCATCCTCATCTTCATCCTCATCCTCATTTTCATCTTCATCCTCATCTTCATCCTCATCTTCATCCTCATCTTCATCCTCATCCTCATCTTCATCCTCATCCTCATCCTCATCCTCATCCTCATCCTCATTGATGGTGTGTTTAGACTGACTGGGCGCTGCTCACACTGTCTTGTCTTAAAGAGGATGGATTTAGAGATGCCTCTTCTCAGGATGCTGATATGCTCTTGTGTGCCAACAGTAACAGGGTTTCAGTTATTATATTTGTATGCACACTTTGGGGAGGGGGATCTACACTGAGGAAGTGTGAATACATCAGTTATTTACATCGAGATGAAAATGAATTTTTCCAAATGGCCAAACACTTTTATACATGTTTGAGGATATTATTGTTTTGTTTTGTTTTATTATTTTTTAAATCAATTTTAATTTAATTAATGTATTTCATAATTTAAACCAATTATTCAATATTCAACCAATAAAATTTTCACAATGGCCAAATACTTATTTAAGGATTTTATTTTAAAATACACAAAAACAGCCATGAGAGAGACTTTTTTCAGTTAAATGATTTTATTTTATTTTATTTTATTTTATTTTATTTTATTTTATTTTATTTTATTTTTTTATTTTTTTATTTTTTTTATTTTTATTTTTTTTAAATCCACCGAAACGGCCATGAAAGAGAGACTTCATTCAGTTAAAAGGTTTTTATTATTTTATTTGTATTTATTTATTTTTATTTTTTATTAAACGGCCTCCTGAGACAGTAACTGAAAGTCAACTCTTTGGTAGACATGACCAGCCTTAGGATGACTAGCCGACTAAACGTTCAGACAACCCAGACACGATCTGAAGTCTGTTTACTGTCTTTGTAGTACAATTACACAAGACATACATTAATGATTTAGGTAGCATTAATGGACATGTAAAAGGCCAAAGGGCAGAATTAGAGAATGCATGATTATATAGATGTAGATATAGATATAAATGACAGGATGCATTAAATATTCTGCAACATAGCATGTTGTGTTTATCCAATTGATTATTTTAATGCAGCTTTGGAGAGATTTGGATTTCAAAATGGTTGGAGAGATGAATGTGACCTGATTGCAAAGGTGAAGTGAAGTGTGTAGACTTGCACTAAAACTGCAAAAGTAACTTTAAATCTCCTGAACCACTCTCCACTCATTCAGCCATTGGTCGGACAAACAAATAGCCCCGCCCCCAAACCCACGCCACGGGTTGAGCCAGTTCTTCTGTCAAACTGAGCAAAGCAATGTTCTAAAAGCTGCACAGTTTCACACATTTCAGGTGAACCGGCCTACAAACGTCTATTTATAGTCGTCTCTGAGATAAGAGAAGGTATTTTGCATAGGAAAAAACTGCATCACTTTGAAAAAAAACAGTGTATTTTGAGCAGATATGTGTTATTTCCCCTGATTTGGCGCGTGCGACTGGTGAGCAGTCAGTGTTCCAGTGCTAGCGGTGTGATGCTACTGGTCTTGTTTTTATCGGCTATATTTAGCCCATGGCCTGCTCCTCTGCAGAATACTAATCAGGACACGGCAAAGCCTCGGCGAAGGTTGAGCACAGAATCTCTCTGAGCACTGAATCTCACGACAGCTCTAACGCTTCATCTGCTCATGATCACTATCAAACAATCTGATCGGGGGAAACCATTGCCTAGAAATATCATTTAACACAAGACTCTGAATATCCTTATTTTTTTCAATGGAGTTTATGTTTGCACAATAGCACTGAGACGTTTAATGGACATAAATGAAACATGTAAACACGAGGAGCCCCATTTTTTTTTTTTTTTTTTTACAAATCTTTTCTTTTAAACGTGTTTGTTGTTCTCCTTATGTACATGCATCCTCCACCATCTCTCTCTTTCCCTTTTCTGTCCATCTTTACACCCCGTGTCTCTCTTCTTATTCCTCCTCTTCTCTGGTGGACGACTGTACCAGATGCCAAATTGCAGAATTATTCACACAGGCATAAAGAAGAATGCACATGCACATCTGTCCCTGTGTCCGGGCGGGTCGAGCTCAGCCCTGCTGGATGTGTGTGGTAGTAACTGATTAAATGGGGATACAATTAAAAAAGATTTACAACACATTTCGGAGTCTGGCCTGCAATACATCTAGATTCTGTCGTTGAAAAGGTTAATATTAAAGGGGTCATGGTATTCTTTTTATTAGTAGTATTTGCGGTTACACTTTATTTCGATGGTCCACTTTGTACATTCTACTAACAAGTAACTTTGCAACTACATTAGTATGACAGCACTGTAACAGTAGACTGTTCGGGTTCAGGTTATGAGTTCGTATAAAACTTTTGACTTTTGATTATTGACTATTGTGATGTTGTATATCAAAATGCATTTAACTTAGACCGTGTTCCACTTAACACAGTATATAATAGACTTTGCAGATTTGTTCTTGCATCTCACTCATCGCTGTATAATGTATAATGCATTTAATTGGCCATCTCTAAGTAGTAGAAGACACATTCACTGGCTTCAACTGTATATATTTCAATTATCCTCCTTATTTAAAACAGTATCTTGTACCTTATGCATCAAACTATGAAGTTCGGCACTCTACTCAACTCTACTTCTCTGTCCCGCGAGTTAAAAAAAAACAATTGGTAAAAGAGCTTTTATAAGTTTAAGGCTCCAGGTTGGAATAATCTGTGGAAATAAGATCAATTTCTTTACTTGGTTTGTTTAAGCATGCCCTGTCTGCTCACTTTAAGATAAACTGCCTCTGTTATTAAATATGCATGCACTTTTTAGATCTACTGTCCATATGTTGATATTTGACTGCAGTTAGAAATTCACTCATACTCTACTGTTTACTTATTATTATTGGCCATCTTGGCCTTTTGGTGGTTGTAATTTATTGATGAACATATGCAGGTGTTGTTTTTGTTGTTGTTTATGTTGCTGTTTGTTTTGATTTTTCACTTCTCTGTTGTTATGTAATTCATGTGTTGGGACCCCCTCAAAAACGAGATGATAAATCTCAAGGGGTTTGTCCTAATAATAAACAAATAAGTGGACATGTAGTTGCAAAGTTACTTATAGTCAGTTGAATGTCTGTTGAGGAGCATCAGAATAAAGAGTTATCAGATATTAATCATCAGTCTACTAATACTCTAATGAGTAACAGTTGACTTGTAGTTGCAAAGTTATTTATAGTTAGTAGATTGTCTAAAGTGGACCATCGAAATAAAGTGTAACCTTATTTTCTTTTTTCCTCAAGATCTTGTAATGCTTGTAAAGATTGTTGTGGCAAAAAGATTTTTGCATCAACAATTTAGATACTATTTTGAGACTTTTAGAGCGACAACATAAAACCAACAGATTTACACTAAAAAGGTTCCATTAGCTCATTTAGTTAGTTAATTAGTTAATGGTGCTTATTGCATTAATTAACGATGAGCAATGCATTTGTTAGTGTATGCAATAATTGTTGCTAATGTTAGGTAATAAAAACACAACTGTTCTGGGGTGTGTTTCCCGAAAGCATCGTTAGCCATCTATGGTCGCAAGTTCCGTCGTCACCAATAGAGTTCAATGGGAATTGCGATCATAGTTGGATAACGATCCTTTCGGGAAACGCACCTCTGATCAATTGAATAATATTAACAGATACAACTTTATAATTAAATAATGTATTAGTACATGTTAAAATTAAATCAGCTAAGATGAATGAATGTTTCTTCATTGTTAGTTCATGTTAAGTAATAATAACTAAATGATAAGTTTAACCCTTTATTTTACAGATGCTACATGTACTTACAATAGTAATAACAGTAAATTACGCATAATTACATGCAACTAACCCTCAACCAAACCCTAACCCTATAGTAAGTACATGTTGTTAATTAATATTACTCAGTACTTAATATAGAATTACACTGTGACAATGACACCTTAAAATAAAGTGGAACCATATTATAAGTATATTCCATATAATATGACCAATGATATTCCAATTTAATTTGTGAAAACAAAGCAGCACGGATAAGCCACTAAATATTGTCGTAAAATGCTGTGCTGGGACTGAATCAGTGAAACTTTTGGGACCTTTTGATTTAAATTAACCATCCAAACAAACCGATTTACTTAAAATGGCTCGTGTAATATCGCATAACTTCACAGTTGAGATCCATCAGGCGAGTAGCGGCGCATCGCTGCATCTGTCCGTCAGGGTGGCGCACTTTAATAGGAGTTTGGCTGAGGGATGGAGGGGGAGATCGAGAGAAAGTGGTGACAGACCGGTGTATGGATGCGAGTATTTTGGCCTTTGACTCTCTCTCTCTCTCTCTCTCTCTCTCTCTCTCTCTCTCTCTCTCTCTCTCTCTCTCTAATAAATACTATACTAAAGCAATAAGCCGCTTGAAGCCGTGTTTTACAGTGAGTGTAGAACAGTTGAGGGCCGTTGTTAGACGCGGAGCGGAGCACCTAAAACCCCCTTAGCTGTTATAAATTCACTGTAAAACACGGCTTCAAGGGGCTTATCGCTTTTATAAAACGGTTTCTCCATAAAAATATTCATTTTAATATTTTTTTTATTCATAAAATAAACACCAGCAACCAAAAAGATAACGTTATAATACATTTATTCCTACGCGAAGCAATGTAGTTCCAGAGAGGTTGCCAAGCAACACATGCAGCAACAAAACATCACAAACGGCAGTTGCGCAGTAATGTAATGCGCTCACAGGTGTGTGTGTGTGTGTGTGTGTGTGTAACATTAATGTAATGCGCTCACAGGTGTGTGTGTGTGTGTGTGTGTAACATTAATGTAATGCGCTCACAGGTGTGTGTGTGTGTGTGTGTGTAACATTAATGTAATGCGCTCACAGGTGTGTGTGTGTGTGTGTGTGTGTGTGTGTGTAACATTAATGTAATGCGCTCACAGGTGTGTGTGTGTGTGTGTGTGTGTGTGTGGAATAATTTACAACGGGAATGCGGTTCAACCAATCAGAATCAAGGACCGGAACTATCCGTTTTATAAAGAGCCTAAGCCCCTCCCCTTCCGGTCGACCACCAGGACCTTATTTCGAAAAACTATTGTATGGTAGTCAATGGCGAGAGACAACAAATATTTTGATCTTGTTTGAATTGTGCCCTGAATTACACACATGATGTTTGTCAATTTAAAAGATACATTTTAAAGTCAAGAAAGTCACAGTTTGATGTAAAACTGTTGAGGTATAAGACTGAAAATACTTAATTAGGCCTACAAAGACTACAAACCCCAAAGGCGCACATTTTCTCTCAATGAGTGAAGCTAACTTTACTGAAGCTAACTTTACTGAAGCTAACTCTACTGAAGCTAACTTTACTGAAGCTAACTTTACTGAAGCTAACTCTACTGAAGCTAACTTTACTGAAGCTAACTTTACTGAAGCTAACTTTACTGAAGCTAACTTTACTGAAGCTAACTTTTTTTTTTGAAGCTAACTTTACTGAAGCTGAAGCTAACTCTACTGAAGCTAACTTTACTGAAGCTAACTTTACTGAAGTTAACTCTACTGAAGCTAACTTTACTGAAGCTGACTTTACTGAAGCTAACTTTACTGAAGCTAACTTTACTGAAGCTAACTTTACTGAAGCTAACTTTACTGGAGCTAACATTACTGAAGCTAACTTTACTGAAGCTGACTTTACTGGAGCTAACTTTACTGAAGCTAACTTTACTGAAGCTAACTTTACTGAAGCTAACTTTACTGAAGCTGACTTTACTGAAGATAACTTTACTGAAGCTAACTCTACTGAAGCTAACTTTACTGAAGCTAACTTTACTGAAGCTGACTTTACTGAAGCTGACTTTACTGGAGCTAACATTACTGAAGCTAACTTTACTGAAGCTAACTTTACTGAAGCTAACTTTACTGAAGCTGACTTTACTGAAGCTAACTTTACTGAAGCTAACTTTACTGAAGCTGACTTTACTGAAGCTAACTTTACTGAAGCTAACTTTACTGAGGCTAACTTTACTGAAGCTAACCTTACTGAAGCTAACTTTACTGAGGCTAACTTTACTGAAGCTAACTTTACTGAGGCTAACTTTACTGAAGCTAACTTTACTGAGGCTAACTTTACTGATGCTAACTTTACTGAGGCTAACTTTACTGAAGCTAACCTTACTGAAGCTAACTTTACTGAAGCTAACTTTACTGAGGCTAACTTTACTGAAGCTAACCTTACTGAAGCTAACTTTACTGATGCTAACTTTACTGAAGCTAACTTTACTGAGGCTAACTTTACTGAAGCTAACTTTACTGAAGCTAACTTTACTGATGATAACGTCTGTCATTGTTTCTATAGTCTTACGTTATAATCGTAACGTTACGCCGCCATGCCTGAGTGTTTTGTACCAGACTGCACACACACAGCAGCGGATCTCGCTCGGTGTTTCGCTTCCCGGGAGATGTAGTTCATTGAGCGATTTTCACATAAAACTAAATGTTACTCTTCTGTTTTATGACAAACTACGACTTTCTTGACTTTCAGAATTATTTTTTAAATTGACAAACATCATATGTGTAATTCAGGGCACAGTTCAGACGGAATAAAAAGATAAGTTGTCTCTCGCCATTGACTACCATACATATGTTTTCCGAAATAAGGTCCCATGAGCCGGAAGTGGAGGGGAGGGGCTTAGGCTCTCTATAATAACATGTAAATAATACTAAAAGAACACGCATGCATTTCTGTTCAACCAATGCACTGAAAATGTGAATATTGCATATTTTACATACAGTACATATTAAAAAAGTCGGTATAAGACTTTATTTCCACGGTCCACATTAGATATTCTACTGATTATAAGTAACTTTGCAGCTACATGTCAGATAACTGTCATTAGAGTATTAGTATTAGTGTGATTAATATCTGATAACTCTTTATTCTGATGCTCGTCAACAGACATTCAACTGACTATAAGTAACTTTGCAACTACATGTCCACTAACTCTACTAACCTGAACACAGTCTCCTGATACTGTAATGAGAGCTAGTTGACATGTAGTTGCAGAGTTAGTAGAATATCTAAAGTGGACAATTGAAATAAAGTGTAACCAAAAAGTAATTGTGTATGTAATTTAGTTTCTATTGTTTCTTCGTAAATTAGTGCATTATTTTCAAAACTCCTGATGCCTGGGGCAAATAAAGGTGCCGTTATTAAACTGAAATCAGAAACAGAATTTAATTTAAAAGGGATCTTTCTTTACATGTTGTATTGATCATGACAGCAGTTCTTCCTCAGATGATGGAGAAGTGGGAACGCTGGATAAATAAACAATAACTACTTTTACTTTTGTCTAAAACAGATATCACGATTCTGAATAGACAATTACAGAAACTAACACAATTGCTGCAGTCTGTTAAAAAATATATTTTATTTTATTTAATTGTATTTAATTATTTTTTTTAATCGATTTGAATGAATGATTCAATGACTCACTTCAACTTAACTTGATTCATTGGATGAATCAGCACTTTTTCAAAACAACAAATCTCTTAAGCGAGTGATTCAATGACACACACATTTTTTTAACAGTCACTTGTCGCCACCTACTGGTGTAACGATGCAATTGACACAATCTTTATTTTAAGCGCCATTTTACTTTCAAAAGGTGATTTACTCTAGTTTGATTGCTACCGTAGACATCAGTGTTTATGTCTGAACTTTAATATTTTTTATCTCAGTGATTCTGTGAATTATTGTAAGACAGTCATGACACTGTGTGGTTGAAAAGACTGTTTATGAAGCGGTTTCATACCTGTGCATGACAACTGCTCTCTCTGGATCAGAACGCAGACCTGAATGTTCGCTGTGATCGTACTTGTCAGGGGTTTAATAGAATCGTTGTCATTTAGGAATAAGATCGCGTGGATGTTTGCATCTGGATCGCAATCTTTTAATGATTAATTGGGCAGCTCTATGCAACCTAAAACTAATTTGTGCAGATTTTGTGACTGATTTAGCTCATGCATTTGATGAATTAGGTGCTAAAACAACACAAAAATCAGAGCAGACTTTTTAGTCTAAGAGAGAGAAGAAGAGCTTTGCTTCAGAGAGTAGAACTGGCTTATACGATTGAAGTGTAACAGGATTTCATGAAAGAGAGAGAGAAAACGAGAGACAAGTGGAGCGTCCAGGTGCTTCATCATTCAAATGACAAGTGCACAGCGAGTGTGTGTATCTGTGTGTTGGAGCAACATGTCCGGCGGTCACCTCTCCGCTGTCTGGCCGAGACCCATATATTCCCCCCAGCTTTGGAGACCGTCCAGACTTCATCTCTGAACACGATCCATTCCCACTGTCTGGCTCCTGCGATGACCAGTAAAGGTGTAGACGTAGACGACGCCACCCTGAGAGCCAAAGCCATTCTGTCCTTCTAACCTGTGACTTTCATTCAGCTTAGAGGTTTTCATCCACATTCATCCTCACGAACCCTTCTCCGGCCGTCATCCGTGTCACATTAGCCATCTGGAGATGGCTGACACTATAAATCCCCCAAATACAAAACTCGGTGTCGAAAGTTCTGCGGTTAATTCTGACAATGCGCACGTTAAGAGTATGTTTACACGACGACGATGCACTAAAAACGCAAACGTATTTCCTTTGCTTTTTTCGAGTTTAGACGACAACATCCATGAAAACAACTAAAAACACTGTATTATGCATGCCAGGCCAGTAGTTGGCGATGTCACTTTGTAAAGAAACATATTGTTCATCACATCACCGTTTTCACAAATTCACGTTTTTGTTGTGTACATGGAGACGATAATGGTATAGTTTTCAAAAATGTACACTTTAAAACCCGATTTCAAAAGTTGGCATTTTCAGGCCACCAAAACGCCGTTGTTGTGTAAAGGAACGTGTACGTTTTGCTGTTTTTAGTTGAACACAGTGTCGTGTGAACCCCCGCTTAAGAGCACAGATGCAGCAGCTTGTCTCCATTATAACCAATGCAATCCAGCAAAAGCAGAGCAACTATCGCAGTGTGTCGAACAGGAGTTAAATAATGGCGCTAGGACAAGTAAATTGACTACCGCAAATCTTAGTAAATTATGTTGCATGATTTATTTTAAAACGCCTCCTCTTTTGCGTGTGAAGGGAAACTCTTACAAATGCATATGCAATAAGTTCAGCCGTAAAAATAAATGCCTCTTTGTCGCTAATTTCTCACCGCGTCTTTATTAAATCCTGACAGTCATTGTTTAATACACCAAAAGAGGGTTTGCGCTGGTGCGAGCTGGTAGTAAAGCTCCCCCCTTTTTTACACATTTTAAAATGTATGCATTAAAATGTCACTGAATTCAAATAGTGAAAAAAATCTAGATATTTTCCTGAATTAGGCCTCGTTCACACTGCAGGGGCTTAATGCTCAATTCTGATTTTTTTTTTAAAATTCGATTTTTTTGCAAGGTCGTTCACATTTCCAATTAAATGCGACCTTTTGTGATCTCCTGTGTGAACGTGACATGACCCAGAAATGACCCGCATGCGCAGAAGAGTACTCAACTGTCAACGACGTCACTTGTTGTTTGCGGAAGTAGCTAAACATGGATCTCAACAGTGGAGCTCGTTTAGTGACGGGTCGGAAACATGCGACCTGGCCGTTCAGATTGAAGTCTCATTTCAAAAGATCGGATACATATCGGATTTGGACCACATACCCAAGTGGCCTGGGTCGAATTTGAAAAGATCGGATCTGTGTCGTTCAGACTGTCATGAAAAGATCAGATACAGGTCGACCACTACACGCGACCAAGCGACGCGATACCATTCATTTCAATGGTGAGCGGGCGACTTCCGGCGACACGCGCGACAGCGACCGGTGGGGCGTGTCCAGCGAAGCGACAAAGTTGAGAAATGTTTAACTTTATGCAAATGAAGAGCGATTTTCGCGAGCGACAACCAATCGGAGTGAAGTCAGTGGAGTGCGTCACTCTTCAGTGCTGAGTCTGACCGATGCAAGTTGAACAAGAAGCTCATTTTAGCCGTCAGAAACTGTCCTATAACTTATGATATACCGCCGTGTACATACAGTGGTGTTCACACACCAGCTTAAAGCTGCGTTCACACTACACGCGACTTTGTCGCTGCCGGTCGCCAGTGGCTGCGCTGGAGGGCGTTCCCACTAACTGGTTGCCTAGAAATGTTTGTGAGTGACATTCACGGATGTTACTCTATTCTAGACAACAAACACGTTTTCTTGCCGCTACAAACAAACATTTTGGAAGGAAAAGTCTAAATATAAATGGAATCAGTACATAAAATGCATAATATTAAAGATGAACGATAAACAATGAGTGCTCTTTGCCATCGCGGCTATTTAACTGCAGCAAACGGGAAAATACCGGTCTATCTGGGTTCCCGAAACCATTCTGTCATGGAGTCAGTACAGTGAACACCACTGTATGTACACGGCGATATATCATAAGTTATAGGACAGTTTCTGACGGCTAAAATGAGCTTCTTGTTCAACTTGCCTCGGTCAGACTCAGCACTGAAGAGTGACGCACTCCACTGACTTCACTCCTATTGGTTGTCGCTCGCGAAAATCGCTCTTCATTTGCATAAAGTAAAAAATTTCTCAACTTTGTCGCGCCGCTGGACACGCCCCACCGGTCGCCAACGGTCGCTGTCGCGCTTGTCGCCGGAAGTCGCCCGCTCACCATTGATAATGAATGGTATCGTGTCGCTTGGTCGCTTGTAGTTTGAACGCAGCTTAAGGGTGCGGATCCACTTGTCCATGCGATACTTCTGTCGCGCCGCGCTCCGCTTTATTCCTATGGGTGACGTCACGCGACTTTAACGCGCCCGCAAAGCATCCCGGGAAGGCGGCGCTTCATTTGGAAAAAATGCTGCACGTCAAAAAGCTGGCCGATGCCCATCTTTATGCAAATGAATTCCGTTTAACGCGACTATCCAATAGAAGTAGAGCATATGGAGACGGGGGGAAGTCTCTCGCAGGTCCTCTGTTCTAGACTGGCCGCTGGCTCAAAACCACGGCCATAGCGGTAAACTTGAGGAACACCCATCAAAGTACAAATGTGGGGAGGCGTCGCGACACCAAAAGTGGATCTCTACAGTAACTCTGCGTGTGTTTCGCGCTGGATGACGTCGTGCTGAGCAGTGCAGGTACAGAGGAGAAGTAGAAGAAGAGAAGGGGATGTTTTCATTTTCATCCTTAACACATACATTTTAAACCACAAAATACGGGGTATGTTTTGGACATTATTTAACCTTGTCAAAGAGAAACAAATATTTTAGAATAACAACATTTCTTGCTCCAAGTTGTAGGGGTGCTGAGCTCCTTTTTAGGGGTGCTGAAGCATATATTTTGAGACAAAAGGGGCAGGGGCTTGTGTAAATTGAACTTTAAACTTTCTGTAAATTGGAGAAATATTAAGGATGACCCAAAGTTTATGTAGGGATTACATTTTCCCATCTAATTTGCATATTATGACGTCATATGGTGGCGGCAATCTTGGATTATAGAATTTTCATGAAAAGTCAAAATGATAAAATGCAGCACTTCTTTCCCCCCAAAATGTCCCTCACCTTCTGTATGCTATATTGCACAATACTGAATGCTCAGGTATATAGTAAGTAGTAAACAAACTGTGTAAATCAAACTCGCCATATGCTCTCATTCGCCATATGCTCTCATTGGGAAATGCGGAACAATTAGTCCATGCGTTCATGACCTCAAGGCTAGATTATTGTAATGCTCTACTGGGTGGTTGCCCTGCACGCTTAATAAATAAACTACAGCTAGTTCAAAACGCCGCAGCTCGAGTTCTTACCAGAACCAGGAAATATGACCATATTAGCCCGGTTCTGTCAACACTGCATTGGCTCCCTATTAAACATCGTATAAATTTTAAAATATTGTTGATTACTTACAACGCACTAAATGGTTTAGCTCCGCAGTACTTGAGCGAGCTCTTAACGTATTATAGTCCTTCACGTCCATTGCGATCTCAAAATTCCGGCCAGTTGATAATACCTAGAATATCTAAATCGACAGCAGGCGGTAGATCCTTTTCCTATTTAGCACCAAAACTTTGGAACAGTCTTCCTACCATTGTCCGGGAAGCAGACACACTCTTTCAGTTCAAAGCTAGACTAAAAACACATCTCTTTGACCTAGCATACACATAACGCACTATAGACTTCTATAAATTCAATGTTAGGCTGCATAGATTAGGTCAGCCGGAACTGGGAACACTTCCCTTAAATCTTGATGTACTCGCTACATCATAAGAAGAATGGCATATACGCTAATATTAGTGTCTTTGTTTATCCCGAGGTTTTCCCGCAGCCTGCCGGATCCAGGCCGTGTCCAGATCTGACGAAGGAGATCCGCCTGGACCCGATGACAATGCAGTGCTGAAGTGTCCACTATCCTCTCCCTATGGAGGATCCCTTTCCCACTCTACAGATAAAGCGTTGTGAATTCCGGCTCGCGTACCCTGAAGTGATAAAATAAAACAAAATTCTGTATCAAAATGTATAGGCAAGAAAAGTAGTTTGTTTAGGCTGGGTTGTATGAATTATAAACCTGCGCACATATTTTAAAAAGCACATAACTATAGAATCAATTCTGAATGAGCATGTGAACGCCGTCAGCGTTAATCACAGGTTCGCGTTTAAAAGTCTGATCATTTCGACGGAGGTGAATCAATCAAAGTTAACTTTAGCTGGAAAGAACATTATTCAAGAACCGCTATAATGCCAAAACAATCTGTTACCTTAAATTATATGTTTATCTCTGTAAAGCTGCTTTGAAACAATCCATTGTTAAAAGCGCTATATAAATGAAGATGACTTGACTTGACTTGACTTGACTTAAATAAACGCCAGAGGAGAACTGGCCCCCGACTGAGCCTGGGTTCTCCCAAGGTGTGTTTTTCTCCATTGGGTCATCTGATGGTGTGTTAGGACACCTTTAGGTCACTGGATGGAGTTTTTTGGTTCCTTGCCACTGTTGCCTTTGGCTTGCTCAGTTGCTCATTGTTTTGATTGATTCTGTGAAGCAGCTTTGATACAATCTGTATTGTGAAAAGCGCTATATAAATATATTTGACTTGACTTGACTTGACTTAAATCATTACTAATAAATGGTAGACACAAACCGAATGCATGTAGTGGTTGGCCTTTTACTGTGTAGAGATTTTTCATTTACTAAATACAGTAGGCACTCTGATTCCATGTATGGGGCACATATATATTATTCATAATCATATGACATACAAACACAAGTAGACAAGACCTGTTTAGTTCAAAGGCTCACTCGCCACGGCAAGGCCCAGATCATGAGTGAGATGATACGAGCAGCGCGGCGAGTGTGCACAGCTCGGACTGCTGTCATTGCGACTCCCCACCCTGCCTCAACGTTGCCTCCTAACTGTCCTATGAATACTTCGACCTCGTCTAACATACCCAATGGCATTAGACAAAGTCTCCACCACAATACTGTCGCTGCGATTGCGGAGAGGCTCTGATAAAATGGCTCACTCGCACACTAGCTCCGCTTTTGATCGCACTGATTCAATGTGCTCTAACTGGAACATTTTGTATAGAAACATGACCTTTTTTTGAGTCGGGGATGAAGTATGACACGTCTGCTATCCAGTGACGCAATTTGACACCCAATTTGACAAAATCGTCTGTTTTATTCAGTGCCGCATCAGTGGCGCCTAGAGGGTTAAAACATCTTGAATGTAAATCGACACCCTCGCCTCATTTAGTATGCGCAGTTCTATGAATATGCAAATAAGCCCCGCCTCCACTCCCTCACTCCGCTCAGAGATCCACTGGTTGACGATCACACGTTGATCTGATTGGTTACAAGGTCGTTTGTGACGTCAGAAACACCAGCGATTTCAAACCGTGTTTTTGAGACTGTCTTTGGTTCACTGCAGTTTTAAGGAGAAAATACTCAGCAATGCTGTCGACTTATGAACTCACACACGGTGTGTCTTAAAGCGTATTAAAAACACCACATAGACACATAAACAACATTAAAAGCTGGATTTACACCACAGGAGGACTTTAAGCGAAAAATAGCCATTTGTCAAAGAGTTTACATTTTCCAAATTTCATTAACAGACACTTAAGCGACAATGTTGAGAAATGATACAGCTTTAATATCTGATTTCAGATTGAGAATACTACTTTACATGCCGTTGATTATAGAACAATACATCCGTGACCATTAGGAAGCATAGAGAATTGTTCTAGCATGTCTGGGGTGAGGTTTGTGAAAATGGGCCCTGAATATAAAGAATATCCAGCATGTCTTCAAGCTCATTGTCATTGAAAGTTGAGGAGATGTGGGACAGCAGTCAGTAGGAGAGGCCTAGAGCGTCTCGTATGACACAGATGGGAGAAACTGTCCAACAGCAGGACATACACTTCATGAATCTTGCTGGGAAAGTGTAGCATGAAGGGACCCTTTGCTGAAAGATCTCATATCGCATCTAGTCTGCCGAAGGCGCGCGAGACTCGCCAATTTGTAAGAAGAGTCTGTGGCTGAGACCAAAATTGAACTTCAAGCCTCAGTGCTATAAGTGCTTTGTTTAGTGCAAAGCTAACACATTGTGATGGCGGCGTCGTCTCTGTGACTGAAACACACAAAGATAGATGGATTGTCATTTGAAATCTTACGAAAATATTCACTTAAATACACAGTAATTATGTGCAAAGCAATAAAATCCTTTTGAAAGCTCTGTAAACTCAGCAGCGTCAGTATAACTCTTTAGAGTCGCTTTTGGTTAGAAACTAAGGCGAGCTTCAATCTATTTTCATCACGAATAAATGATCGTTGCTTGTCAAAGAGAGGGAAACCACTCTGCAGGATGTTAATAGAAAAGTTTCAGATGTCTTGCCCTGGGCTATCAGTGACAAAAGTTTTAGCAAATTAAGAAATGCAGCTTGATCATGTATTGCTAATGCTAAAAGGCAACAATGCTAGAGGAGGTTGAACAGTATTTTTCATATAGGGATTTTGAAAACGTCTTCATTTAGGAGTCATGAACCAAAGCAACCAGAGACGAGGTGAATCACAACTTTTCAAGCTTTGATTTGAAGCTTAAAGTAACACAAACACAACCCAGCTTTAATGAAGGGAGAAATGCAATGCCATGAAGTATTTCAAATGACATAATCAAAAAATAAAAAACTATAAATATAAAACTATTGATTTAATGATGTTGATTATGTATATAGAAAGCATATTTTATGTTTAATGCAAAATATGCATATTATGCACTTGATTATTCGCAGTGCTCTGATTCATGAAGATTTCTTTGCGAAATCAAAATACAATTTTCACCAGGAATTCTGCTGTTACACACGATTATGTAAAAAAAAACATTTGAAAAATGTTAGACGAAACGTCCAATTAAAATATTTCAGAAAAAAAAAAAATATAAAATACATTTTTGTGTTAACATATTGAGATTACCAGAAAACTTTGAACAAACATTCAATTAGTGTTACTGGAAGAACGTTTGTTCATAACCTTGAGTGAACCTTGCCAGAACGGTCCCTGTTAGCCGGAGTAGAGCTTGTTTGTCAATGTTGGCAGAAGGCTAAACCCACAAAAATCATGTGTGAGCAAGATAATGAAATATGTCTGAAGGGAGACAATCTAACAAACTCTGTTGTATACAGAAAGAAGCAAACCAATGATTTTATGCATTGTTTTTGTCTTTTTGCACTCATCTAATTGAAATGTATTTGGTTTATGTGGGCTTATGTGTTTGCAGACAGCAACTGGTAATATTCGAAGGAGCTGAGCAGCTGAATTATGTCAAATTGTGTGTGTGTGCGTGTGTGTGTGTGTGTGTGTGTGTGTGTGTGCGTACCATACTTAACTATATTTTGGGGACAAATTGTACCCAGAAGTGACCAAAACCTGACAAAATTTTCAAAATCCTCCATTTAGGGACGTCCTCATGTGTAAATCTGGTATAAAAATAAAGTAATTAAAGTTTTTTTTTTTAAATGCAGAATGTTTTGTGGGTAGGTTTAGATCTAGGGTTAGTGTAAGAGGAGAGAATATAGTTTGTACAGTATAAAAAACATTACGTCTATGAAATGTCCCCATTTTGATAGCTAAGTAAACGTGTGTGTGTGTGTTTTGTCATTATGTAGGCTACCTCGTCCTAATACATCTGATAATTAAATATAAAACGAGGGCTGTTTGGAAACACAGGAGTTTTGTGTGAGCACTTTAGTGATGGCTGACCCATTCAGAATAGAAATGCCTGGCATATGGTCACGGTGGGCAAATTATGGGCTCTGAGAGTGAGGAATCACATGATTCAAAAAGATATGACAGGAAAAAGGGAAGAAATGTTCTCGGGGTGAGAGTGCGTGTCATGTTGAATAGGCCATTGAGTACGGATGGGGATTGTGCTTCGAGCTGCTTCACAGACTCACACACCTTCGAGTGTTGAGGAAAGGTCAGCTTCTTTAACGTCCGTGCTGAGCTCTTCCTCGTACACACGGACTAATATATCTCAGGCTTGCACAGTAAGCACACATATTCCCTTTAGGTCCTGCCCTCCAAGTCTCCAAAATGGATACTTTAATAAGGCACGGTTTCTCCCAATCAGTTTCTATTACCCCCAACGTACAAAAGCGGTGACATCAACAACAAAAAATATGTTTTAATCGCATATTGGGTCAAAAACTGCCAAGCACAACTAAGGGAAAAGTTCACCAGAAAAAAAAAATACATATGGGCCCTATTTTAAGGATATAAGCGCATGGTCTAAAGCGCAGGGCACAAGTGCACTAATGGCATCCGAATCCACTTTTGCTAGTTTAACGACGGGACAAATGGTCGGCGCTCCCGGCGCTGGTCTAAAAGCATCGTCTCTATTCTCTCAATGAGTAATGGGTGTGTTTTGGGCGTAACGTGCAATAAACCAATCAGAGTCTCATCTCGCATTCCCTTTAAAAGCCATTTGCGCAAATAGCAACGCTCCAACAATGCGCCTGAACACACACCTGGTTCTCAGACCCGACGGGCATGGGTGCACAAATGGGCGCAAATGCATTTGCAATTTAAACAACGTGGAGCAGGACGAGAAAATGAAAATTGCGTCAGGCTGAAACTAGCAAAACACACTTGCGTCATATTGTATACAATATATTGTATATTTTAATAATGCCAGCTAGTATGCAGCAGACAGAGATTCTTCAGAGACTTTTGCTCTATCCTGCTGGTTCATTCTGTATTTTTTTGCAGTGTTCGATGAAGGACTTTGTGTGCGTGAAAGACGTTTATCCGTGTGTAAATACCTTGTTTGTGGGGTGCTCAGCTAATATGAGCTAAATTAGGCCCGAGGCAGGTGAGTCTGACTCACGGTCTCAGTCAAGCTTTACTCTGCGTCTGAGCCGAGAGCACAGCTGTGTTCGAGAGCGTTCCTCAGATTCACGTCTCGTGTTTCGGCACCGACTGTTGACACTGTTTGTGCGCACGCGGCGTGTGAAAGATGCTCACTTCTGATCTCTGCTCTCGGGGCACTGCAGGATGACGCAAAAATCATAGATACACACTCATTCTCCAAACACTAACACACACACAGCAGACATATTTATCTAAGCACACTTAAAAGACATGTTGACTTTGTGCAAGCCCATGCTGAGTGTAAAGATTTCACCCTTGGCCTTCTTTCTAAGCACATCATGGGGGCAATCAGTCGTGCTTGTCTCATCTCTGTGTTTGGGTTTTATGTAAATTCATCTTCCAGTCCTGTTTATGTTTTACTTCAAGAAACCAGTACTGTAATAGGTATATATAAAACAGTACTGATTTCTTGAAGAAGTAAAATGGTTTTCCATATGCCTCCAATCCGTATATATATATATCATCATATGCACACAGACTTTTAAATGTATATATATATATATATAAGAAAGAAAACGACCCATCTAAACCTTGGCGGTCACTTTCGCTCCAGCTAACTAAGACAACGGAAGCACAGAGATCGTAATGAGAATAACGACAGTGTCACCAGACGGAAAGAAATGGCATGAAAAATGGAATAGCATGTGGCAAAGGGAGAGAGAGAAAGAGAGAGATGAGCATGAGCAGAAAGCATGCGGGAATAGAGAGAGAGAGAGAGAGAGAGGAGCTGACAGTAAACTCTGTAAATCCACTGGGTTTTCAGATGCAGACGCAGAGCAGAAGAGACAACGGCTTTAGGGGCCAGAGAGCAACGGTCAGAATACTAGAGGAGAGAGAGAGAGAGAGAGAGAGAGAGAGAGAGAGAGAGAGAGAGAGAGAGAGAGAGAGAGAGAGAGAGAGAGAGAGAGAGAGAGAGAGAGAGAGAGAGAGAGAGAGAGAGAGAGAGAGGTGGCAGGGCAGGCAAACAGGCTGGAGCTGTCATGAATGTTCTGTCAGGAGATTAAAATCAAGGGCCATTTAAAGAAGACCAGCATGCAAAACATACATTTCCCTCATACATACAAATAAACATACACAGAATGAACACTCACAGAGATCTTCAGAAACAGTCGGCTTAGAACAGATAACGCACATGTTGAATATTTTCCTGCATCAACATACAAATAATATCAAAATATGCTGACAGTGATTTGAACGTCAACACAAAACAGCATTCATTTTACTTCTGTGACATGTTCATGTCTCTTCAATTATCTCTTGAGAAAGAAAACCTCACGTGTGTATAACACGCATATTATAACGTAACATGCTATTACATAACATTAGCATTACATAAACATACACTGTAGCATAATGTACCATAAACATAACATTAACATACCACATAACAACCTTATAACATATGTAAAAAATAAGACTGTAAAAAAACTACGGAAGCATAACAACAAATATATAAAACAGTAACATTAACAAAAAGTGACATTAACATAAAAATGTAACAACATAAACATAACAAACATTAAATGTGTGTGTATATATATGCAATCTAACTATTAATATTAACACAACAGAACATATTGTAACATAACATTAACATAACATAATAAACATATAACGTTAACATAACTAATGATAACATAACAGACAAAGTTGATCCTTCATAGAGATATAGAGATATAGCTGAGATCATTATCTCTAAAGAGAATCTCTGAGCAATAACATGTTCCTCAGGGTTTGATTGTCCATTTCTTTCCGGGAACGTGGAGGCTGAACATCAAGATCACCTTTAAAGTGTCTTCTTGACGGATCCCAAGGGTAACACTTATTTTTCCAATCTATCATTATTTGCCATCATTGCCATAACCTGCATTGCATTATTGTTAACCTCCATAAAATGAATGCATTAACTATTTGCACTATTTTAAAAAGGCTGCATTGCAACAGCTGCCTAAAACAATATCTACTTGGTTAATGGTTAACAATATTTTTCCTCAACCTCATTTGCAAAGAAACTTTGGAATAACGTGCACTGATTAATTGTTCCCAATAA
This sequence comes from Tiaroga cobitis, assembly GCA_030578255.1. Lineage (NCBI taxonomy): Eukaryota > Metazoa > Chordata > Actinopteri > Cypriniformes > Leuciscidae > Tiaroga > Tiaroga cobitis. The sequence continues at coordinate 31,130,336 of CM060608.1, read as the reverse complement.
ACCCAGCAACATGCAAAATATGGTACATTTTGATATCATGTTGACTAGAGTCTCGTCGAGTGTTGTTTCTGCGATAAGTTAAAAGATAGGTCATGTTTCCACGGGCTTCCCAGAGTGCCGAATGACATGCATGAGATCCTCATTCTTACCTTGTGCAAAAAGCATGTACTGTAAAATAGCATCACTATACCTCACTTAACTTCCATCTCATACACAATTAAATTACCTCAGACAGCAAATATGAGTTAAGGCAGTCGTTTTCTATCCGCTGCCTGGTTACGACTAGGAAGTGCTAAGGCATGGAAAGGAATCGTGCAGGTTACTGGGAAAGCCATACATGCATGGGTGTTTTTATCTGAACGACACTGGACTTCGCACAGATGTAGTGTGTGCATGTAAGTGTGTGCTTATTGTGTGGCATTCAGCCATGCTCATGATGTCACCGTACTGCTCAACACTGATTGGTTGGATGAAAGCATAAGCTTCACACTTGCATGTTAATGATAGTGAAGACCGCTTTTACATTAAATCTGCATAGTGTATACAGAACCAAATGGAGCCACTTGTTAATGTAGTGACGTCACTTTTGAACAGTGCTAGAAAACGTGTGTGTGCTGACTTGTGTACAGTTTTTGACACTGGTCTATCTCTCACTCCAGTGTTATCAGTTTGAAAGCTGAAGCTTAAATTGCATAAACAAAATTTTCTACAATCTCAAAAGTGACTTGTGTATTCCATGCACGAACAGAACTATTGTTTAAGTCAAGTCAAGTCATCTTTATTTATATAGCGCTTTTAACAATGGATTGTTCCAAAGCAGCTTTACAGAGATAAACATATAATTTAAGGTAACAGAGATTGTTTTGGCTTTATAGCGGTTCTTGAATAATGTTATTTCCAGCTAAAGTTAGTTTTGATTGATTCACCTCCATTGAAATGATCATTTGTGATTAAATTATGGGCCACTAAGACGACGCCGTTCTCTCTAAACAGACTTTAAACTGAACCTGTGATTAACGCTGACGGCGTTCATGCGCATTCAGAATTGATTCTATAGTTATGTGCTTTTGAAAATATGTGCGCAGGTTTGCAATCCCATACAACCCAGCCTAAACAAACTACTTTTCTTGCCTATAAATTTTGATACAGAATTTTGTTTTATTTTATCACTTCGGGGTACGCGAGCCGGAATTCACAACGCTTTATCTGTAGAGTGGGAAAGGGATCCTCCATAGGGAGAGGATAGTGGACACTTCAGCACTGCATTGTCATCGGGTCCAGGCGGATCTCCTTCGTCAGATCTGGACACGGCCTGGATCCGGCAGGCTGCGGGAAAACCTCGGGATAAACAAAGACACTAATATTAGCGTAGATGCCATTCTTCTAATGATGTAATGAGTACATCAAGATTTAAGGGAAGTGTTCCCAGTTCCGGCTGACCTAATCTATGCAGCCTAACATTGAATTATAGAAGTCTATAGTGTATTATGTGTATGCTAGGTCAAAGAGATGTGCTTTTAGTCTAGCTTTGAACTGACAGAGTGTGTCTGCTTCCCGGACAATGGTAGGAAGACTGTTCCAAAGTTTTGGTGCTAAATAGGAAAAGGATCTACCGCCAGCAGTCGATTTAGATATTCTAGGTATTATCAACTGGCCGGAGTTTTGAGATCGCAATAGACGTGAAGGACTATAATGCGTTAAGAGCTCGCTCAAGTACTGCGGAGCTAAACCATTTAGTGCGTTGTAAGTAATCAACAATATTTTAAAATTTATACGATGTTTAATAGGGAGCCAATGCAATGTTGACAGAACCGGGCTAATATGGTCATATTTCCTGGTTCTGGTAAGAACTCGAGCTGCGGCGTTTTGAACTAGCTGTAGTTTATTTATTAAGCGCGCAGGGCAACCACCCAGTAGAGCATTACAATAATCTAGCCTTGAGGTCATGAACGCATGAACTAATTGTTCCGCATTTCCCAATGAGAGCATATAGCGTATTTTAGATATATTTTTAAGATGGAAAAATGCAGTTTTACAGATACTAGACACGTGGCTTTCAAAAGAAAGGTTGGTATCAAAGAGCACACCCAGGTTCCTAACCGACGACGAAGACTTGACAGAGCACCCATCAAGTGTTAGACAGTATTCTGGGTTATTACGTGTGGAAGTTTTTTGTCCAATAATTAGAATCTCTGTTTTTTTCAGAATTTAGTAGTAGGAAATTACTAGTCGTCCAATTTTTTATATCAGCTATGCATTCCGTTAATTTTGTGAATTGGTAAGTTTCGTTGGGTTTTGAAGAAATATACAGCTGAGTATCATCGGCATAACAGTGAAAGCTAACTCCATGTTTCCTAATGATATCTCCTAATGGTAGCATGTACAGAGTGAACAGCAACGGTCCTAGTACTGAGCCTTGTGGTACGCCATACTGAACTTGTGATCGATAAGACATCTCTTCATTTACTGCTACAAACTGATAACGGTCAGATAAGTATGATTTAAACCATACTAGTGCAATTCCACTAATGCCAACATAGTTTTCTAGTCTATTTAAAAGAATGTTGTGGTCAATTGTGTCAAATGCAGCACTAAGATCGAGTAACACTAATAGAGAGATACAACCACAATCGGATGATAAGAGCAAATCATTTGTGACTCTAATGAGAGCGGTCTCAGTACTATGGTACGGTCTAAATCCGGACTGAAAAAATCCTCGCAGATATCATTTCTTTCTAGAAAGGAACACAGTTGTGAAGATACTGCTTTTTCTAATATCTTTGACAGAAAAGGCAGATTCGAGATCGGCCTGTAATTGACTAATTCTGTAGGATCAAGTTGTGGTTTTTTAACAAGCGGTTTTATCATAGCCAGTTTAAAGGTTTTTGGTTCGTTTCCTAGAGACAAAGATGAATTAATGATATTAAGAAGAGGATATATGACCTCTGGAAACATCTCTTTCAGTAGCTTAGTCGGTATAGGATCTAACATACAAGTTGTCTATTTAGATGAATTAACGAGTTTGCAGAATTCTTCCTCTCTTATAGCAACAAATGAATCAAATTTTTCCTCAGGGAGACTACAATGCACTCCCTGATGCGATACTGTAGTAGACGGTTGCATCGTTATAATTTTGTCCCTGATATTATCAATCTTATAAGTGAAGAAGTTCATAAAGTCATCACTGCTGTGTTGCTTGGACACTTCTGAGCTTGAAGCTTTCTTTTTTGTTAGTTTAGCCACTGTTTCAAATAAATACCTTGGATTATGTTATTTCTTCTAATAGGGTTGAAAAATAAGCAGATCTAGCAGCTTTTAAAGCCTCTCTGTAAGCAATCGAGCTCTCTTTCCACGAAATCCGAAATACCTCTACTTTAGTTTTCTTCCAGTTGCGCTCCATTTTTCTGGCTGCTCTCTTAAGGGCCCGGGTGTGCTCGCTGTACCACGGCGTTGGGCTATTTTCTTTAATCTTCTTTAAGCGCAACGGAGCAACTGCGTCTAAAGTGCTGGAAAAGAGAGAGTTAAAAGTTTCTGTTGCAATATCAAGTTCTTCTAAGCTATCCGGGATGCTGAGATGATGAAACTGATTAGAAAGATTATTGATAAAGCAATCTTTAGTGGCAGAAGTTATAGGTCTAACGTATTTATAACACGGAGTCGGCTTTGCAGTCTTGGCTAAATGTAATTTACATGAGACTAGATAATGATCTGAGATGTCATCGCTCTGCTGCAGAATTTCAACGGCATCAACATCTATTCCATGTGATAATATTAGATCTAGAGTATGATTACGACAATGAGTAGGTCCTGACACGTGTTGTCTAACTCCAATTGAGTTTACAATATCTTTAAATGCCAATCCCAATGCATCTTTTTCATTATCTACATGTATATTAAAATCACCAACAATTAGTACTTTATCTGCAGCCAATACTAATTCTGATAGAAAGTCAGCAAATTCTTTGATAAAATCTTTATGGTGCCCTGGTGGCCTGTATCCAGTAGCCAGCATAATTCTCAAGTGTGATTTATCGTTTACACTATATATTTTTACATTAAGCTCCAATACTTTAAAAGAAGTATATTTAAAACTAGATTTCTTAGTGGTTTTGAAAATATTACTATAAATTACAGCAACACCTCCCCCTTTGCCTTTCAGACGAGGTTCATGTTTATAACTGTAATCTTGTGGGGTTGACTCATTTAAAGTAATGTAATCGTTTGGTTTTAGCCAGGTTTCTGTCAAACACAGCATATCTAGATTATGATCTAAAATCATATCATTGACTATGAGAGATTTTGTAGTAAGGGATCGAATATTCAGCAACCCAAGCTTTATCATTTGCTCATCTGTATTATATCTGTTTTTTTTTTTTTTTTTGTTGAACATCAATTAAATTTTTAACCTGACGTTTTTTGGATTTCCAAATTCGGGGAACAGACACAGTCTCTATATGATGATATCTAGGTGAAAGAGGCTCTATGTGATGGGATTTATCTGACCTTGGTGACGTGAGGCCTCTAGCAGATGGTCGGTTTAGCCAGTCTGTCTGCTTCCTGACCTGAGCCCCAGATTGTCATGTTTTATCTGTAAGACTATGAGCCAAATTACTAGAGAGAAGAGCAGCACCAGCCCAGGAGGGATGGATACCATCTCTTTTCAACAGGTCAGGCTTGCCCCAAAAAATTTTCCAATTGTCTATGAATTCTACATTATTATGCGGACACCACTCAGACAGCCAGCGATTCAGTGAGGCCAATCTGCTAACTATCTAGTTTAGAATAATTTTAATGGTTCAGTCCGGTGTCAAAGGCAAGACACTAGAGGAAAAAAAACATTGTGTTTTCTGCACTGGAAACTCTTGAGATTTTGGGCTGTCTTGTTTCCTTTTTTTCAGACAGGTTGAAAGAAAACATCCCAAATGCACATTTAAGTGTTTATTTTATTGCATTTTATAATTATTTCACTTACAATACAGCACGTATATTTAAAGACAGTTTTCTCAAAATTCAGAAACACCTAAATAAACTAAACTTCAGAGTTTATCCAGTTATCCAATGTTCAGATTTCTGTCCTGGAAATGTATGCAAATTTGTACATATTGCATTAGATAATTTGCATATTTAAACAACTTGTAATACACTACAACTGTCTTAATGTACAGTGATTATTCTCATGCCGTTCGAGTTCCTAAGAAACACAGCGAGTAATGAATCATTCTTTAAAGCTTGATCTGTTCATGTCTTATCTGAATGATTTTTTCACTAATCAGTTGCAGTGGTTTACAGACACACATCAGGTGAATATTACATTTTGGTCCTTTGCTCTCTTTAATAAACCTGGAACATAGTGCATGAGTCATGTGACTTTATGATCCTGTTTACATTCTGGTCGATCGGATCACACGTGGACGATGCTAATACATGTGAAAACAGGGTCTAAAACACTTTGAGCTTGTGCACTTTCAAACACTTCCAGAGTTGAAAACGCATTGCTTTCGGATGTGATCGAACAGCCACAAAAGACCGCCTACTCTCCGCCTACTGACCTAATGTGTTAACATTATGACCATATTTTGTCCATTAGATCGAAAAATCGGAGAAAGCCGCTACATTTACCTGCCCATAGACACTCGCCTCGAAGACATCAGGACAGAAGTGGATGAAAGTGGACAAAAGAGATGAATTAAAAATGTCTACTTGTGATCCAGTCGACAAAAATGCATCTTAATAGCAGGTATAAACAGGGCCTATGGTGCTTCTGCATCCTTTCTGGTGACCGCATTTTTTTTATTTTTGGGTGTACGGTCCCTTTAATTAGTGAGTATAATTCTCTCTTCATTGTCTGTCTCAGCTTTCTGTGCTTATCATATCTTTCGCCCATGACACTGTATTTTCCTCTGTCAGGGCTGGCTTTCTCTTCGACTCATCCAGTCTCTCTCCGATTCCCTGTTCTCTCTATCTCTCTCTCTGTCTCTCTCTCTCTCTCTCTCTCTCTCTCTCTCACACGTTTTCCGTCTGTCAGGAACAGGCCCATCCCATCCATTGACTCATCAGCACTAGTCACTTATCTCCTTCTCTCCATCCCTTTCCCGGAAGGATAGATCTCTCTTCTCTTCCCTTTGTTTTCCTCCATCTGGGTCTGAAACTGGCGAGCCGGCGATGGCACGCGGTGTCAGGGTATTGCAGCAGCCGGCAGAGACAACGAGCTCAGACCCAGACACAGACACAGAGCTATTCATTATTCATAAAGCCCTTTCTAAGAGCGCTGAGGACCGGCGTCATGCAGGAGCTCGTCCCGTACATGTCCACACACACACACACACACACACACACACATCCGATGCTTGGGAGGATTCCACACCACGTTCAGGACAACAGGCCCAGGATCAACCACTGAAACAACTGTATTACTGAAGAGAGATAAATAGAGAATCATTCATCAAGCTTTATCTTAACAGTGTTAACTGATGAATAGATGATAATCTATCTATCTATCTATCTATCTGTTGTTATATCTATCTATCTATCTATCTATCTGTCGTTATATCTATCTATCTATCTATCTATCTATCTATCTATCTGTTGTTCTATCTATCTATCTATCTATCTATCTATCTATCTATCTATCTATCTATCTATCTGTTGTTCTATCTATCTATCTATCTATCTATCTATCTATCTATCTATCTATCTATCTATCTATCTATCTATCTGTCGTTATATCTATCTATCTATCTATCTATCTATCTATCTATCTATCTATCTATCTATCTATCTATCTATCTATCTATCTATCTATCTATCTATCCATCTATCTATCGATCATCTCCATGTCGTTGCATTCCCTGTCAATGATGTCATATCCCCCTTACCCTTGATTTCTGGTTTTACTACCATAGAGAGCATGGCAACCACAAAGACATTTTAATATAATAAGTGTTTAATTAGACAGCTGAGCAACTGTTTGGACTAAAAACGAATCAATGTTATGTAGCTCAACATGCTTAGTCTTATTGTTCCAATCTCTTGATTTACCGTGAGTACACTGTGTTACCCCAATCCTCATCAGATAAAGTGTCCTGTAAAGGTTCTTTCATTAGAATGAAATAAAATAATGTGAATTTAAGTGATCAAACGTAACTGTAGCAAATGTCTGAGGAGAATGTTAAACGTAATCGTCATTTTAATTGTAAAATAGGCATAAGCAACACAACGAAAGGAGCTGCAGCATAAGCATAATAAAAACAGCTAGATAAACTGTCCCAGGCTCTCGGCCCCGCTCTGCTTCACAGTGACGTTAATAAAACTCGAAAACATTAGCTCATCAATGAACATGATTTCTGCTTTACGTCAGATTGTTTTCCATGCTGGAAGTGTAGACGACAGCTCCCATGATCCCACACTCTCTCCCAGCGTCATCAAGCTACGCTGTTATTGTTTTGAATAAGCGACCTCTAGTGGCCAAACTTACACACTGTGCCTTTAATGACAAATCATTATACGTCTCCTCTGAAGTGTTGTTTAAGTTATGTAAATACATAACCAAACATTCACGAGAAGACGTCTGCTGTGCAGAATATGCTGTGAGTTTCCACTGCAACGGTGAAGCGCATACAGAATATTTCTGGTTTCATTTAAACATCTCTTTGCAGTTTCTTTTTCCTTTTTCTCTGTACCATGATTCAGGGATACAGATAATTATTGCAATTACTCTGAAAATGACTATTAAATGTACATGAATTTTAAGCTGTCCATGTTACAGAGGCATTGTGAGACGTGAGATGCAGATCTATCATATAGACGTGTCATATTTCACATCTTTCAGCTCTAATAGGCGGCTCTAAAAGTCACTCTAATAGCGGCACTGAAAGCATGTTTGGCAGAATGCCGATGCCATTGAAGATTTTCAGGGGTGATAACTAACTGTGAAAGCAGGGAGCAGATGTTCAGCTTTATAAAACTGATCTTATATTAGTGATCATTTGTTATTTTTGAAGCAAATCTCAACCTTTCCGGAAGGCAAGACGGAAGGAATGAATATGTATTACACACACACTGTATAAAGACATTGTTAACCGACTGTGTGGTCACAGTTATGAATATGGGACAACTGACATAAACTTCTTGTTTTTTATATGTACAATAAGCAAAATAATTGTGCAAAAAAAAAAGTGGATTCAAGGATAAAAGCATGTGCCAGAATGCCAGGCTGTCAGTCAAGTCCGAAGCAAGATGCAACCACTCGCAACGCGTCATTTCAACAACGTCTGACGGCATATACAGATAAAAAAGTTAATAAATGACTTTCGAGTGATTCGTTACAAAAGTGTGTATTGTAGATTGTATTATGCACTATTTTGTGAATGCATTCATTTAAACATTATAAATAGCTCAGTTTACATATATTAATATTTTTCAAAATATGCTTTTCTCTGTTTTTCAGTTGTCTTAATTTTAATTAACTGCCTTTTTAAATAATTTTATATATTTTACTGAAAAATGTCAGAGAAAGGTGTATAATTCCCGCTTGGGGAGCAAGAGGTCCCGGATTCAGATCCCGGACGAGCCCCCGATTCTGTTACGGCTTCTCCTCCGTTACACCTCGTTTCGATAGATATTCTACTAACTATAAGTAACTTTGCAAGTCAGCTAATTCTACTAACCCTAACTGTTGTGTAATGTTACCCTAATGAGAGTTAGTTGACATATATAGTTTCAAATTAATGAGAATTAGTTGAAATGTAGTTGCAAAGCTACTTATAGTTAGTAGAATATCTAAATAAAGTGTAACTGAGAAGAATTCTTTGCAATCCCACAATTAATTTGAGTCCATATATGAATAATAAACATTACATATTTACTTACTCCAGCAAGCACATTTTAGCGAAATTTGTGTTGTTTATGGAAATAGCCCTTTATATGGATCTACTGTAATCAAGAGGGAGCGGGGCTTAGCAAATCATTAAAAACTTCATAATTCACCACAAATCATTAAGAGTTTGTCACCATCATTAACCAGCCCACATTATAAACTAATAGCCCACTTCTAACCAATGAAAAATTAATCTGGACTTCATCTGACATGACATCTCTGTCTGAAAAAAGGTGGACAAGGCTAATAATGAATGCTGTAGATATAATTGCTGCACTGTTTGTACGGTCACACTGAGGTCTGTAGAGTCAGAATGAGTTTCTGCTGTTATTGTACTGAGCCAAGCTGAGCCAAACTCTATCAGCAACATGTATTGGCCCTGTACAATATAAGAAACTGAATCTGACTTTCTAGTATTGCAGTGCAACCAGACATAATCAGCCACTAAAGCATTTCATGCTAGCTGGCTAATCTAAAATGAATTAGGCTATTGAATCAGCTAATCTTCTGGCACACATATACAAATGAATGAATGAATGAATGAATGGATGGATGGATGGATGAATCAATGAATGAATTCATCAATCAATTAATCAATCAACGAATCAATTAATGAATCAATTAATGAATCAATGAATAGCATATGTACAGCATATATTGTCCCTGTTGGGTTTTAAATTCATTCAGATAGTTTATTTGTAACGCTTTAATATTACTGAATATCCCCAGTATTTTTTTCATGGAAGTGTTCCTGGTGACGTTGACCCAAAACTAGTCACAGAAGGATAATTATAGATCACAAATGTACACACAAGCCGAGCTTCTCCAGTGGATCTGCGCCCAGTTGAAAACATGCCAGTGCAATGAGTGATTCTTTCGTTTGAAACCATGACGAAAATGAACCGTTGACTGAAACTCCTGACAGTTAATGACTGAATAAATCCTATGACGCTAATAACCTGTCAGCATCTGCCATTTGTAGCTGCTGAATAGACCCTCATTGTAGATTTAGTGTGTGTTTTAGGAGGTTAAGCGGGCACACGGGTCCTCGGGGGACTGCTGGATATATTGTTGTGATTGTGTTTGCAAATAGACTCACCTTTGCGTCCGCTCCGCCATTCAGATTACACCGCAACCATTGATTCAGCAAACTAACAAGTCTGATAACGGTGTCACAGCCTCTCGGAGGTCTTGCTAAAGAGGAAAAGGAAGGAATGGATCGAAAGACAGAAATTGAAAGCGAGAGGATGATGGAGGGAAAAGAGTGAGGATATGTATGTGTGTGTAAGGGTGAGTGTGACGAGTTATGTGCCAACACTGACAAATGGTCTTGATGTGTGACGTATGAGTGTTGTCTCAATATTCAACAGCTGTATTATCTGACCAAAGGCTTTTAGATGCAACTATATGTTGTGCACAGTTCTTATTTTCGGTTCATTTCTTCTTGAGAGAAACAACTGAGGCACTGCTAGTCTAAACTGTTAAATCTAAAACCTCCAGAGACACACTGTAGCAAAATTGCAAGTTATTTAAAGCCATTAAATAATAGATATATTTCACTACATATGTGTTGAAACTACACATAGCAGCGGCTCACAATTCTGGCGGGGAAATGTTTATTGGATCTTTTTTGATTATCCGATTATTTACTTTGCCAGGATTATGTAGTTCACTGGCAACTGACAGTTCATGTACAGATATATGATATATATATATATATATATATATATATATGTATGTGTGTGTGTGTGTGTGTGTGTGTGTGTGTGTGTGAATTAGTGCTGGGCAACGATTAATTGTGATTAATCGCATCCAAAATAAAGGTTTGTGTTTATATAATATATTTATGTGTACTGTGTATAATTATTTTGTATATATAATCTACACATTCATGCATGTATATACTTAAGAAATATTTGCACGTATATATATTGTACAATATTTGTACAATTTTATATATATACAAATTATATTACATTATTACAAATTATACACAGTACACACACATATATTATGTAAACATAAACTTTTATTTTGGATGCGATTAGTCGTGATTAATCATTGCCCAGCACTATAATTTATATATCTGTATATTAACTTGTATAAACATATTGAAATTCCAGCCTTCATGTTTCTCACGAGAGTCACACCCAGAATGCCCAAGCATTTTCAGTTCCATCCTTCATTTTGAAATGTTGCAGCCTTGAAAACCCAACATAGCAATATTGCAATGTTTTGTTTTGTTTGTCTCAAAAATTCACCCCAAAGCAAAATATGCATAAATATGCATGTGATTTTCATAACCAATGACTCTAAAAAGAAAATACATCATCAATATCGAGGCTGGGGTTTCTGAGGGTTAAGAATCTTTTAATCTCCCTCTTAAGTCTTTTAACATCCTTTCAAACATGCATAAAAATTCATAACATAAACTGTGAATAATGTTCCACAACCCAGCTGATTTTAAATTGCAACACCCCCTGTGATTTATCTGAATAATAATACACAAAATCAAAAAGCTTTGTTCTTTTGATTAAGCAAACTGAACAGCGTGACTCATGTTTCTCAATTCAAGCAATTGAGTGGATGTGTTTGTCTCATCTGGACGCGCTCCTGGCTCCTGCCATACATCACTGAGTGTACACCGTTACCTGGCGCTGTCAAGGTGATTCTGGCGATCGAGGCCTTGAAGAAGTCCAAAACAAAAAGGATGGAGAAATGGAAATAGATTTGCTGCTGCTTTGCTTCATGCCGTATAAAAGCAGCTCTGAGAGCAGAATCAAATAAATCACTGGCTTGCTTTTTTTCCTTATTTATTCAGAATGCTGGAGTTCAGTATGGCAGAGCAAGTTACATTTGTTGGGTAATGATATATGGGATTTAGGAAATGAGAAAGCGGAAGCTATTGAAACAGATGCAGTGTGGGCCAGAGAAACACAGCGAAGTGCCAGAGATACATCGATCTGACGGCCTGCGGCATCAGTGAGAGAACGAGAGTCTATGAACAAGACAGAGAAAGAGAGAGACTTCCTCACATTCTCCCGCCCAATGCTATTTTAATTCCTGATTTTGCCCTACGAGTGACGAAGGGCAAAACACAGTCTGGGAAAATATGATGTCTGGCAGAAAACTGCAGCAGGACGCATACAAACATGTGCTTTGAAAAAGAAAATGATAAGCGCTGCAGACAAAATTAAAAGACTGATAGTTTCTCTATTCAATCCAAGACTTTGCATTTGATTTCTGGATGACGCTCAGTATCATGTTTTCCACTCCTGAGATTTCACACCTGTATCTCGCATTCGTCATCGTACGTATTCATGCATAAAGCATGGTTTTCACAATTTGCATAGGTTTGTAAAACCTAATTGGGGGGGGGGGACTTTTAATGAAGACATTATTATTATTATTTTGATGATTTTGATTAAGTAGAAGCTAAATAAGATGCTCACATGTTTATCCAAGGACAAAATAAGTACGTTCAGCCTGATCTCACGGCAATGTTGGTACGAATTTGTACAAGTGAGGTCGTATGAATTCGTACGAATTAGCCACCTAGTAAAATTCGTACGAATTCATACGACCTCACTCGTACAAATTCGTACGTTTTTTGCTAATTCGTACATATTTTACGAGTTACCAAATCCGTATGAATTCGTACGAATGACCTACCCGTGACCCCGCCCCTAAACCTACCCATCACGTGGGTTTAGACAAATCGTATGAATTCGCTACCTTTTAATCACTCGTACGAATTGGTCGTGAGATAGCGTTGGTACGTTACCTTGATCATCGTATTCAAACCGTTTCCACTCTTGTTGCATCGTTTTCTTCTTGAGCAACGATGAATGTTTTCAGCTTTTGTTTCCGTTGTCAGTGAATCCCTCATAAAATTTGCTCTCCATGTCAAAAGATGGATCTCAACATTAAACAGTCCCTGTCAAATATCCTGATTCAAATATCGATGTAATGGTCAAGATTGGAGTAAAATGAAACTATGCAAAAATATAATAATCTTATAAATAAGTTGGGGTTTTTTATGAGAACTCCCTGCCATTATGTATTTTATGACATTGGGTTGTCACGCAAATCTCCTTGAGCATCTTTAATTGCATTACCTCCAGAAACAGTGTGAAAATCCAGCTTTCTATATTGCTCAGTTGGCAAACCAGTTTACAATGTGTTGTCCATTTCCAGTCCGTCATCCAGGTCATCTCTGCTGAGACATGATCACTGCCCGTGTGTCCTCTGTGTGCGTTTCTCTTTCTGCCTCACATCCATACACACCGCACGTATAAACACAGCTTCACACTTCTTCACACAGTAACACATGAAGGGATTTCAAGGATGATGAATGTGTCAGGGGAAGAGAAAAATGCATGTGACTTAATTAGTGACTAATACGCTTCTATTATGTCTTTTCAAATGTGCTTCCCGGTCTTACGTGCAATTATACTGTCAGCCACTGAGAGAGGCTGTGGGTTTCATCATTGTAATGCACAAATTACTCTCTTTAAGCCACCGTCAGGTAGTCTAAATAAACTCTGACTGTTTCTTCAAACAGATGAAGAAGTCGGTAATAAAAAAGCGGTAGTTATGGAGGATTTAGTATATTGCGAGCTGTATCATGAAGTCAATGTGAAAAATATTCAAATTTTAAGTGTTAGAAAATCTTTTGAAAAATACAGAGAACATCGGTTATGTGATGCAAGTGAAATTCAGATTACTCTGCTCTTTCTCTGAAGACTGCCATAAGCAAATGCATCAACCGATAGAGTGCATGCTCCAAATCTGTTCAGTGAACACTTATTTCTCTGATGAAATGACTTCATTATATAATCATGAGGTTCAATCCGAGGGAAGAAACTACAGCGCATGCTGACGGTATTAAGATGTCTTGAACCACTGAGATATAGGCAATATAGTAAATGCAAGAAAACCCCAGTTTTGAGTAAGGCTGACTTTCGACAGTCATGTCATGGATTTGCCGTGACTCCCTTTGCTTAAATCTTTCTTTGCTGAGCCTTTTGTCGTCATCATTCAAGGCAAATAGGATCTGCGGTGTTTTTAATGGGCAGAGCTGATTCATTGTATCTACTGTACCTTCTGATTCACTTATGAATAGCTGTGCACACTGTCTCAGACGTTACGGTGAACTGATTTGACAGAGGGCTGTCGTTCTCTTTGTGAAAAACAAGGTGCTGGGAAGAGGAAACCACAAACATATAATCTATTGCAAAAACACAACTATATGCATCGTGTTTCAGGCCCTCGTTAAGAGCATCTCCACAAAAGTTTCTCGAAGACTTGCTAGATTACCCACAACACATGGAAATCATCATACGCACCCAAACACATCATTTATAGAGATAGAAAGAGATTGTTGCATAATCTTCATAGTAGCATTTCTGCATACGCAAATGTGTTGCTTACAAGTCATTTATAACACATGCATAACATTATTATAAAGTCAGACATTCAAAAGTGCATGATTATTTCATTTTAAATGACTGGCTGTACTCAGGGACAGAAATAGCTATGTTACATAATCTTCATAATAGATGCTCTCTTCATAAAACATTTTTTTTTCGCAAATTATTGCTTATAACACATTTATAACACCAGTATAGCATTACGATACGGTCAGAAATGCAAACGTGATTATTACATTGCAAATGACTGCCAACACTCGGGAAGTTGTTACATAATCTTCACAGATGTTTTATCTCTGCATAACACACAAAACACATTTATAATGCATTAATAACATATGTATAACATTATTATAATGTCAAAGATGCAGAAGTGCATGATTATGTCATGAATAATTGTCAGTAATCAGGGGCAAACAGTTATGTTACATAATCATGAGGTTATCGCTATATAATCTATTTTATTGCTTATAACACAGTTATAACGCATGTATAGCATTATTACACTGTCAAAAATGACTCAGTACTCATAGAGACGAAAGACGATTATGCTGCATACTCTTTAAAGTAGATGTTTTATCTCTATTTAATCAATGCGTATTATACACAGCACATGTATAACACAATTATACGGTCAGAAATGCAACAGTGCATGTTTTTTTTTCATTTTGAATTACTGGCTGTACTCACGGACAGAAATAGCTATGTTACATAATCTTCATAGTAGATGTTGTATCTCTTTTTGAGAAATGCACTGCTTATAACGCGTTTGTAACACATGGATAACATTATACTGTCAGAAATGCAAAAGCGCATGATTATTTGGTTTTGAATTGCTAGCAGAACTCAGGGACATTGATGTACTGTAAGTAACTCTTATGTTCAACAATGAACGTGTGACTTGTTTGCAATGAATAATTCATGTATAGCCTAAAGAACCTGTGCAAGCCACCTGGTAATAACACAGCGAAAATGACATCAATTAAACTTAATTAACCCTATTTCAAACAGTGATGAATATGTGCTTATATCTGGATCTGCCTGGCCGTACGCCTCAGGTAAAGCAGTCAGCGAGTTATGTAAAGGGGATCCACAGAGCGGCCCAGAACTGCTCACAGTGCCATTAATAGCCAGCAAACCCACATCCCAACTTAGCCAAGCCTATATCTAAAGATAGCCTTAGCATATCTATAGCCGTGGCCCACATAATTCTTCAGCTTACTCAGAGAGTTTGAAATGACTACAGCCAAGCTTCTGTAAGAAGAGAGGAGAAATAATGACCGCTTTTGACAATTCCACTGCAATTAGGAGCCGAGGAATGCATGCGGCAGATCAGAGGAGCCGCTGACTGACAGCCATTATCCAGCTGAGTGTGTGTGTGTGTGTGTGTGTGTGCTTCTGATTATCCAGCTGTTGAGAGCCTCGCGCCCCACTCGTGGTGCTGGTGAATATGCAGCATGTGCTAAGGTCTGCTTGAAGTGTTATTTCGGAGTCTGGATGAAAAGGAGGGTGTTGTGTGCTTAATGAACGCCGGAGCCCGTGCTCCCATGTATGACGGGATAATTAGCCGCTAACGGTTGGGGGGAGCACTTCAAACACACACTTCATACACTCAGCACGGGATGAGTGACACATCGTACCAATCAGGTCTGCGTGACCCAGATCATCCGCTAAAGCTCTCGCAAGGATCCATGCAACAAAAAACATGCTCGCGTTTGAATCTTCCTGCGTGACAAAGGATTCATGTTTTCTCTCACACACATATACAGTAATGTCAGTAATTTACTCCTGGCCTCAGACGAGGTCTCACTGAAAATCCCTGCTTTCTGTCAATAGTTAAAGACACACAGGTTTCAGTTGCATTGAATTTCATTTGATGTACTTTTTAGGAAATAAAACTTGACCATGCTGGTCACTAAATCTCATCTCAACATTTATTGATTGGTTATGCTCTTTATTAATCTAAACATCAACATTTGTGGACAATTCATCTGGGAAACATTTTAAATGTCAATTATAAAATTTATTGGAATAACAGGGAACAGAAGGGCTATTTATGTTTAATTTGTGGTGCGGTGCTTTTGTTGTTATTAATGCTTTTTTTATTATTAATATTTGTGAACAGATCATTGTGAAAATGTTTGAAAAAAAAATCCACATTTATATATATATATATATATATATATATATATATATATATAATATTTTAGAATATATATGTAGTGTTTATATATAAAAAAAAAAATATATATAGTGTGATTTGATTGTGACGAACCATTCATGACTACCATTATTTGGTTTCTCATTTTCTTTTAACACGCCAAAATATTGTGTTATCTATTTCAGATAAACCCCTAAAAGCTGCAGCGAGGCTTTATTTTACTTTATTTGTTGAGCGTCTGACTACACAAGCCTCCCGATAACCTGTGAACGCTCGGTCTCGCAGCGAGCTGTGATTATCTCCTCGTCGGCTCTGCCTTTTCCTACTCTATGACATCACCTTTAATATTCGTTTACAGTATCAGCTGCACTGAGTGTCTGAAGCCTTTGCTGACATTTTTTTTTTCTTAAGCAAATTTCATAACGATAAGGATGATGATGATGAATCCACCAGCAGAATGTAATAAAAAGGCCGGAGCAGGATAGCACATCCCGAAGTGAACTAAACAGGGAGGACGATGACTTGATTTCTCTGTGCTTGAAAGTCTGAATCGCTGCATGAGAGAAACACATTAAGGAAATATTTACCAACGGTTCACTTTGAAATCCGCATGTGACGCTGTTGCAGTAATCGTTTGCAGTTCCTAATCATCATATTCGTCCTCTAACCACGGAGAGGCGGTTTTAATAGCTCTCTGTTACCATAGTGCTCACATTTCAATCAGATTCTGGGGGAATTCATGCTAGAGGCTGAATATTATATAATGGATCATTCAAGGGGCCTGGAAAGTTTTGCCTCACAAACTTTTTTTTTTTTCCAAAAGCTATTTAGAGTTGATGGAAATTATTATGATTTTCTTTTTTCTTTTTGGTGTGTATATTGTTACGTAAAGTAGACTGATTGTGCTGGTTGTTTGAGACATGAAAACAACACTCAAAGACTTTGTTCTGAAGAACTTTATAAATGCACACAAGTACCAATGCGCAGGATTTCAGGATTCAGCAGAAGTTAAAGTAGGACCGCAGTATTACTATAATATCTCTCAGCAGGACATTATTGGAAAAACACATTCAGTGATCACAACTCACATCTGTCTTTATTTCAGAAGCACAAACACTGCACATCAACAATTGTGAAGAGTTTTGAGGTATTGAATCAAAATAATATACATTTAAAAATATATATTTTTATATTTTATATATACAGTCGTGGCCAAAATTTTGGGCCATTTGTTTTTACTGACCCTAGAAGTTCAACAAAAACAGCCATAATATGAGGTAAATATTTAATTATGAGCGACGAACAAATCACTATGGCCTGGTTTCACAGACAGGGCTGAGATTAAAGGACAAGTTGGGTATTTTACACTTAAAGCCCTGTTTTGACATCGTTTCTGATGAAATGGAACGACTGAAAGTTGGACACATGCTGCTGGCCCGAGAATTTTCGAAAGAACTACGATAAAACCTGTTGGAAAGCATCTTTTGCAGCGATTTTTGTGTGAGCATATCAGTGAAGACCCCAGACCACTCGGTGAGTTTCACGTCTTTGTAAACTAAAGTTTAATGCATTTTATGAAGGATTGTTCCAGAAACCGCAACCACAGAAACCGCAAATTCTCGGACCAGCCGCATGTGTCCAAATTACAATCTTAACCGTTCTATTTCATCAGAAACGATCTTAAAACAGGGCTTTAAGTGTAAAATACCCAACTTGTCCTTTAAGACAGGATTAAGCCTTAGTTCAATTAGGCCATTTAAGGAGCTTTTATAAACATGCCTTAGAAAAAAAAACATTACTGGTGTGAATCTTGAGACTAAACAACGGCAGTAACATATTTTAAGATATGCTTTCAGTTAAAACAGATGAAGCATTTTCTCACGGCAATTCGTACAAATTTTTACGACCTCACTCATACGAATTAGTAAGTTTTTTGCTAAATCGTACATATTTTACGAGTTGCCCAATTCGTATGAATTCGTACGATTGACCTACCGCTGACCCCGCCCCTAAACCTACCCATCACGTGGGTTTAGACAAATCGTACGAAATCACAGGAATTAGCCACCTTTTAATCACTCGTACGAATTGGTCGTGAGATAGCGTTGTATAGTCTGGGACTAGCTTGAGCCTTGTCTGTGAAACCGGGGATATAAGTTAATGATGATTATTTATATGCGAAACTGTTTGTTACATTTATATATTTATTATTTATGATTGAATAATTTAGTGAGTCATTGAATCATTCATTCAAGCATCTGTTATAAAAAAATGGATTCCTTCTAGAATGAAACACTGAGACGTGTGTCTGATAGATTACACCACAATATATGGGCATGTAAACAATCAAATAATGGCATAATCACGAATGGTTCGTCACAACCAAATCACAGAAAAAAAAACGTGTTTGCTTTGTGTTTCTTATGAACAGTGTGTGGTTACTGCAAAATTGCAATATATATTCTAGAATTCTATAAACTCTATTCTATAAATTCTATATTTTAAATTATTCAAGTTGAGTGTCAGCAAATGTTGATGTTTATAGATAAAAACATTATAGGTATTGATAAATCATAACTGTCTAATGAATTGTTGAGATGGGATTTTGGCGATTTACTTGTATATCAACACAGCTGTGATTACCTGCTGATAAATATATATATATATGAAGAGGTCTTTTCCAAAACGCTATAAATCCATTTCAATAGTTTTCAGGAAAATTACATTTTTTACCTAGACCCACACATTTTGTGAATATTCAATTTATCCTGTTAAAATGTTTTATTGGCTCAGTCTGAACATGTTGAACAATGATTATTAAATCAAACAACAATATTGTTTATGATAAATTAAAAGTTAATTTATTTTTTTTCCAAAACGCTATAAATCCATCAATTTTTTCCAAAACTGTATGGTTTGTCTTTAAAAAAAAAAAAACGAGAGCATGTAACATATAATCAGGGGCTCATACTATAAATTAAATTTAGTAACACATTTAGGCTAAAAGTCATTTGGTGCAGAACCTGAAAATAGTAATGATATCAATAGCTATTCAATAAGTTATTTAGTAATACATTCAGAGTCATTTTTAGTAAAGTGTCAAACCTGTAACAAGTAGGACCAATTTGTCCACTACATATGCGTAAAAAAAACAAATTATTAAAAATATTTAATAATGATAACGATATTCAAAAGTAGTGATGGGCACCCCTCCACCACACACACACACACACACACACACACGCGTGTATAGGCTACACAGCATGTGAACAAAGCGGAGCGGCGTGACGCTTACATATAGGCTAAGTTTAAAAAAAAACTTAAACATACGTTTCATATTTATGTTTAATAATATAGGCTAATGTTATTTTTTTTATTTAATCTATGTTGATTATATGAAAAGGGAACCGCATGAGATGAGTATGATAGGATCATAAGATGACCAATATATCGGAAAACATTTGGAATGGGTCAGACATGATTTTGACCACTTATTAAGTTTTGTTTAGTAGAAAGCCTTGCTTTAAAGTGAATTTCGTTTTGTATAAATTGTATCTTCATTTTAATCAATGTTTCATCAACAAATTGACTGGATTAATAATAAATAAATAAGCAAATATATAGCAGACATATAATCAGGACACGGAAGCGCCCGCGCGTGATCTGGAGAGCATCACATAAATGAACCGAAACACAGCGATACTTGCCTCACAATCCTGAGAAGTATATCTATAAAAAGCTTGAAATGTCTACATTTAAACAAAACAATAAAAAACGAAAAGAAATTGGCTACTCTCTGCGTATGTAGGCTAATTCAAAGTGTGCATTTCTCTCTATAGGCGCGTTCACTACTGCGAAGATGGCGAGTCAGCATAGTCAACTTTATCTTAGCAGCTATATCTGACAGAAAACACTAATTAAAAAATAAACAATTCAAAAGTTTCATGCATAGGCCTAATCATTACTTTTGTCGGTTCTTTGTGGCAAGCTTTATGCGTGAGATGCGGAATAGGCAATTAAAAAAATGGTCATTATGGTTTCTCTCCCATATTTAAATAATTAAATCAATAGAAATATGTGATTAAACTTAAATGAACTACTACTAGTCGATTAGAAAACTCACTCATTTTGAGGAATAAATGAACATAAACAAACCTCTGTTCAGAGCGCCACCCTGTTGGATTGCGTAGAACGTTCACCGAATTCTGATTAGTCGAGAGGATTTATAGCGTTTAGGCTAAAAATAGGTTTGGCGCTTATCGCGTTTTGGAAAGAAACTGCATCTTGTAGTACATTTTAAACAAGGAAATGTAGCGATTTGGCATGAAATGTTGATGGAGCAGTGAATAGGTTCAGTGCACAGCAACATGAGATGACAAACTCATTTTTTTTTAAAATGGCGTTTATCGCGTTTTGGAAAAGACCTCTTCATATAGTTATGTATGAACACAGCAAGGGAATTGTCCTTCAGTAAACATATTCAATACAAATGAAAGTGACCCCAAAGCAGGACAGAGTTCAGCTGAAACACACAGAACAACAGCAGCACGTGTTTCTGTGCCTTTCCAGTGTGTGTTATTCACGGACCAGTGCCACCGATGACATTTAGCAGGAGGCTCTGGCGGCGAGTCAGCTGTCACTCGCAGGAATGCTATAACCTCTACATGCTAACTCCCGCTATACCTGCAGTTCCTCATAGACGCGAGAGAGGTGTCCTGCGGTTCCCCGTACACATCGCGCCCTGCGCTTGTACCTCGCAGTCTCAAAACATGTCTAGAGCAAGAGTGCTTAGATAGAGATAACTCTCCAAGCACTGATCGACACTCCATACACACATGCAAAGGATGTCATAGTGAATGTGTTATTTTCAGATATTTATGAGAGGTCACTAAATCCCATCTCAGCAATTTATTAAACAGTTGTGCTTTTATTAATGCCTTTACATCAACATTTCCCAACAGTTAATCTGTGAATGATTTAAAAATGCGTTTAGCGCTTCTAGAATTTATATAAGTTGCAATTTAGCAGTGAACACACACACTGTTAAAATACTCTAGACATTCTGTGCTTCAGTTCTGACAAACCATATGTGATTGTGCCATTATTTGATTTTTGGATGCCAATATAGTGTAGTATAATCTATTAGAAACACTGTACAATAGACTATTGAGTGAATGATTCAATGACTCTCTCATAAAGAATCTCTCATCTGTGTTTTTAAACTGAATCATTTGGTGTGTTTGAAGTAACCAGATTAATGAATGATTCCGGGATTCGCTTGCAATGCAACTGCAGAAAGAGCCTATGTTTGTTACAAAGTATCTGGCCATATTGTATCTAAAATGTAACGCAATAATAACTTGCTTATTATAAACGTACAGTTTATCAGAAATGCAGAAAGGCCAGTCTGCAGTCATTTGCAATAATGGTTCCAAACTGCAGGTCTTTCAGCCCACAATGTGCAGTTTTCCTGGAGCTGGAGCTGGTGTGTAATTTATCCGCAGTGAGACGAGCGTCAGCTGAAAGCGCCGGAGTGGGAAGAGGGATCTTTCCTGAGTTGAATAATCCAGCTGCAATCTCTGCCATTATGAGGGCCGAGGCCGACAAAAGGATGTGATTTTTACCTTATAGACTGTAATTACTATCGCAGGTTCTCATTGTGCTCCTTCCAGTTAAAACGCAATGTGTCCCAACGCTAATGACTTCTTCCTGATGTGTTCATTCATCCTTTACACTTAGGCAATCTGTTTACCCAATAATTTACTCCATAGCCCACTCCCTCGCTCTGCATCTCGGAGGAACGGCACGGGGATTACTGCTCATTGTGGCTGCGTCGGGCCCATCTGTGACCTAGAAAGGTTTCGCAGACCCTTTAAGCTTGCGCTGCTATCTAGTTAAATTGCTTCAGGAGCTGTTGTGGGGTGAGGGCATCGCTCATTTGAATGATTTTGTTTACCTCGAGGAATGCCAGCGAGCCGCGGGAACGGAGGCGGCTGCTTCCATGATTACGCCGCACAACGGACATTATCAGCAAAATTAGCCGTTTTCTGTTTCTGTTAGCAGTTTGTGTTGTTCTTGGAGGGGGTGGAAAGGTGTAATTTGTGCAGTGTTACCCCCCTTTCTTCTGCCTGCGTTAAATGTAGATTGACATCCGGGCCGGCACAGCAGGTGGGCTCAAACTGTGGATTTAGATGGCTTAAAACGGGACTATGCTGTATAAAAATATGTGAAATAAGCATGCATAAAAGTATATAAATCAAATATGAGCCGGTCAATAGCTAATACAGTGTTTATTATGCAATAAAAAACAAGTCAAGTGCCAATGACCAAAAAAAACTGTACATTTCCCAGCATGGGAGCAATAAATTAAGATTTATTTTTTACCAGATCTGACCTATAAAATGACTTGTGCTCGATTGCGTACCATTTTTAAACCTGTTAATTTAGAAGTTTTCAGAAGAAGCTGTTTGATGACCAGTAGCAGACGGGGAGTGTTCAAGAAACCTTGTTATCTATGTACTCTTAGAAATAAAGGTTCTTTATTTCTCATTACGGTTCTATGAAGGACCTTCGACATCTATGGAACCTTTCTAATGCACAAAAGGTTATTTATCGTGATTGTGAAAATCTTGATGTAGTTTCAGGCTTTACTAGAACAGGTTTTCCTGCTTGAATGTTGATTATTCTCCTCATATTCTCCATTGTTGCGGCTCCTCTCTTCCCAGTCTGTCAGTAACGCTCTGTTTACTTCCTGTCTCTATGAAGCCCCTCCTTCTGAAAAGCACACTGTGCTCTGATTGGTCGGCTGGAACAGTGTGTTGTGATTGGTCGAGCGCTTCGAGTCTGTTTGGGAAATGTCCCGCCCCTTTACATAACCGCCAGTTTAACACACTACTAACTAACTCAACCAGGCCCCGCCCCATTATTCTGCGTATGGATTATTATAATTTTGTTATTATAAACAAAAGGCACAATAGGTCATCTTTAAGAACTGTTCACTAAAGGATTATTTCCGGAACTAAAAATGTTCTTCTGTGGCATCACTGTGGAAAAAAAACTCTTTTGAAAACTTTATATTTTATGAGTGTACGTCTGGTGCCTCTAGAGGCTCAGAAATTACACACTTCACCTTTCAATTGGAATTGGAAATAACTTTCACTGACAGTGCACTCGTTCCTGTGAGGATGTGCTGCAGTTCCAATTAATATTAAAAATGGCATGAGTCATAACGGACCTAATATTGATAAAATTATGCTCCTCTCTTGGATGACAGGGGTTTGTGAAATGTGTCTAACCGTGCCAGACTATCCGGAAAACATTGATTGAATTAAATCCTGCTTTTGCGGGACGAGTAATCTAGTAAACAATGCTATCTCATCCGCCCTTGGGCCGGCAATTCATCTCACATGCTCAGCACCTCAGTGTGTGTTTTTAAGCTTCCTAGCCTTCATCCAGAGACGCCGTGGCATACGGTACACTGCTCAGGCAAAGACATGATTATCATGAACCAGAAACTGTGCATAGACTGAAACCCAAAGAGGTTTAATACAAGAGGGAGAAAGCATAGCAGTCGTTAATGATCCTTCAGAAATCATTCTGAGATGATGATTTGATGGTCAAGAAACATTTCTGATTAATATCAATGTTAAAAACAGCTGTGGTTCTATGGAAGTTATCATAACTAGTTGTTATATGATTTATTTGGACAATGACAGACAGGGTTGGGAACAATATTAAAAATATCACTCAATCCAATTGCCCTTTACCTAAAAGTTGTTTCTGCGCCAATTTATCATTTGATTGGGCTAATAAATTTGACATCTCTCACTAAAGAGGTTTTCTGTGGGGTTTCAATCATGCAGGAGATCATGTTTCTCCTGCTATTTGATGATGTAGTGCCATTCATGCACAATATGGGTGGGAAAACATCTTAAAACAATGGGAGGTCCAGTCTTAAATGAACTCTTTATACAATACAAATAACACAGTGAACGAAGCAATTACATGAAGTCAAGCTGTCATAGTCCATAAGCGTCTGAGCAAACTCAACACTCGGCTCTCGCAGCACATGCTTAAATATAGTATCGCCCGTTCAGTCAGTGATTACAGATAGAGATGAGAAAAAGTGTCTCAGGCAACTCATCTGCTAAATCAGTGAGCGGATCACGGAAACACAGGCCCTCCTCTGGCTTTCACTGCGGTGTAATCAGGGATTTAGAGCTCCTAATTGCTCCTTTGGAGTCATTGTGCCGGATAAATGAATTAGATTTTTAATCCCTCATGCCAGCAGGGCATTTCCATCTGATCCTTCTGTGTTTATGCCACAAAGTGACAGGAAAAAAACACACCTAAACTGAGAAACCGTGTTACACAGGTCTGAAGAACATTTAGATCCAATTCTCCTCATTTTTAAGGCCACAGAAATAGCCTTTATTCAGATCTGAACTGGACTAACTACTGAGAAGACCAACATTGGGAAAGAATGTAGGGAAAGAAATGTAAAGGTTATTTAGGTAATTGAGAGGGTTTTTTTTTTCCTCAGTAAGTCAACAGCATGATTTCAGCATTCAAATCAGAACCATTTGGACCGATATTACAGAGTTTCTCATTTTTCGGCCCATATTTGATTGGAAATGTATTGTGCATGGTTATCTAAAGTTAATCATTTCATAATATTGTAATCTTTTGCAAATCTCAAAATTAAAATCTATTTTTCATACTGAGCACATCTGAACAAGTAGCCTATGTAATGCCTAAACTCACTTGTGTTTATTTATGTATTATTTAATTGTGATCTATTCGGATTTTGATAAAAAAAAAAAAAAAAGTTTTAATAACATTCGTTGGTTATCTGCCATGACATAAAAATAATAATTGTCGTGTCAGTATGTGCAATACATTTATCTTAGGTTCTGAAACTGAACACAATTTAAACACCATTTGATATTTATATTTTTCAGTTCAACCATGTGTTTTTTTAAAGGGAAAAATATTCAATAAAGAAAAGATCATAAATGTGCTGTGTGTGTGTGTAGATAGATAGATAGATAGATAGATAGATAGATAGATAGATAGATAGATAGATAGATAGATAGATAGATAGATAGATAGATAGATAGATAGATAGATAGATAGATAGATAGATAGATAGATAGATAGATAGATAGATAGATTTAATATATTGCTGGGCTAATCATAAAAGCCCACGCTGGGAATCACAGAATAATTGTGAAAATGAATTTCATATACTGACACTTCCATCGAGCATTGTGTTGGACAACGAGGGCCCTGCAAGTCAACTCAATTCCTTTTTTGTTCAAACAGTTTAATAAAATGAATCATGATCCTAGGATCACTTCAGCGCTTTCAGAGAGGAACTGAAGTTGACCAAAGTTAAATTAGACTGACCTTCAAGGTGATGCTAATGCATCTTTGATGATCAAGGAATGAAAACCCATTATTTCATCATTCTCTCTCTCTCTCTCTCTCTCACGCAGGTGGTGGGTCAGATCGACAAACTCACATCTGATTTTGACTTGGACCTGGAGCCGGATGACTGGACGGTGGCGACGGCGAGCAGCACTTCGAGTAGCGAGCGAGGTTTGGGTGAGGCCTTCAGACTGGACTTCCTCGGCCAGGACATGCTCTCGGACGGCTGGGACTTCTGCAACTTCTTGGAGTCGGCGAACCGGAAAGCACACAGGGATGAGCCGGACGAGGCCCAGACGAGGCCCACGACGGCAAGCGTTTACTCGCAGATGAACGGGGGTCTTCCCATCCCAAACGGACCTTTAATCATCACACCGGACTCCTCCAGCGAAGAGGCGTCTAGCTCCACGCACAGCCAGAAAACCTCCCGAACCTCCGGGACTCGAGAACGGGTCCGCTTCAGCGACAAGATCCTCTACCACGCCTTGTGCTGCGACGATGATGAAGACGAGGAGGAGGACGGTGGCGAGGGGGACGACAAAGGCGAGTGCGGGACCCCGGATACGGATAGCGAGCCGAGTCCGTTAGGCAGTTCTCCGATCCCGCCGCTATCCTCCTCCGATCTCTACAACTGTCGGGAAACGGCGTCCGCGGACCCGTCGCCGGTAAAGCTGTCACTGATTGGCTCTCACACGCTTCCGAGGAAAGGTCTTCTAAACCCGGGCTGCCGGAAAAAACTGTTACGCAACAGCAGCACACAGACGGTTTCGGATAAGAGCACTCAGACTGTACTGCCATACGTCCCCGCCAAACTGAAGAGCAAGGACCTCTGAGAGAACAGGCAACTTTGCATATACGAAACAAGAAGGAACTGAGACAGGATCACAAAGAACTATAAACTATTTAATATTAAATACATAGATAATAGATTAAAAAAAAAACACTAATGAATTACTAAATAAATTATATATGGGAAAATTTCAAGACTTTTGTCCTGCATGAAACGCTGTCGTCTCTTTCTTCATACATTATCAGAGATTGGCTTCGCTTAAGATTTATTAATAACCAGCTCTTAAAAGTGTTCATTCGACAACTTCAGTAGCTAGGAACGTTTCTGAACTACACTACTGACCAAGGCTGCATTTATTTGATCAAAAATACAGCAAAAACAGTAATGTTGTGAAGTAATATTACAATTTCAATGAAAGGTAAAATGGGAATTTTTAAGAATATTCTTAACTTTATTCGCTAACACTTTACAGTAAGGTTTCATTAGCTAGCATTAGTTCACTACATTAGTTAACATGAACTATGAACTGCACTTCTACAGAATTTATTAATCTTTGTTAATGTTAATCTCAACATTTACTGATACACTAATAAAAGCAAAGGTTGTATTTGTTAACATTAGTTAATGCACTGTGAACTAACATGGACAAACAATGAACAGCTGGTTTTCCATTAACTAACATTAACAAATACAGTAACACATGTATTGCTCATGGTTAGTTCATGTTAGTTAGTACATTAACTAATGTTAACAAATGAGACCTAATTGTAAATAGCAATAAAGAAGAGTTTTATTCTTGTAGAAATCGTATTCAGCAAGGATGCATTGAATTGATCAAAAGTGACAGTAAAGACATTTGAAATTTTACAATGTAAAGATTTCTATTTCAAATAAACGCTGTTTTTGTGAACTTTCGATTCATCAATGAATCCTGAAAACATTGTATCATGGTCTCCACATAAATATGAAGCAGCACAACTGTTTTTAATGCATTTTTGATCGAACAAATGAAGCCTAGACTTCTTCCATTAAAAGAAATCGTAATTATTCCAAACATTTGAATGGAAGTGTAAAATCTCTCCAGATGGTAGTCAGATACAGTAAATCTGGCGTATTTGAGGATCGTTCTCATAGTTCAGAGCCTTTGGTTCGGACGGATGAGGGAAGAGATAAAACAGGCGTGTTTTGAAGTGCCTGCTTTCCTCTCTGACATTTACTCTGCTTCTCTTGCCTCTCTCCTCTCGGCGGGGAGGTCGGGGGCGTTGGGGGGGACGACTCGAATCTCGGCGCACAAAGCCCCGATGCGAAAGGTTATGTCTCCCCATTCTTGTGCCCAGTGGGGATTGTGAACTCAATAGTGCTGTGTTTTATTCAAAGGGACGTTGCCAATAGCACAGCTGATCGATCCTCGGTCCTCGTCTCCCGGCTTGGAGGGTCTTTAACAAAAACCTGCCTCTCTGTTAGAGCTTCTGGTATTTACTCTACGGTGCAAAACAATCCTGTGGTGGGAAGAAATGTGTGAGTGGGTGGAACAGAGAGAGAGAGAGAGAGAGAGAGAGAAATTATACATTAGAGAAAATGGAAAGGCAAATGAAGGGCAAAGTTGCCCAGCAAAATGAGTGTTTGAAGACAGATTGTTGTTAATTACCCCCTCAGAGTAATCATTTACTCGGATTCATCTCCCGTGGGAGTAGAGACGGTCAGGCCGATAGATCCCGAATGACCGGCTTGCTCTAAAAACCTCCGTCTAATGGCCTTCCAAACACACTTCTTCCTTTTCCAATACAAGACGTTCATCTTGTGGATCCTGACGACGGGTCATGAGGTCAGGTCGTGGAGTAATATCAATAGTATATTGCAGTTAGTGTGAATCAAAGTGGATTCTGTAGGTTCCCAAACTGGGGTATGTGAACAAAATGCTAAGTTTCGTTTAATTTAATTCTATCCCACCTTAAAATAGCATTCAAACTATTTCTAACAGGCAAAACGTCGCTTCTAGTGTAAAAACAGCAAAATGGTAGTGGCGTAAAAGGTCAAATAAAATTAATTACGTCATCATTTGCAGTCAAAACTGCATCCACACAAGCAGCGTGCATATGAAGGTTGAGTGCAGATGTGTACTGTATATAAAAGTGTTTTTTTAGCACTTACTATCATAAAGAACAGATGTAGACACAGACTGACACATGGAGATCGGCTTCAGACAAACTCTCTTCGGTACAGAAACGGACCCTGTGTGAGTTCTTGTTTTTAATACGAGCAAGAATAAAATTTTCACGAATATCCACATGATTGCAAATGTGACATTGATTTTATGTTGGTAATGTTAAGTCATGTTCATTTAAAACAGTAAAACTGTTTTCTATATTTCGCCACTAAATAATAGCTGAAACGAAAGCCACAGCAGAACTGTTGTGCGTCTCCGATCAACACACAGTTTCGTCGGTGAACAAATCTGCGGCTTTGAACCAAACACTAGAGTCAATGATTCAATGACTCATTCGTTACTGAATGAATGAATGACTCGATCACTCACTCATTAAGACATGCCGTTACCTACTGGCAGTGTTAGTGTAATATTTAAAAAGTATCACTTTGATTTTATCATCATTTCATATTTCTCTGTTGAATATTTTATATTTAACACATTATCTCATGACATTATTTATGCCATTGTAATTGCGTTCATGCACTTCTGAGCAGGATTAAACGCCTCTGATTCATTCGATTGAAATTATTGATTTAGTTTAACGCATTGCTTTATTTTATTAATAATTAAATGAATGGAGTTTTAATCATTTGACATAGAACATGACTTACAGTTAATAGGGTTAGAAAAACGTTGCCTTTATAAAGGTAATAAATGCTCCTGAAAATCTATTTAAGGGTAATAATATTGTCTCTTAATGGAAAAGGTGTGACGATAGACTGGTTAAAAATCAATAAAAATATGTGACGATTCAAGTGGGCTGAGATGTTAAAGGAATCGCGATACATGTTTTAAACCGCAGGGGCGCTGAAGCTGTATACTGTGACCTCGCTTTACAGACACGATAGCAGCGAGTTACACAGCAAACAAGCGTAGATCGTCAAATCTGAGGTGTCTAAAGACTAAAAATGAAAGCGGTGAGGTGGTAACAGACTAAACTAAAACTGTGTGCAGATTCTGCTAGAAGATGTTCATTCACGAACCAACATGATGCCGCATGTAAACCGTCCCCAAAGCTCCGGTCATCCGTCTGCACGGAGAAGACGTTACAGGCCAAACCACACTGACCACAGCCATTGAGATCACAAAGTGTTTTCATGGCTAAAACATATGAGGCTGTTCTCTGTCATAGAAAATGAATCCTCATGTAGAGGATACGGAGGCGACATGGTGCTGAATATGGAAAATATATGAAATGGGAGGAAAACTAAGCCAATGCTTTTGCGTTCTCTAGCAAATTGTTTGTGTTCCCCCAAGAAACTTTGCGTTCATTCATAGAGAAAGTTCTCCTAAGAAAGTGAACCTAAAATTTCTTGGGGGAACGCAAAAGCATTGCCAAATAATTTGTCCTCCAATCTCTTTTTTATTTTCTTCTTCACGATGTCCCTTTGGGCCTCCGTAAGAGAAAGGCCAGTGGAGAAAGGAGAACACTTTGCTGTTGCGAGGACCAGGTATGGTATTTATTTTACCATCTTTCTCTAAATGAATACTGGAATTTAAAAAAAAAAAAATTGTTGATTAATTTGGCAAATTTTTCTAACTCTTGCAAGTGTAATGATACAAATTATAAGAAATAATATTTAAACCTTGCCTTTATATAACAACGTGAAACCCCTGTCACTGTTGTACATAGATTTTAACGTAGACTTTTTTTATTCTATTCTTCTGAGCAGGAAGAGGGTGAAGAAAGTGCCAGTGGATTTGTTTGGGAAATTTCAATTTAGTTTTATCTATTTTATTTGACATAAAAGAAAAGTAATGTGCGGCATTGTTTTATTATACTGAGAAACAATAAAAGGAAACTTTTTCATTTGTAATCTGTCTTAAATCTCATTTTGTTGTGAGAATATTTGTATTGTGAAACCAGTGTTGTGAATCGTATTGCATGGTGAGTGAGTCGCTCCGTCCCTGCGAGTCTCTGGAGAGTTTGGGAACGCCTGCTATGGGCCGTCAGCCTCAGGTGTCATTCTGTGCCTCTTAAACGCTTCTTTAACCTCTTCAGTGTCACGACACCTTTTTTGAATATACATGAAAATGCACAATCCAAACTTAAATGGTTGTAATTCAAGAATGCTTTGAAATATAGACGTAAGATTGGTCTTGTTTTAAAGAAGACATTTGGCAGATTTATTAATAATAAATTAAGAAAGTGAAACAGAAAAAAAGTTATAGAAGTTTGAGTTTATGAAATTTAATTATTCATATTTGATATAAAATATATATTTTTTCAAAACCTGGTGGACTCTAAAACTGCAAGAAAATCAAAGCCAAAACTCTGACCAAGTTGTGTTTCAAATTGTCGGTTGATATCTCAGTAAATCAGCGTTCAGTGCGAGTGTGTTTGTCTGCAGTACCGAACGCTTCCACTAGGGCACAGCCAGACTACCATAATGCCCATATCAGGGGCCGCCATCTCCATGTGTGTTTTGAGTGATCTGAGCCATTATTTCCACGATTTTCATACAGTTTATGAAGTAGGCATCCTATTCAGAAGTAGTAAGGGAAGTTTGGCAGATTTTGGTATGAATTCAACCTCTAATAATCACATAAAAATAACATGCATGTGCGTTATAGCTCACAAATGCTGAATCTATCTTTTTTTTTTTATATATATTTAAAACATTTTCAGACCTTTTTTTCAGCAAAAAAAAATTAATTGGATGTTATCTTTTGAACTATTGGCATGAAAACAAACTGAGGTTTCTACAACGCTATCTCACGACCGATTCGTACGAGTGATTAAAAGGTGGCTAATTCGTGTGATTTCGTACGATTTGTCTAAACGCACGTGATGGGTAGGTTTAGGGGCGGGGTCAGCGGTAGGTCAATCGTACGAATTCATACGAATTGGGCAACTCGTAAAATATGTACTAATTAGCAAAAATCATACGAATTTGTACGAGTGAGGTCGTATGAATTCGTACGAATTAGCCACCTCGTAAAATTCGTACGAATTGCCGTGAGATCAGGCTGGGTTTCTATCATTCTTCCATGATTTTCATGTTCATGTTCTTAAAGGTCTTCATACAGGAGTATGAAAATATTCTAGTTGCAAATTGATAATAAATTGACATTATTTTGAAAATCAATCACCGGAACTACAGATTGTGAGCTTTCAAATGATATATAGTTTGTCAATATTAGTTTAGTATAGGATATTACTGTTTTAAATATGACCCTAAAGGTGTTAAAGGTACAGGCGGCGATGAACTGTGTGCGGAGGAAGGTTTCTGTCGAGCGCTAAAGCGAATGAGAGGTTATCAAGAAACCTGCATTTTCAGTCTGCAATAATAAAAGAAAACCGCCATCTAAAAATAATTCCTTGCCAATGTCTATCATAAAACCTTATTACCAATGTCTTGTTGTACCATGGTTTCTGATTCTGCCAAAATGATTGTCAAGTCCAATAAGAAAAAACTTGGTAACGCTTTATTTAAAGCCTTCATGTATAATGGATCATTCATAATGTACATTATAATGCATCATATATTTTCAGAAATAATTGCAACCAAAGTTAAAATGCATTATAATGAGATTCCTTGTTGCATCTGAAATTGGTTATGCATTTTACATTCTTATAAGTAAAGTTATAACAATGAATAGATAAGTGTTAATGTATTATAACTGTGGAAACAATTATTCATGAGGTCATATAATTATTAATGCATTAAAATGTTTTTATAATGCACCATATATAAAGACTGCGTAAAGTGTTACCAAAAACTCCAGTATCTTGTTATTCACCACTACTGACATCATAAACTGTGTTTAATTTGCATTAACTATGGTATTTTGGTAGACTTTGGGATTCAATTAATGTAAGGCACATTAATATGAAAGAATCAGTGTAGATTTGTGGATTGCAGTCGAGACACTGAAGTCAAATAATCATCAAGCAACGGCAGTAAATAGACACGGCTCACGCTGGCAAACTCAGCTCGACGTTTTGTGCACATTTCCATTCATCTTGTGTGTTTAATGTTGGTGAGGCTTTGTGGTGAAGGACGCATTGAATAACAATCAAAGGATCACACCCCACTGCTCCATCTGCCATTTCCTCCAGTTAGATTGAAGACCAACAGGTCATCAGACACATTAACATAAACAAGGAAAGCCCGGCTGCGAGAACAAGCCATCTATCAGGAGAAAAACTAACCACCTTTACAGCTGATCTCGCTTTCCTTTTTCTGCCTCGTCTTTTCAAAGGGCTGAAGCGCTGCGAGTGAAGTTTACTAACATGCCATTAGCTGATCAGATCGGCATCGACAGCGCTGTCTTTTAATGAACGAGCTCGGGTCGGTAATTGAAGCGATCCAACGACTACAGAGCTTTTGCTCCCCGAAGTGAAATGTGGATGAGTTTATTTTAAACTGGGCTGTATGATGACAGTGTGGATCTTTGTTTCATTTTTGTGTGT
This sequence comes from Tiaroga cobitis, assembly GCA_030578255.1. NCBI lineage: Eukaryota > Metazoa > Chordata > Actinopteri > Cypriniformes > Leuciscidae > Tiaroga > Tiaroga cobitis. Next base: position 31,097,023 of record CM060608.1, on the reverse strand, counting down.
GTGTAAAAATGGACTAGATCTTCTCCAGTCAGCCATAAAGCGCCAGTCTGCCCACCAACAAACAAGTTCAGTGGGGAGCGAGAGGGATTATTTAGCCAATTAAAGAGGATAATGAAGTGGATTTGCTGATACAGTCTTATTGGAGACTGCAGTCCAAGAGACGGGAACTAATAAGCCTTCAATCTGAGAGGGTAGCAGAAAAGTGGAGAACATTTGTAACTACTAGCAGACAGGTTTTCAAACGAGAGCGTTGTGCTGCCTCCAGGCCATCATTACTTCATCCCTAAACAGAACAGGGACATTTCATTAGTGTTAAGACTTGTGTTAGATGTGTGTGTCTGTGTGTGTCAGGGGAACACTCTCTGATACACTCGACGTCCACATGCATGCGCTCTGGACAGTCTCTGAGGCTTGCCATAATAAAACAGTTTTGGTCATTTACTGGATTTTAAAAGCTTTAATGAATAATTTAACGTTCTTTCTGTCGTTTGGACAGATAAAAAATTCAACAAGTCCTTCCTACTCAACCCTGTACAGCCTGACATAAAATAATAGTCAGAAAACACAATTTGTTTATATTTTTGTTTGTTTAAATGGAACCGTTTATTGAACCTTTAGAAAAACTAGAGTGAGAACACGAAGCTCATAGCCGAAGTGGAAAAAACACCCCAGTTTTATGAAGAGACTCAAGCAAAAATATGCAATTTGGTGCAGATGCTGATATTTATAAGGCCGAAAAGTACGATTAAAATTCTGATAGTCCAACCTGATCTTACGGCAATTCGTGCAAATTTTACGAGGTGGCTAATTTGTACGAATTCGTACGATTTTTGCTAATTCGTACATATTATACGAGTTACCAAATTCGTATGAATTCGTACGAATGACCCACCACTGACCCCGCCCCTAAACCTACCCATCATAGTACGAATTCATACGAGTGAGGTCGTATGAATTCGCCACCTTTTAATCACTCGTATACAAATTCGTACGAATTGGTCGTGAGAAAGAGTTGGATAGTGTGTAGTTATAAATGATAATGCAATACACTGATTATTGAGAGATGAACAAATAAATGTTTCTCAAAAGCCTGAAGGATCATAATTGATACTGTGTTTTTTATGGATAATCAAGTAAATGTCAGTTGCTTCAGTCTAGTAAGTGTTCATCTTGAAATATTACTAACAATATAAAATATATTGTTGCGTTTACTTAATACAAATCAGTAAAGATGTCACAGCAGAAAGACACGTGAAGGTGGAATTGTGTGCAATTATACTTTTACTTGCTACAAAAGTCTAAACCATACCTTTCAACACTCCCGTTTTCCTGGTAGTCTCCCATATTTCACACCCATCTCCTTATATTAAAATATTTAACGCAGCATCCGTTTTTTCTGTCATATTTTGGCTGGCGTTACATTATATGATGCGCTCTTATTCATGCAAATGCTTTTAAACCATTGAAGCCAAGACAAATTGAGCGCCAGAATTGAGTTCTCTTTCGGCTCGAAGTTGACCGAACACTAACACGCGCAATTATGCCAAAATGTCAGTTTTGTCGAGAATCCTTATAAGAGCAGACTGAGCAGTCTTAAATGAGTTAAATAAAGTCTTAAAGGTGCAATGTGTAACAATTTTGAGTATCTATCAACAGAAATGCAATATGACATCCACAACTATGTTTTCAGTGGTGTATAAAGAACTTACGTAATGTTTTTATTACCTTAGAATGAGACATTTATATCTACATAACCGCGGGACCCCCTTCTGTGAAGGTCGACATATTGTGACGTCATGTTTCTACCGTAGCCGACAGCGAACACACAGCGCTACAGAGCGCGTTTCGTCACTACCTTGAAAGAGAAGCCGCAGAAAGCTAGAAGCCATAGACACCGTCAGTAGTGACTTTTCCCTTGTCAGTGGTGTAAAATATGTAGTTGGACTGTTTCATGTAACTTAGTTCTTCTCCCTCGCTGTGTTATGGCTTTGCTATGTGGGGATAAATGTGCTAGTTACGTTCGTGAGACAGCTGATTAGTACTCTTGTCATTGACCGTAAAACAGTAACGTTGCAGGAATCACCAACCCGTCGATCTCGGAAGCATTTTAAATCGATCGCGAAGAGTTTTCAAAATCAGAGAAAAAAAGCCTGTGTGTAGTAAATGGTGTCTAGGGGATGCGGAGGCGCGCGCTGTTACAATCATGTCATTTCAGCCGCGCGCACCTTTGGGCTCATGCGGACGCGTCGAGTTTAAACAAGGCTTTACGCTTTAACCAGCTCAGCCACAGTAACAGCTCATATTAGCCAGCTAAACTTTTACTACCCTGTTAGAAAAAAATATATAGTTGCATAGTTTCATGTGGTTCTTCTCCCTCGCTGTATTATGGGTTTGCTATGTGGGGAGAAATGTGCTGGTTACGTTTGTGAGACAATCAGCTGATTACTATTATTATATTATATATTAAGACCCTTGATCCTCACCTGACTATGGCTTTGTAAACTTTATCCATGATGTGGTTTATAATGGACTGTGGTACAGAAACAGTGACAATGTTACACACTCTTGGCTTACTCTGGCTATTCTCTGCTGTCTCAGACGACGATACGTTTGTCCCGTTTGAGCCACCGTAGGTTCTTCGAAAGGGAGGGGTGAGCAGTGGGCAACTCGCAACCGAACCGCTAGATGCCGCTAAAAAATACACACTGCATCTTTAAATGAAGGTAAGGAGTTGTGAGAGAATAGGCGCGTCATGCAGATCCGCGGCTGGTTTTAAAGGGACAGCAGCCAATAAAGCTTTCTGTCAGTAAAGTTAATCAAAGAACAAAGGGAACAGAGAAAAACACTCACTGCTCTTGACTAAAGAACTTTTGTAACTTCAATAAGGATTAATCTACATATGCAAACTGTTTGATCACTTTATAAAATGTATGTATATTGCCTACCTTTTATGTTGTTTCTACATAAATTTGGAGGTTAACTGGGAAATTATTACATTATAAAATATATTAGAAACGTTAGCTTTTGAATGGCGATTCATCGTGATGAATTTTTTTAATTCCTCTAGTTAATTTTTGCAATCAATAGCAATAAATAAAAAAAGAAACATGAACAAAGTCTTATTCATCTTTCTTTTTCTTGGTTATTATGTATTTATTTATGTAAATACCCCCCCCCCCCCCCCCCCCCCCCCCCCCCCCCCAAAAAAAAAACTAAAAAGAAGTAGAGCTAAAAGTAGAGATTTTAAATACTGTTCAGTGGGAAAATTAATGAGATACTAATTAATAAAGCGGGTGAATAGATTGCTTAACCACACTCTGTTATTTTTTTCATATTACAAAAAAAAAAACATTCACAAAAATTACACAGAACTTGACACAGAAGTTTGTATGATACTGTATGGATGTCTTCTTGCATGGATATGATACAAATAATAAAGCATGATAAAAATGGAGCATGATGGAAAGATTACATCTCATTAAAGTGATGGATAAATATTTGTAGCACAACCTCTGTATTATACATTATATTACTTGTGTAGTTGTGGTTTGAGTGATCCGATCACCGGCCACATATATTAAAGACGACCGCACCTTCATTTTGACAAAATCCAAATCTTCGCCCATCATCTCGATCCCCAAATCGCTTCACACGTTTGTGCTTATTCTTATACTTTTTGTTTTTAAATGCAAGAGATGTGACAAAACAAGGGCACTGTAGTGAATGGAGACAGTTGTATGTTCTGGTGGAAAATCAGGGTCCGTACGGAAGAGAGCTCAATACAGTCACACTGATTACTAAGAATCGGCTCACTCAGAGAAGCTACTCAGACTTGATTTGTTTCATCTCTGTCATTTACTTCCTGCCGCAACCAGAACAAACTATTTCTCTTCCCTCAGCCTTTCTAATATTTTCTCTCTACAAAGTGGTTGGTGTGATTTTTATTCATGTGTGATTTCTGTCCGTGCGAAACATCTTTGATGTCCCAATGAAGGCGACTAAATAGACAATGCAGCACTAACCCCTGACTAACATTTGAGTCTTAGTACTCCTATTTGACACACACACACACACACACACACACACACACACACACACACACACACACACACACACACACCTTTACATACTATGCAGGAACATTAAAGAGGGACCATTTTATGATTTATCCTTTCTATATATGATAAACAATACTATCTTACCAAGGGGGATTTCATCAAAATGTTTTTTGCAGGTTTGAATATAGTAAGTATAAATATAAAAAATATTTTAAAAGTCCTGAAAATAATTAATATACTGTATTTCCACATTTTGGACCGAATGTGCACAAAACTGTGGCTAATCATATGTACAATTAAACATGTCAAATGTGGTTTGTCAAACCACAGAACCATGTTGAGACCAAGACAAGACCAAGACCAGCGTGTGTTGAGACCAAGACAAGACCAAGTCCATCGTGTGTTGAGACCAAGACAAGACCAAGACCAGTGTGTGTTGAGACCAAGACAAGACCAAGTCCATCGTGTGTTGAGACCAAGACAAGACCAAGACCAGTGTGTGTTGAGACCAAGACAAGACCAAGACCAGTGTGTGTTGAGACCAAGACAAGACCAAGACCAGCGTGTGTTGAGACCAAGACAAGACCAAGACCAGCGTGTGTTGAGACCAAGACAAGACCAAGACCAGTGTGTGTTGAGACCAAGACAAGACCAAGACCAGTGTGTGTTGAGACCAAGACAAGACCAAGACCAGCGTGTGTTGAGGTTGAGACCAAGACAAGACCAGCGTGTGTTGAGAACAAGACAAGACCAAGACCAGTGTGTGTTAAGACCAAGACAAGACCAAATCCATCGTGTGTTGAGGTTGAGACCAAGACAAGACCAGCGTGTGTTGAGAACAAGACAATACCAAGACCAGCGTGTGTTGAGACCAAGACAAGACCAAGACCAGTGTGTGTTGAGACCAAGACAAGACCAAGACCAGTGTGTGTTGAGACCAAGACAAGACCAAGACCAGCGTGTGTTGAGACCAAGACAAGACCAAGACCAGTGTGTGTTGAGACCAAGACAAGACCAAGACCAGTGTGTGTTGAGACCAAGACAAGACCAAGTCCATCGTGTGTTGAGACCAAGACAAGACCAAGACCAGTGTGTGTTGAGACCAAGACAAGACCAAGACCAGTGTGTGTTGAGACCAAGACCAGACCAAGACCAGCGTGTGTTGAGACCAAGACAAGACCAGCGTGTGTTGAGAACAAGACAAGACCAAGACCAGCGTGTGTTGAGACCAAGACAAGACCAGCGTGTGTTGAGACCAAGACAAGACCAAGTCCATCGTGTGTTGAGACCAAGACAAGACCAAGACCAGTGTGTGTTGAGACCAAGACAAGACCAAGACCAGTGTGTGTTGAGACCAAGACAAGACCAAGTCCATCGTGTGTTGAGACCAAGACAAGACCAAGACCAGTGTGTGTTGAGACCAAGACAAGACCAAGACCAGTGTGTGTTGAGACCAAGACA
>CM060608.1:31039004-31086504 GCA_030578255.1 Tiaroga cobitis | reverse complement strand
ATGGCCACTCCAGAAGATTTCTTCATGATTTGATGGTTTATATTTACAGTGAGCCTAAAGAACTGAAGTGTGAGTATGACGACTGATCTCCTGATATCTCGACTCGAGAGCCGCCATCACAGTCTTACTGTCTGAGTCAAGGCCACATGTTGAGAAGGCTCAATCAATATTATTTCATGTCCCACACACTCTCAAAAATCAGGCAATAATGATTCCCTGGACGTCCTGTTGTTCAATCACTCCTGAGGCGCTCGAGAGCATCCGTTCGAGTGTCCGTGGAATCGCTGCCGAGTTTAACGCCGGGCTTGCTCGGGATCTTGGTTTATTGGCCGGTTGGTTCTATTCATAAAAGGACATGCCAAGATTCTGTCATCGTGAAGAAGTGGAGAGCTAAAAATGAACTTTAGTGCAGGACTATACTAGCAGTCCTTTAAAAAAGTCCACAGGTCCACAAATCTGTCCGCTCGTAACAGAGGAAAGACTGTGTTAGTCAACGGATCGCTCACGATGGCCCAGTCATGCTGATGAGCTTTTCTAGCAATATTTCAATCATTTAAACCAAAAGTCAAGTTTCTATCAGTATAAATCAGCATTTGCTTTGTGGAAAAAGACACAAAAATAGCAAATATGCCATGATATTAAAAAGGGTTAGCCTAATTGCATTGAAGATACTACTACTTCAAATCTTATTTTTTAAATCGTAATATAAAAAAAAAACTGTATTTGCAGATAATATCATATTAACAAAATAAGAGAGCACACTTTCATGACTGTTTATAACACACCTAAACATCTGTAAAAATTCTATTTAGAATTAATTAAAAAAAATTCAGTTCATTTTAAATGATCGTGTTCTTTTGTCGTACTTTAAGTAGAGCTCTTATTTTGACATGTTGACTTGCATAGTAAAATGTGAAGCACTTGATTATAATTTCAGCTCTATGTTGTTTGATGTTTAATTATATTTTAAAAGTTCTAAATTGCAACTTCATCATTACAAATGTGTGAATATATTCAAATACATGACATTTAAGATTCAATAACGATGACATTAAAGTATATTTTAGTTTACCATAAATCCTCGTCACATTGGGCAGTAACTTTATAACATTTTCAATGACAAAAGAATTATGCAATTACATGTAAAGATCATACTACTCTAAAGTTCAACAAATTGCATTTAATGTACATAACGCATTTTCATTTAATTGTAAATTGTATGCAATTAAGGGTTCAAAAAACACTTTATTTCCATAATAAATTATTTTTTAAAAATGAGCTAAAGTGTACTTCTTTTTCCAGAAGGTGGTTCATGATCTTCCTATAAACCTCTATCCATCCCACTGCCTTTTGTCCCATATGTATTCTTCTGATTTTATAACAGAATGAACGTGGCTATGGAATATGGCCTATTTCTGCATAATTAATCCCGTTCCTCACTTAGGTTTTAAAAGCCAATGGTCTGTTTCACAACTTTCTACCACACTAAACAGGCAATTAGTCACAGCCAAATCATTTTTCATAGGTTTTATGGATATGTCCAGAACGCACTAGCGCTGTGGAGGTCCAGTGTTATTGCGGTGCTGCTCGTCCTCATCATCAGGCTTCTGCAGTGTAAAGCCCCGTTCACACTACGCTGCCGGTCGCCAGTGGCTGCGCTGGAGGGCGTTCCCACGACTGGTTGCCTAGTAATGTTTGTGAGTGACATTCACGGATGTACGACAACAAATACGTTTTCTTGCCGCTACAAACAAACATTTTTGAAGGAAAAGTCTAAATATAAATGGAATCAGTACATAAAATGCATAATATTAAAGATGAACGATAAACAATGAGTGCTCTTTGCCATCGCGGCTATTTAACTGCAGCAAACGGGCAAATACCGGTCTATCTGGGTTCCCGAAACCATTCTGTCATGGAGTCAGTACAGTGAACACCACTGTTTGTACACGGAGATATATCATAAGTTATAGGACAGTTTCTGACGGCTAAAATGAGCTTCTTGTTCAACTTGCCTCGGTCAGACTCAGCACTGAAGAGTGACGCACTCCACTGACTTCACTCCTATTGGTTGTCGCTCCCGAAAGTCGCTCTTCATTAGCATAAAGTTAAACAAATCTCAACTTTGTCGCGTCGCCAGACACGCCCCACCGGTTGCGCGTGTCGCCGGAAGTCGCCCGCTCCCCATTGAAAATGAATGGTATCCAAGGGTGTAATCCATCAGCCGGAAGTTGAAGCCTCGCGGGCGCCGCCATTGTAGCAGAACTTCACCTGCTGTTAGCATCCCATTGACTCCCATTCATTTTGGCGTCACTTTTACAGCGAATAACTTTACATCTGAGGCGTCCAAAGGCTTAATTTGTCGATTATTTATTTCTAAAGAAACACGACAATGTATAAAATGCTCCATTACTTTGTATCTTACGTTACGACCCCGTAGATGCCGTTTTTGTAAAAATAGGCTAAAGATTGCGTCATAACCACGGGACTTTCTGTCGCACAATAGAGACATTACCGTATAGACAGGAGGAGAAGCTCGCGGCAATCTTTTACTGTCTATGAGGCAATCGGGGGGACATGAAGGTACAAAGTCAAGGGAGAAGCCCATAAATAGAGAGTCCATAAAAGCAACGGGACAAAATATTTCAACAACGTTTTTGAGGAATTAGGGGATTCAGATTTGTCTTGGCACAGCTACTAGAAGATTTTCAACAATCAGACTGTCGTCACGCTCAGTTTGAGCCTGCGCACTCGCTCAGACATCAGACAGGAAGTGCAATAATCGGCTTCAAGTCTTCTCCGTTGAAATCACTGGGGTCGCTGTGTCCATTTCTTTTACTGTCTATGATGGTATCGTGTCGCTTGGTCGCGTGTAGTGTGAACGAAAAGAGTCGCGCCACAGACACGATGACCTACGGAAGCCACAGAATAAAACATTTCTAATGAGAATTGTGACTTTTTATCTCACATTTGCGACTTTATTTCACACAATTCTGACTTTATTTCACACAATTCTTACTTTATAACACACAATTCTGACTTTATATCACGCAATTCTGACTTTATAACACAATTCTGACTTTATAACACACAATTCTTACTTTATAACACAATTCTGACTTTATATCACGCATTTCTGATTTTATAACACACAATTCTGACTTTATATCACGCATTTCTGATTTTATAACACACAATTCTGACTTTATATCTCGCAATTCTGACTTTATATCTCGCAATTCTGACTTTATATCTCACAATTCTGACTTTATATCTCAAAATTCTGACTTCATATCACACAATTCTGACTTTATCTCACAATTCTGACTTTATAACTTGCAATTGTGACCTTATATCACACAATTCTGACTTCATATCACGCAATTCTGACTTTATATCTCACAATTCTGACTTTATATCTCAAAATTCTGACTTCATATCACGCAATTCTGACTTTATATCTCACAATTCTGACTTTATAACTTGCAATTGTGACCTTATATCACACAATTCTGAGATGCAAACTTGCAATTGTGAGAAAAAAAGTCAGAGTTGTGAGATAAAAAGTGGCAATTACTTTTTTTATGTTTTATTCTGTGTCGGAAACCTGCAAATCTGCATCGCCAAACACGTTTGACCTCTTGACCTCTTGGCCTCTTGGCCTCTCGGCCTCTCGGTCTTTGGCAAAAGCTGGCTGGTTTGCAGTGTTGCAGGTCTGAAGAGATCGTGTATGCTCAAAGCCCAGTGACCACAACTCCAGCAGAAACTTTCTCCAATATGTCTAAAAGTTTGACTTCTCATTAAAATGCAGCCAATAATGGAAAAAAAATACATCATCTTATTGAGGTTATTAAAGATTCTGAATTTAATAAAAGAAATGATGGTTGTGATAAGATATGGATTCAGAAATACTGATACTCACCTTCATATAGATTACTGAAAATGATGACAGATTAATATTTAAAGGCATTGCATGTGATTTAAGGCTGGAAGCTGTTTTGGGTGGAAACTTCACATAAAACTTGCATAAAACTTACAGAAATTACAAAAATTGTCTCATCGTGGCATTTTTTTTTTTTTCAAGAAACACTTTTTCTCAATTATATTGTACAATGATTCTCATTTTGAAAAAGAAGTACACTTTAGCATCCTTTTTTTTAAGAGTCTTTATTTTTAAAATAGTATACTTTAAAATAATATAATTAAGTGTGAACTGCTTGTAATGTTTTTGGACACTTAATTGCATGTTATTTATAACAAAATGAAAATGTATTATAATTCAAATTTATAATCAATACAATATTTTAAGAGTGCTGTTTTATCCACTTAAATAGGACTCAGGTCCATCTTTATGTAATTTCATGATTACTACTATTGTCTTTGAAATATGGTTAAAGTCCACTGCTGAATGTACTGACAAACATTTATGATTACAATGATTTTAAAATGTAATTTAAAGTAAAACTTTTCATTTGACATTATTATAAACAAGTGCACTTTTTAAAAGTATCAGTTGTGAAAGTTTTTTTAAGTGTAAAAGTACACTAAAAGTGCAAATTCAGTACAATCAAGCGCACTTCTTTTTCACAAGTGTTTGCAATGATGAAAATGCATTAATATATTTTATGAAGTGTCTTTTGTCTGCAATAAACTGAAAGCAAGGACAAAGATCTGTTAAGTTGCACACAAGTGGTCCGAGGCTCTCGTTAAATACAAAAGTTTGTGGATGACGGTGTTTTAGGAAACATGTTTTATGTAAACATAAGTGTTTAGCGTTTAGTGTTTAAACTAACATTCGGGTGTGTGTTTCCCGTACAGTGACGTACCTCGCTGCTTTACTAGCTAGAAATCCACTAGCTAGTCACGACTGTTTCCCGAAACCATATTGTCGCAATGGTCGTTCAACCACATTGGATAATGATGTCACGCATGTGGTGGAATAATATGTTTTTATAATGAATCTGTTTGAGATCGAATTAATGCTAGATGTTTTGCTATACATTACAGACATGCATCTGAGGACTATTTCTCATTTTTCTCAGTTATTTCACTTTATTTCCAGATTCACTCATCAGCTCGTTCTCACGCACTAGAGCTCGTTCACACATGCGCACTCTTCACAAACAACACTTGACAAACTCAAAGACGTGAATGACATTTGTATGTATTCTGAATAAAACACACAGGTCGCACTGAATGTCAGTTTGCTTATTTTGCTCAAGATCAGGATTTATTGAGTCCACATGTCATGCAAACTAGAGACTCTGCTTCTAACCACAGGTCGAGATCTGTCGCTCACACACACAACTCTGCGATGCTGTTTGCGAATGTTCGTTAGAACAATAGTTTCAGGAAACACCGACTCGTTGAATTATGATGATGCTTGATTTGATTAACCCAGCCTGTGTGAGTGAGCTTTCTGTCCCCGAAGAGACACGTACGCCAAAGTGTGCGTTCAGGATGCTAATTAAAAGTTTTGAGGAGTGTCGTCAAGAGCAGTCGTACACGTCTGTGTTGAGGAGCGTTTCATTCTCTCATGACAGTCTGGAGTCTGTGTGAACAGCTTTCTCTGACGAGGCTCTTCTGTTATCGGGATGTCGTGTCGATGCTGAGGAGCGAGGTGAGTACCGGTCAACGCAAAATAACTAATGATGTATTTATAAGAGTCTGTTTGCAGACGGTTTGAGAGCCTGAAAAACAAAACCCTTCTGCTTTGTTTTCAAACAGGCAGAAAATGAAGCCCACTTTAGCAGAGAGCAACACCTACTTCACAAGTGTGAACTGAGTTGTATTAACATTGTGTATTTTAGCAGCTAAAGCTGTATCTTCGCCAGGACTGGAGGGCTGTGATCATGCATACTGCTGTTTGCTCTGAATCACATACGGATCAAACACAAGCCCTGAATTACTCATCAGACCCCAGTGTCAGATCACTAGCTGTGTTCCTGGCCTACATGGCAACTAGCGTTGACTTGAAAGTAATGGCGCATAACGCACATAATGATGAACTTTGTTGTGGTGCTAATATATTCCCGCGTAGAGCGGAGACTACAAATAGTATACATTTAACACAACTGCAAGTCTTATAGAGGCAATTGTGAAATTCATCTGTGAAATAACAATCTGCTAAATATCCAGTATTCAGAGGCGGCCATGCATGCAAAACACCATTAATAATCTTCGCTGGTATAATGTGCTGTTTTGTTCGTTTCATTGTCTAATCTAAAACTCCAGCATTTGCCAAAAGTTTTACAGATGCCTCTTTTGTCCTTCGCTAACTTGCAATTAGTTTGTAGGTCTGAGTCTGATTCCCATGTTGCCTCATGGCCGACGCTTCTGCCTTCGTGAGATCAGAGCTGGAGACGATTCACTCGACGCTTCACCTGACAGCCTTCAACATGCATGTGTCTATGCTTTTAAACCTTCTTTCTTTCAAGGACTGATAGAATGATATACAAGAAAAACAGGATATATTTATCATTCTATGGATGGATGGGTTGACTGGACCGAGACAATGATAGAGCGATAGAGAGAACGATAGATGGATGGATAGATTGGACACAGAGAATTATTGAATGAAAGATAGATATAACAATGGATGGATGGATTGAACAGAGAGAATGATAGAATGATGGACGGATGGATGGATGGGACCTAATGAATGATAGAGTGATAGAAAGAGGAAGAGGAATGGAAGGATGCATGGTTGCATGCATGCATGCATGGATGGATTGGACAGAAAGAAGGATAGAACGAAAGATAGATAGATAGATAGATAGATAGATAGATAGATAGATAGATAGATAGATAGATAGATAGATAGATAGATAGATAGATAGATAGATAGATAGATAGATAGATAGTCTTCATGTCATTGCACAAATGCCAATAAAACGACAGTGTGTTGATCATCTAAATCGGCCCGTCTCATTGAGTTAACAAATGCTAAATCAATTGAGTGCATCAGTCAGCAGGAGCTGGTTTTCCCCGACGGCTCCGTCACACACACACACACACATACACACACGCACACACACACACCATGCAGCAGATGGGATGTGCCACTTCAATGATGTTCCACCAGTAGAGAAATACAAAATGTGCCTTGACTAGAGGACAGGTTAAGGTAACTCGAGAAACCAAAGCCAACATGTAAACATTGTACATTTTTGTCGGATGATATCATACATATTTGGCATCTCCTAAATCTCATATATTTCGGGGCCGAGCCCTGAAGTGGAGAGCCCCTCTTGTAATACATACTGGTTTTATCACAAAACTGTTGGAATAATGAGTGATTGCTGAATTGCAATTCAGTGCATTTTCATTCAAATGCAAATTCATTGATATGGTGTTTCCAGTTTAATTCAAATTCCCACTCATGAATTGAAATGGAGCCAGTTGTAAAATGTTCTCATTGCAAAACAACCATAGAAGCAGGTAAAATCAGTTCTAATGTTCATAACGAAATGAAATAAAGTGTGACTGAGCCACATGTTCACAGTAATGAGCCGCCCGTAGACATGATTACGGGATTTAAAAGACTATTCATATTTAGTAGTATTATAGATTTGACTGACCTGAACTTGACCTGAATTGAGCAGAATAATGACACTATTGTCATCTCTGAGTTGCTGATTAGCTGAATCAAATTTGTTTCATAATTGATGCATTTTGCAACATCGACACTATTATTGAACTGAACTGAATCAACATTGACCTGAATTAAGCTGAATAACGTATATATTAGTTTGATTCTGTTATGTTCCTGTTCATTACTGTGAAGCTGCTTGGAAACAATCTGTATAAAGCGCTATATAAATAAATGTGAATTGACATATGCTGGAATAAGTAGATATTGGTTTTCTTCAACCAAAAAAGATGAGTTCCCATGAAACACACACAGCGATTTCTATTCAGCATCGCTCAGACCTTATCTAACCTGTGCAGGTACGAGCTCTCTCTCTCTCTCTCTCTCTCTCTCTCTCTCTCTCTCTCTCTCTCTCTCTCTCTCTCTCTCTCTCTCTCTCTCTCGCCTCATGCTTATGTTGTTATTAATGCACAGTATTTCCGAGGCATTCCTCACACTCCGGCTGTGACGCACACGCGCGCCCACACACACACTTTCTCCTGTCGAACTGTGGAGTCACGGAGGATGATGATGCACAGCTGCGTCACGTTCACCCTCGTCTTCCTCCTCCTCCACCCTCGTCTTTGAGAAAAGAGCAGATCGATGCCTTTGAGACGGCAATCATGCGGCCATCATCCACTGCAGTGTCTAATCTCACTGCCCAATCACTTGCACTGTGTGTTTTAGACAAGACCACACCATGATAAGAAACCCGTGCACATGTTCACATCCAACACACTCTCACTCGGACTCCCAGCTCCACGCATGTGGGTGCTTTTTAACATGCAGGGTGCTCGATTGCTCTCAGTTGTTTTCCCAATGCATTATTTCAACACGCATTTCTTTTTCTTTTTTTGCATGCATTTGTAAAAGTAGAAATGATTTTATAAGTATTACTTTAATATTTTGGAGCACCTAACCCCACCCCTACCCTAAACCGCACTGCTTTGCAATATAAACAGGCAAATAAACACACAGTCACGGGTATTTATTGCAAAAACTGACCAAAAAAAGTATTACTAACAACTCGTGTTGCATTCCAAGTCTCCTGAAGCCATATGACGTGTGGAATCCACCAGATGTACCAGATCTGGGCCGGCACTACTGTATGTTGCTGTCTGGGATACGATATCTTAGTTGGAACTTAAGGTTTTAATCGCTGAACACACACAGTCATATCTCATTCAAAGGATACTCAGTCATCGGTCACCTGACACACGAGAGCCAATGAAATTCCTTCCCTAGCTAACGTCCCTCCTTCTCATTCACTCGTCATTGCTTTCGTTGCACGAGTGCCGGAACCCTTGCAATGTGTTTAATTAGAACGCGTTAAGTCAATAATCATGTGTGGGTAAATTAAATGCAAGCACTGTGAGTTGCTGTCGTGACATCATAGTCATGTTGCATTGTGGTCTGAAGTTTACATATTGAGTAGATGTGTTGCAACATCAGCATATCTTGTATGATATCTTTATATATGCACTCTTAAAAAAAAGGTTATTTAAATGGCATTGATAGTTCCACGAAGAACCTTTAAAATACATGGAACCTTTTCATTGCACTAAAGGTTCTATACAGTGGGAAAAAAAGGGTTATTTAGAGTATTAAAAAGTTCGTAACACTAAGAAAAAAAAAGTTTTTTTTTTAACACTGCAGAACCAAAAATCAAGCGTAGCGTCAGTTCTGGCAGGTCACGTTAGTCAAGCTCGCATCAGCCGACTCTGATCCACGTCTACCTATAGGGATATTTATCCTTTATTTTACCAGTCCCATTGAGATAAAAGTCCTGGCCAAAATGGCAGCACAATAAGTTTCACATATACAATATACGAACATAAAAATCTTACATGCAATTTTACCCAGCACTCATAAAATGACAACAAAAGTTACTTTACAAAACATGCACTCGTTTCCTTTAAATTGGTCGATAAGAGATTTTTGAAACCATTTAAAGAGGGGAGAGTTTTTATCATTATTATACGCTGCAGCTCATTCCATAACCAGGGAATACAACACCTATCACTGTATGCATATACAACCCCTTCAGTATTATCAGCTGATATGGCGTTTCTCAGCAGCGATTACCCTCCTCCCTCCCCAGCTCCTCCTGTCTCAGTCAGGGTTCGGCATCTGATCCCCCGTTAATCAGAACAAATTCACAAATGATGTTGTACTTTAACATCTTGAATGAATGATATCTGCAATACATTCATGTTGGTTCTGTTCTGTTCACCCTAAGGAGGGTTATTGCTGCTCTTATCCATGCTAGACTGAACCGAACCATACCGCCAATCCAAACTGTATGCTAATTGTCAATCGTATTGGACGATAGTGCTCCTGACAGAAACGGTTCTTCTATGGCATCCCTGCGAAAAACGTTTATTTTTCAGTGTGCTATATGCTCATGGTAAAGCCTCTCCATAAGTCCGCCTTTTGAAAGATGATTGCTGTTTATAGCTCAACAAGTGTTTCTTGTGCTTAATCCTCTTGATTTTAATTAACTTAGCAAAAGAAAAATATTAATGGATCCTTTTTATCTCTGCCATTGTGAAGCAAATCCCTTTAGTTGCAGAGAAGCGTGTATAATTTTAAGGAAATGGCTTGTGATGTTTGGTGTCATCTCGCTTTTGTTCTACATCAGCTGCAGCTAAATAAGCAAATAATTAAAGTCAGTAGGGGTACGGTGGCCTGTTGGTACATTACACAAGTCACAGAATACGAGCACGAGGGAAAATCTTGTCAACAAATTAGGGAAATACAACCGCTAATAGAGAAATGTGTGCAAACAGCATTTACCATGAAGACGTCGATCTCAAGGGAGAAACAATTACAGTTATTACACGGCTATGTGTTTTATTTTTTGCGTTCACTTTAGCATGAGAGTTTTTTTCTTGAAAAGCTGAACATTTGTGAAAGTGGTGTTCGTACGCAGTTACAAATCTGCCATCTTTGCTCATTGGAACCATGATTTTGAGCCAATCACATGAATCAAGAAAGAGTCAACTAAATATAGCCAGGCCTAATCTTGACTGAAAAAGAAAAGGATATTTCGTATGTTATGACCCCTTTAGTGCTGTATGTTCCCATGCAGACAGTCATACAACACGTGCCTATACTGTGAAGATAATCCGGTTTATTGCTGTACTGTAATTTCACGAGTCTATTCATCACCGCTGCTGATGCATGGCCTCGTTTCTTCAGTATGAGCCGAGAAAGTTGCAAACGGTGCATCTGTGAAACTGTGGAGTGTGTTAAGAGCTAAATGGGTTTGTAGCACAAACGGACGTGCAAACGCACAAACAAGAGCCGCGCCGAGCCTGACGTGATGAAGCGATTATAATTGATTAAACATTGCCTTGTTGTTTTCTTCCTTAGTGCATACTAATGGAATTCATTAACTAAAAGAGGAGCGGTTAATAGAGTTGGAGCTTACTATAACTCACACCGAGACACAATACTGATGCCGTGGGTCTTTCACACGTGTAACGGTGAGTTCCCAGCCGCTTTGACCTATATATATTATAAAACTGTTACTGGCGAGTTACTTCATAAGCAGTGCAATATTACGCTACCATTCCAAAGTTTTTGAGAGAAGTATCTTCTTCTAACCAAGGATGATTTTATATATGAGCAAGAATAAAATAAAAAGTGTGAAATATTATAATAATTTAAAATAGCTGTTTTCTATGTGAATATATAGTAAAGTGTAATTTAATCCTCTGAATGTTCAGCATCATTACTCCAGTCTTCAGTGTCACATGATCCTTCAGAAATCACTCTAATATGAGGATCTGATGCTCAAGAAACATTAATGATTATTATCAGTGTTGAAAACAGTCGTGCTGCTGCTTCATATTTTAGTGGAAAACGTCATACATTTTATTGTTATTATCGGGGTTCTTATGAACAAAAAGTGAAGGAGCAGCATGGATTTAAAATATAATCTTTTATGCATTATAAATGCCTTTACTGTCATTTTAATGAATAAAAGTATTAATTTATTTTTCAAATGTTACTATTAACTTTCACTTTATATCTCTTTTTATATTTCAATTGTGACATTAATATGTCACAATAAGTGTAAAAAAATAAGTGTATTCTAGTGTTCTGTTACTATACTTCTTTTAAGCTAAAAATAAGAGCATACTTTACTTGTTATGTCCTTCTCATTATAAACAGTTGTGAATACTGTTACACTTAAAATATACTTCAACATGTACTCAACCTTCTTTGAAGTGGAAACAGGCCATGTAAAGGTCTGTCTATAATGGCTATTTTTCCTTCTAAAACATATCTCAATTATCTTTGTTTCATTTACAACAAAAAAAAATAAAAAATTTCTTACAGTGTTTACAGTATATGCACATGCAGTGTAGGTGTACCATTCATAAAAACAAACAAACTACTCATTTGAAATCCCAGAATAACCCTGAGACAATCGCATGCTGTTTTGTTTCTCGTTGCTCTGAGGAATATTGCTGGATATTGAGACCGAAGTGAGCTGTAGAAGAAGCACTAAATGCATTCTCTGCGATAACCTCAGACTCGCTCCATTCCAAAATAAACCTAAATGTCAATCTGCGCTTGCCTGCGATGACAGCCGGCAGGCTAAGCCTATTTCCTCCAGAGTGAGGAACGCTTTCCTAATGCTTTCAATTTCCCTCAGCCTTGGAAAGAGACAGGACTGTACACAATGCTGCAATGACCTTGAGACAGACTGTCATGAAAGAAGATGCTTATATCATGCAAGCATTCAAGAGTTTGCGTCCCACGCCGACCAAGCGAGGTCTCCGTTCTCTTCTCTGTTCACCGTAATGACGTTAGCACGCTGTGAGACGAAGTGGCTTTGCATCGGGGCCTGAAATGCAGCAGTCTGGCAATACGATATCATGTTAATTGTGCGGGATCAGCCTCCGCCGGCGCATCAATATAGTTAAAAGCATCATCGCTCCGTCAGTGATTTCCCTGTGGACACTAATGGAGGGTTTTATGACACGTTTTAAAAGCCTCAGCACACAGAATCCATCTCACACTCACGTGACCATGTTGCCAAACAAATAGTGTCATTCATTCATAATTGACGAGCTTCATTTGCTGTGTTTTACTGCAAGGAAAGCACGGTTTGAACTTTGAATCTGTCGCATGAACTCGTCCCAAAAGAGCAATTGTTGTTTCCAGGTCACAATTTTGAATGAAAGCATGATTTAAAAGAAAATAGAAAGCTTGGGAAACGTTTAATCCCCCACCCAAAAAAAAAAATTCTATATGAATCGACTGTCATGTCAACGGTATCTCAGTAATATTCATAAGTATTCAAATGTAAAGTGGGGTTCACTTTGTACATTTGATTAGACGCTGTAGAATATGATTGACAGCATACACCTTCTGCATATGTACTACTTTACAGACAGGTATAAATGTCTACAAATCCTTTGAGGCTAATAGAATATTCATTGGAATTGATTTGATCATATTTATAATACATGAGATTTAATTAAATATATTTAATTTATTTGATGATAATTATATCCAGACATGCAATGCAAATGACTGTTTTGATTAGTCCCATCTGGATTTTAAAAAGGTCGTTCTTGGATATTTTTAAAGAAGTCTCTCTATCATTTATTGACGAATGAGACTTTGGTCGTGGCAATAATCGTTTGATTTTAAAACATATTGACTTACGCACAAGCTGAGTAAGGTAAATGCATGGGAACTTTATGTGCAATTCAAATACAAAAATATTAAATTTGAGTTTAGTTATTTTAAATATGTATGAATCCATTTATGAACATATTGATATCATACAATTCAGGGTCTATCCAACCATGCACAAACACACATGTACGTTACAGATGTGAATGAGATCATCATCCTCTAAAGTCTCAGTGCAATTCTCATCATCACCACACTTTCATTTCTAACAGTAAATTACTGTGATGTCAGATACTTTGATTTTCCTCACTGTCATCACTTTTTTTCCAGGCTACTTTGATAGGTATAAAATATTCAGAAGCCAGGCCCATGCAAAAGACAGCATTGATCGTGTCTTACAAGATGATGTATGACTGGGGTTTATGGTTTATTCATTAGCAAACACAGGTCTACTCCTAGGTCTACCTCGACGCGTATCCAAGCGGTGCGCTCAAACATGTGCGTCACACTATCGCTGCGTGTCAAACGCGCTCAATTCACTGAGAGCTTCATGTTATTCTCTCATTGCACAGTTCAGTAGCTTCATTAAACTTTTACGAATGCAATGGTGTTTGGAATTAGCTTGCTTTTAGCCAGAGCGATCTGATCCATTTGTGCCGAGGGCCCATACGCAGAAGGTCAAGGCAACATATTGAGTGCTCTACCAAATATGATGAGAAACCCAACGGGGGAGACTCGCGTATTAGAGAGCTGGAGATCTGATGCAGCGAAAGAGGCCGGCATTAAGTGGAGAGAATTAGCCGCAGCAAACAATGCGCTTCCTGGAACAGAGATGGTCTAATCAAATCAATTTAACATAGAAAGTCTGCTAGATACACATACACTGCCTTCAAATCAGCCAAACACATAGTAGCTGGAAGAGCAGACAATCTCATTCAGTTTGGAAAATATTTGTACCTAACGTTTCAACACAATCTCATGGCAACTATTTCACTTTTTGCCGAATTGGTGGCCGATTTCGTATGAATTTGTACAATCTCAAATGGAAATGGACAGAGTTTATATGTTTGATCTTGACTGAATAGATCTACACCGATGCTGCTGTTAGTTATTCTCAATACATGCATGACACGCTCACTTATTATCATATCGAAATAAACAAGTACAATAATTAGGGAACACTTTACTTGAAGGGGTGTGCATAAGACTGACACATGTCATGAATATGAAGGAGGTTTTATGCATGTTTATGACAACTGTCATTAAGTGTCATTCGCTCAATTATGACATTTTTAATGCAAATATGGCATTGTTTGAGATGTCTTAGAGAGAACGTTCTCAGAACGTGCTGGCAAGGTTCTCTCCAAGTTATGAACAAACATTATCCCAGTAACATTAATAGAAAGTCATCTGGTGTAACAATGTTAAAACGTTTTTTTATCCATCGTTCATGGAATAGTTTTACCTGAAACATTTAGGTGGATTTAATACTTGTTGGAACATTCAAAAGGAACGTTCCCAAAATGTTTGCAAAACGATAAAATGGATTGTTCCCTTACCTTTGGAATAACCAAGAAAAACCCCTGATAGAACATTTAAAAAGATGGACGTTTTGAACGTTCAGAGAACATTCAAAGATAACGTTTTTAATGGGAATGGTAGCAAAACATTGTTTTTTCTACAGTGGGCAGAATGGCATGGCACATCACGATAGGTCATAAACCAACTTCAAACCAAACACATGTACATTTGTGTTAAACAGGAACAAGCATTTGTAAGCAAGAGCGTGTTTTCATCTCATTAAAATTAGCAGGAGTCCAGGCCTGAAAACGCTTGTATGTATTTGGCGTAGTGTTGCAATTTCTGTCTGGCTGTGCATCTGTGCTGCGACTCCAACGCCACGCGAGCCCATTAGAGCCCGTTCTTCCCAACTCGGATCCAGCTGAACTAATGGCTGAGGAGAAGCTAACACATCACAGCATCTGACACTTGCAGTCAGTGTGTTACATTAGAAAGAACTGGTTAGCGCAGATTTCATTTAGTCCTTTCACATTGAATACTCTTTGCCACACCGGGAGGGAAAAGATATCATGCACATTTCATGCTACATTGGTTAAAAAAGAAGCCTCGCTATGACTGTGCAAATGCCTTTCCTCTAACTAAAACAGATCTTTATGACTCCAGATATAACAGAGGAGCTATTAGATAAATGTCCTTTATGTTAGGTGGCGTATGAAAAGGTGTATTCACTGCAAGAACATCATCTTTACTTACGAGGCGTTCTTCATCGAGGGCTTAACTCTCACTTTCATGGCCTGTGGATGAAAAACAGAGTTGTTTTGAATGAGGGTCTGCCGTCCTCGAAAGAGATATCTGACCACTGAAGAACATTTGAGAGGTTAAGCGGGGCGATAATGAAGACGTAGATCTCCAATGGGTTAAAAGAGCCAAAACAAGGGTGTGATGAGATGCTTTTGGGAAAAATCAGATAAATTAAAGTCACTTACAGACTGTGAACCTTGTCTTTTCTTGGCAAATCGTTGAGGGACAAACTTACTGCATAGTCACTGCCAAAACCTTCACACTGTCCAATCTGTTCATTAATCTGTTTATTTATAGAAGCACAGCATTGGCAGTCTTGATAGCATTATGGACATTATCTCATTGACTGCATTCAGACTTCTGATCTCATTCTGAACTGTAACTAACAAATCATTTTTTGTAATGGTGTACATATTAAATATTTGCAGCTTTGATCCACCTGATCTTATTTAGTTTTGGCCATGCTTTATGAAAAAATGTGACGACATTTCTGCAATAACACGTCGCTTCTTACTTCCAAAGTGAAAAGTCCGGTGAGTGATGCTAAAGTGCGTTCAGTTTACAGATGAACATGAATCTGGAAATGTTTTATTGTGTCGGTTGTTGTATGTATCGTGGCATTTCTGTAATGAAATGTCCGGTGAGTGGCGATACAAGGTCAATGCTCTTTTGCATTTGAAAATAACGTGCACACCACCTACACAAAACTCGACCTTAGTAGACCTAACCGATAGTGTTGACAAAAGCAAAGATGAGATAAAACACATTTGCTGAAGCAACCATGACATTTAGTGCTTATCACAAGTGCAATGCTGTGTCAGATGAGCAAGTTTACTACATCAGAAAACACAAACATATGGAGCCGCTTATGTGATGAACACGTCAACATGTTTAGATTATGAATCATGCACTAAAACTGGTTCGAGTACTGTGCAAGGAACCACACAAAAATAAGCATTTGTTAATCAATAATCTGCTGTAATCACAAAAAGGAATACAAGTTGTTGGTGTTTTACTGCAACAGCTTTTATTTCAGCTGGAAACTGCAGTGAGTTGTGTGTATTAGGACATAATTGGAGCAAAAATTTAGATAGAGGCCCATTTTTTCGATTAGCCTTTTTTTGCAACATGTTGATTCAATTTTGCAATGCAGGAAATGTGTAAAGAAACTTTATTAAGCCTGTTTACACATAAAAAGACTGAATAATTATGTATTTACTGTTAAATCATCAACACAAAATTTATAAAGCCACATAAAATACAGTAGTGAACTATATTCATTTCTTTCCTGCTGACTGAATCAAGTCAATTTAAGCAGTTTATAGCCACACTTTGGGGTTTGGATTATGTTCAGTGTAGATTAATGTCCATTTGGATGTAAATGTGATCTCCATTCTCATGTAAATTAGATTTCCCAACAATGCACATGAAATTCAGTGGCACATTCCCAAAACCATTTTACTGTTATTAAAAGAAACACTCATAACGCAGAAATTTAGCTGCTGTTTCCCTTGTGCATTCAGGCCTTCGTGTCTAATTATTTATTTTTACTTGTAATATGGACACTGTAATACATTGTTACATCAGTTTTAATTCAATAATATATGTATACAGTATATACAGTATATATATTACATCATTACATCAACTCCCTGCATCAGTGATCCGCTGTGAGTTCAGAGCTGGGATTAAACCCTGATGTTTCGGCCATCTTTATCCTCTCGATCCGCTGGATAAGGACTCGAGGCGTGTGATTGGCCAGCTGCTGTTCGCTCAGAGCGTTTTATTCACCTCATGGAAGCACAAACTAGCCGTGCTTTATGAGTCACACCCAGAATATGATGTTCACATGTGCATGTGCTGAATTATCCTCGTCACATTTGCAGATTATGGACGTCTGCATTATTAACACATCTCTCTCCAGCCAAATGTTGATAACACAGGACGGTTTCTTCTATTTCAGGTTGGTTTGTTAATGGAACCGCACTAACCCGCAGGTTAAAGGGCAAAAAGTTGCATGATCTTCCCCTCGACACACATTGCCCTGCTAATTACAACGACTCAGGAAAATTCCCAACCAGCTGGCCTATGACATCATTAAGCATTAGTTCAGCACTTACTCTCTAATGTAAGCGCTAACACAACGCCTGCAATCGCTGGGTAATTTACGCAGGTGCACGGCCATTAGAGGATAATTGTGAAAAGCTTTTCAATGAAAGTTGTGGTCAGGTGAAACGACATGGTGTGTAAACAAATCAGTGTAGCCTAATGTTAATGACCCGGCTGATTAAAACAGCCCCAGGACACTGGAACCACTGGACGTTTGTTGGGAAACTACTGAGGGAAAGGTGGCATTTTCTTTGAAAAGAAACAGTTGATTAAAAGAAGAAAAGTCTGTTTGTTATCATTTACTCAAACTGTTCCAAACCTGTCAGACTTTCTCCTGTGAAACAGAGACAATATGGTTACCAGGACTGGACATTAACACTCAACAACCCGCCAAATACGGCAGTGGCGTGTGTCGCAGTCACTACAATTAGCCACTTTTTTTAAAATGTTATAGACAATATATACATTTTTCAATTGTAGTCTTTTAAAAAGGCATCTGAAAAAATAAACTAAGTGCAATGTAGTGTTGTCAAAAATATAATTTGCTTTAAATGCTTGGTGAGTAGGCACGTTTTGTTTTAAGTGAAAGTAAAGAGTTGAGAAAGAAAACACGTGTAACAGTCTATTGGATCCGTGCGTCAGGTTTTAAAGTGACAGCAGCCTAATAAACCTGCTGCCAAATTATGAGATAATATTCAAATATCTATATGGCAGTTTTCCCCATGGTATCGATGTCAAAATTGTGGCCAGTGAAAATGCTGAGTGGCTCGTAACTTTGGAAAAACCACTAGACACAGTGGCTGATGAGCAAACAAGTTAGCGACAAGCTCTGGTTGTTACGATGAATGTGTACTGAAGACTTTAAGGTCTGAAAAAGATTCAAAATCACCATAAATGTGGTGGATGAAGTCAAACCCAACAAACCAAAGGCACTCTTCGCTGAATTTTCATGATACTCACGTTCTAAATCGTGAGCGAATCATTTTGAGTCAAATCATGAATCAGTTGATCTGGTTCATGGTGTAAATGATTCATTCACAGTTAGAGTAAAAACTCAACTGCAATTTCTGTAATTTCTTCTTTTTCTGTTTGTTTATGTGTATTCCTGTGTGTACAATATTGGTTCTCATTAAAAAAAGATTCATTCGAAGATTCATTGGACTGATCACTGGAACTCATTGATTTAATGAACCGGTCACAGCGTTTAACAGCTCAATGGAGGGGGAAATTCCTACAATGTTCAGAAAATTAAAAACATCGGCTAAATATAACTTGTGAACACTTTATTTCACAAAGTTATTGTTCAGTTCATTATAATTACTTTGCAGAATAATAAAATCAGCACAAAAGTCTATATTTGCTGAGCATCACCTAATAATTTTGAGCAAGAGGAAAACCCACATGAACAGCGAGTCTGTTCAAAGATTTCATAGCAAAGAGAGACATTGCATTGATCAAATGTATATGGCAGATACATAATGAAAACATCACTGTTCCTCCTCCACAATACGGTATGATTAAAGATGCAGAAACAGAAATATGTGTTTCTACATGAGCCTAGTATTGTGAACACAAGAACTTTTAATAAGGCAACTAATTGTGTAGTGTAAAGAGCCGAGCTGTAGATTAAACGATGAAGAAACTGTACGATTGTGCTTATTTTTCACAGCACTAGACACTGAACAAATAGGTCTATGATTGCTTTTCTGTCACTGCTTTTTCATTGCTTTTCATCTATGAAAACCCATTTGAAATGTACACTTGTCATCATTGTTGTGAATGGTTGAGGTCTCTCTCTCTCTCTCTCTCTCTCTCTCTCTCTCTGTCTGGTGGAAATGAGGTGTGCAGATTTTCGAATCCTTCTCTACTTTTCTGGACAGACACCTCTGAACAGCTGTTGTCATGGAAACGCTTTCACGGTCCGTGATGGTGTGTGTCATGAATCAGCGTAATCCAATAGAAAGTGACCACTAAAGAAATAAAGGGAGCGGTAGCATGCATAAACTTGATTTTGAGATGGGCTCTCTTCTTCTATCAGGCGTGTCCAACACGGTCTGCTGGATATTAAAACTGCAAATCGATGTTGTTTTTGTTTTGACATTTGCGATGACCGTTCCACAGCGCTGGGATATCAGTGAACATGAAAGCACCCTCAAAGAAGCATCCCAGTGTTAATGTCACCCGAATCAGACACGATCGCTGAGCTGCATCACGGCCCCGTCTCAGTTCTCTGTGATGTGTTTGGGTGATCATGCAATTAGGAGATTCGTTTCTGTCCCCAATAGTGCAATTTTACAGAACTAGGATGCATTCTAATAGCTTTCAATGTTTTTATTGGGCCTCTTGTATTTCCTACGTTTTATGAGTTAGGTTTTTGCCAGAATTTCATTATTTTGTGATAATTTATGATCGCCTCAGTCACCTTTAAAACTCAGCAGGGTTCGACTCATCCCCGTATCTGAGTCAAGGACAATGTGTGTGCATTTATTGATAGACTGTGATGATATCTGCATCTGTGTAGTGCTTTGTCAAAAAATGCAGTTTACATAATATGATGCAGGAGCAATTCCAAACGGGTTTCCCATCCACTGTAAAAATTGCATGCTTGTTTGTTTATTTATTTTTTATGAAATTCCTTCCATCCAAATGGCATGAGACTTTGTGACTTTTCCTACTCTTGCTATACCTCATATTTCACTGCAATAAAATTGCAAAAATGTGTTATAATATCCATTTTATATTAAATCCAAAAGCAAAACACATGAAAAGAGCTATAAAAGGAAGTGACAATAGTAAATGAGCTAATGAGTGGTCCTCCGTAGCCATCTACTGGTTATAGTGGTAATTTCATGGTATTTTCATATTAAAAGTGTTAAATCCTCCACTAAATCATGCCACATCTTCCATGTTATCTCCATGAATGAAAATGAGAAATGTATATGTATTTACTGCACAAAAGTAGTTAAAAAAACGTGTTGAAAAAAATATCTAAAAACATTTACACATATTCCCAGTCCAGACAATTACAGTAATATAAAGTTTGTCTATATTCTTAATAAATATTAATGAATATTGGCTGGTTATTTAAAATGATTTGAAATTGATTCAATATTCAGGGATTGACTCGATGGGTAGTGAAGAACCTACTGTACTGTTCATGCCAACCCTAGTATACAAACAATATATTATTTAATTTTTTTAAATCATACCCTCATTGGGGACTGAGCCTGAATCCTGATATTGAAACCCCCGAATCGCCCCTGGTTGAGACATACGGACGATCTAAAGTATCCAGATAGAAATGTACTGCCCATTCTCATGGGGAAAGTGCCCAAGCAAAATCGCTCGACAACATTCCTCAAAAAAGTGTATCACCACCTTTAGTTTCATTTTTCACGACAACATGCACTCAAAAGTGTCCGTAATTGAAGAATCACCCGTTTACGGTCTGTGTTGGGAAAGACGGATGGGAACGGGAACGCTTAGCGTTGCACTATCAAAGGCAAATGCTCTAACAGCCTGAAGGGACTTTTATATTAGCAGCCTGCGAGATTTATACAACATTTTACGAGGCCATTTCATTGCTTTCTTATTAGACAGGAACAGGTGGAGACATGGCATTCCTGTCTAACGTCGAAGGCAGGGGGATGGGGATGGGGGAGGGGGTGTGTGTGCCGAACAGGGAATTAAGATTGTGTGATGAGAATCGCTAAAAGATCTAGTCTTGTCAGTAATCACCATCCACTGCTAAATGTGATGATGTTTATCCTGGCCTCAGCAGATAAGAGTCTCTCTCTCTCTCTCTCTCTCTCTCTCTCTCTCTCTCTCTCGCTCTCTCTCTCTCTTACAAACAATTCTATCACAACCACAAAACCCATTTTATCCCATGATTCAATATTTGCTTCAACATTCTGATATTCGTTTTAGCTGTGAATTCTCTGAGAGCGGATTATTTAGTATTCATGTCAGATAGAATTGGGTGTATATAGTGTGTCTTATCTAAACCAGCGCTGTTTTGTCTAAAGTAGGACTGAGTCGCCGAGCAGTGATGATTCTGTGTGTCGACAGCAGTGATGGTTCTGTGTGTCGACGAGCAGTGATGGTTCTGTGTGTCGACGAGCAGTGATGGTTCTGTGTGTCGACAGCAGTGATGGTTCTGTGTGTCGACAGCAGTGATGGTTCTGTGTGTCGACAGCAGTGATGGTTCTGTGTGTCGACGAGCAGTGATGGTTCTGTGTGTCGACGAGCAGTGATGGTTCTGTGTGTCGACAGCAGTGATGGTTCTGTGTGTCGACAGCAGTGATGGTTCTGTGTGTCGACAGCAGTGATGGTTCTGTGTGTCGACAGCAGTGATGGTTCTGTGTGTCGACAGCAGTGATGATTCTGTGTGTCGACAGCAGTGATGGTTCTGTGTGTCGACGAGCAGTGATGGTTCTGTGTGTCGACGAGCAGTGATGGTTCTGTGTGTCGACGAGCAGTGATGGTTCTGTGTGTCGACAGCAGTGATGGTTCTGTGTGTCGACGAGCAGTGATGGTTCTGTGTGTCGACAGCAGTGATGGTTCTGTGTGTCGACAGCAGTGATGGTTCTGTGTGTCGACGAGCAGTGATGGTTCTGTGTGTCGACAGCAGTGATGGTTCTGTGTGTCGACGAGCAGTGATGGTTCTGTGTGTCGACAGCAGTGATGGTTCTGTGTGTCGACAGCAGTGATGGTTCTGTGTGTCGACGAGCAGTGATGGTTCTGTGTGTCGACAGCAGTGATGGTTCTGTGTGTCGACAGCAGTGATGGTTCTGTGTGTCGACAGCAGTGATGGTTCTGTGTGTCGACGAGCAGTGATGGTTCTGTGTGTCGACAGCAGTGATGGTTCTGTGTGTCGACGAGCAGTGATGGTTCTGTGTGTCGACGAGCAGTGATGGTTCTGTGTGTCGACGAGCAGTGATGGTTCTGTGTGTCGACAGCAGTGATGGTTCTGTGTGTCGACAGCAGTGATGGTTCTGTGTGTCGACAGCAGTGATGGTTCTGTGTGTCGACATCAGTGATGGTTCTGTGTGTCGACAGCAGTGATGGTTCTGTGTGTCGACATCAGTGATGGTTCTGTGTGTCGACAGCAGTGATGGTTCTGTGTGTCGACATCAGTGATGGTTCTGTGTGTCGACAGCAGTGATGGTTCTGTGTGTCGACAGCAGTGATGGTTCTGTGTGTCGACATCAGTGATGGTTCTGTGTGTCGACAGCAGTGATGGTTCTGTGTGTCGACATCAGTGATGATTCTGTGTGTCGACAGCAGTGATGATTCTGTGTGTCGACAGCAGTGATGATTCTGTGTGTCGACAGCAGTGATGATTCTGTGTGTCGACAGCAGTGATGGTTCTGTGTGTCGACAGCAGTGATGGTTCTGTGTGTCGACAGCAGTGATGGTTCTGTGTGTCGACAGCAGTGATGGTTCTGTGTGTCGACAGCAGTGATGGTTCTGTGTGTCGACAGCAGTGATGGTTCTGTGTGTCAACAGCAGTGATGGTTCTGTGTGTCGACGAGCAGTGATGGTTCTGTGTGTCAACAGCAGTGATGGTTCTGTGTGTCGACGAGCAGTGATGGTTCTGTGTGTCGACAGCAGTGATGGTTCTGTGTGTCGACAGCAGTGATGGTTCTGTGTGTCGACAGCAGTGATGGTTCTGTGTGTCGACAGCAGTGATGGTTCTGTGTGTCGACAGCAGTGATGGTTCTGTGTGTCGACAGCAGTGATGGTTCTGTGTGTCGACGAGCAGTGATGGTTCTGTGTGTCGACGAGCAGTGATGGTTCTGTGTGTGGACAGCAGTGATGGTTCTGTGTGTCGACGAGCAGTGATGGTTCTGTGTGTCGACGAGCAGTGATGGTTCTGTGTGTCGACAGCAGTGATGGTTCTGTGTGTGGACAGCAGTGATGGTTCTGTGTGTCGACAGCAGTGATGGTTCTGTGTGTCGACAGCAGTGATGGTTCTGTGTGTCGACGAGCAGTGATGGTTCTGTGTGTCGACAGCAGTGATGGTTCTGTGTGTCGACAGCAGTGATGGTTCTGTGTGTCGACGAGCAGTGATGGTTCTGTGTGTCGACGAGCAGTGATGGTTCTGTGTGTCGACAGCAGTGATGGTTCTGTGTGTGGACAGCAGTGATGGTTCTGTGTGTCGACGAGCAGTGATGGTTCTGTGTGTCGACAGCAGTGATGGTTCTGTGTGTCGACGAGCAGTGATGGTTCTGTGTGTGGACAGCAGTGATGGTTCTGTGTGTCGACAGCAGTGATGGTTCTGTGTGTCGACAGCAGTGATGGTTCTGTGTGTCGACAGCAGTGATGGTTCTGTGTGTCGACAGCAGTGATGGTTCTGTGTGTGGACAGCAGTGATGGTTCTTTGTGTCGACAGCAGTGATGGTTCTGTGTGTCGACAGCAGTGATGGTTCTGTGTGTCGACGAGCAGTGATGGTTCTGTGTGTCGACAGCAGTGATGGTTCTGTGTGTCGACAGCAGTGATGGTTCTGTGTGTCGACAGCAGTGATGGTTCTGTGTGTCGACGAGCAGTGATGGTTCTGTGTGTCGACAGCAGTGATGGTTCTGTGTGTCGACAGCAGTGATGGTTCTGTGTGTCGACAGCAGTGATGGTTCTGTGTGTCGACAGCAGTGATGGTTCTGTGTGTCGACAGCAGTGATGGTTCTGTGTGTCGACATAAGTGATGGTTCTGTGTGTCGACAGCAGTGATGGTTCTGTGTGTCGACAGCAGTGATGGTTCTGTGTGTCGACATCAGTGATGGTTCTGTGTGTCGACATCAGTGATGGTTCTGTGTGTCGACAGCAGTGATGGTTCTGTGTGTCGACAGCAGTGATGGTTCTGTGTGTCGACAGCAGCCCTGCGAGACCCTGTTAGCCTCGGTCCACGGGCCAGAGATCTGAGGGCCGCGGGACACATTCACCGACACACACTAATGTGCCGTCGCGTTCTGACATCACCTGTCACGAGGGAGGAGAGCATGTTTAATTTTATGAGATAATTACGTGTAGTAATTAATCATTGCCTCCTGAATGGGAAACTTCCCCCTGATACTCTCTCCTGCTCTTTCTCAGTCGGTCTGATTATAAGCTTGTCTAAATTATGGAATTTTATCTCTAATTTCTGATGTTTTAATCTGGCAATTCAGATTTTTTTCCTATCGGAATTCTTAGTTTATATCTTTCAATAATTTTTTTGTTTGTTTGTTTCTGCAACTTTTTAAAAATCTTGTGGCCCTTGTAATTCTGAGAAAATATAATTGCACGTTTATAACTAGCAATTGTGAGTTTATTACAAACAAAAAGAAGAAATGTGATCCCTATTAAGAGAAAAAAAAGTCAAAATGCTGAGATATAAACCACGAGCCCCTAGAGGGACATGGTGATGGAAGAAAATATGAATAATATTTCTCTACTTTTGCATTTTGTTCTTTGGGGAACGCAAATATTTTGAGAACAAAAGCATTGACAAATATTTGTTTCTTCCCATCTCATTTTTTTTGTGAAGAAAATTCACAATTGTGAGATAAAAAATTGCAATTACTTTATACAGGTTTAATACAGGTGAAGCTTGAAAAAATTGAATATCGTGCAAACGTTCATGTATTTCAGTAATTCAACTTAAAAGGTGAAACTAATATATTTAGTATCTATAACTATATACATATGCATGATTATACTTTTCAGTGGGCCGACATTTCTGTATTTAAAATCCTTTTTTTTTTTTTTTGATTTCATGTAATATTCAAATTTTCTGAGACTTTTAATTTGGGGTTTTCATAAGCTGTAAGACATAATCATCAAAATTATAACTTTTGCACGATATTCTAATTTTTAATTTATAATCTACTTCATTTTCTCAAGTAAGTGAATAAACAGCCTTTAAATCCTTCCTTTAAAAACTTCCTCTGAAATGCATCGTCGATTCTAGCAGAACTATACGATTTTGTGCAAACAATCCATCACTATAATTAACTAGTTACTGTTTTATTAATGCCCAACAGACAATCTGGAGTACGTGGAGCTCACGGATAGGCCTAAGGTCAAATGGGACGGAGCTTGTTTTGCTATAATGTGCAATGAGCCCTGTCCATCGCAATTAATTATGGGTTATGATTTACCTCTGCTATAATCAGGCAGCACTTTATCTACACTACATCTAGAATGACCAATTAAAGTCACCACAAGGCAACAAAGTGATACAAGAGTACAGAAAAATGCTTGTAACTAAATGCAAAACTTGCATTACAGTATATTAAATTGTACGGTCAAATACTGTGAAAAAATAAATATATATATATATATATATATAGAGAGAGAGAGAGAGAGAGAGAGAGAGAGAGAGAGAATGTTTTGGTGCGTTGGATATAATAATATAAACCCTGCGCACTACTCGAGTTTACAAAATCACAAAAAAGAGAGCAAAGTGTCAGACAGTAGACCTTCCTCTTACAAGCACAAAACACACACATTTGAGAATGCGTCATTTAGAGTAAAATAAAATAAAATACTGTAACTTGTAATGGTTTTTGGATGCAAAAAGTATGAACCATTTTTTCCCCATACATTTAACAGGAGATACATAACTATGTATTCAGGCCATGCGAGATACAGTGGTCAACTGCCATTGTTACCTTAAGATTTAACCCTTAAAAATAATTGTGTTGGCATAAATGAATGCGTTTCGGTTTAAGACAGTAGAATTTGGGTTTTGGAGCCAGAAACTGCTTAGATTTGATGTACGTCTGCTTGACTTACATTGTGTTAAAGTTGTAAAAGTGAAGGTCTGAACGAGCAGTTTGTCCCATTAAAATATTTTGAAAAACAACTAATTCCAAAGGACTTCTCGCAGGGACAAAAACAAAAACTTTACAAGCTACAAAGAGTGGGTGGTTATACATTAATTATGAGTCTTTTGTTTCATATTTCATGACAACGCAATGCCATTACAGAGGCTAGCAGAGGACCATTAGCCCAACATGATCAGACACAAATCTTCAGAATAACATCCCTATCAACCGTGCTGCAAATTAGTCGTGGAAGAAACGGGGGAGCCGCTCCAATAAGAGCATCTGGACGAGTGTTCGCACTACGGGGTGAGCGAACACTCACACAAACTAATCCAGCCAAAAAAGAAAATGTGTCATCGTAAACTCATCCCTCATGTTGTTTCAAACCTGTGTGACTTTATTTCTTGCATGAAACTAGAAAGAAGTTTAACTGCGGTTTAGAGATTAATCATAGAGTTGCACTGACATGTTGGCTAGTTTTTGAGGGCCGAAAGAGTTGGCGCTTCTTCTCCGATGGCAGCGTCTATTAACATGGATAGACTACACGAGATTTGACAATATTGATTTCTCGTTATTAATTGATAATGATATGGATTCTTAAATCTCAAGATCGATTTCTAAATGCTATTTTCTGTTGATGCATAAACTAAACTTCACTAAACATTATTTTTAGCGCACCTGCCATCCAATAATCACAATAAGTTTTGTGCTTAGTTTTAAAATGAAACAGTCTGAACTTTGAAATTCTGTTAATTTTATCATGAAACTCAAGCGAGAAATGTGGTTCCCTTTCAAGGGAACTTCGAGCTGCATTTGAGACGTGGTGGGAACGCCCTGCGTGATTACGTCATGAAGCACATGTAAAATCAGTCCAATGGAAGCCCGAAACGTCATGGGTGACGTCATAGACCAGGAAACTATAAAGCACCCTTGCAAACAGACCGCGCCAGCTTCTGTACCTTCAGCAAGCGCTCTCTGTGAATCTGTCCTTGTCTATTTATTGCTGTCAAGCCCAATTTATATATATCTATTACCATGGCGAGCAAGCAAGATTTTAGACGTTGTGTTGTTCCCTGCCCTCGTTATATCACGGGTGGGGACACACATCAGCTTTGTGTTGCTTGTTTGGGAGTGGAGCATGCCCAATCAGTTCTCGAGGGAGCTGATTGTGTGCATTGCATGAGTTTGTCTATGAAAACTCTCCGCTCTCGCCGGGCGTTCTTTGACGAGGACGGTTCGGTTCGCGTTCCCCGAGGTGCGGGTCCCGCTGCTGCTGAGGCACAGCGGAGGCTTTCATCTTGGGGATCGCATATGGATCTAGTAGCGGGGTTTGAGACGGGCCCCGCCCTTTCTCAACCCTTACCTGCTGGATCCGGTGTCTCTGCCCAGGAAGGAGCCCGTGCTGCGGCTTCTCCTTCCCAGGTTGAGGCACCAATGTTGCGGCTATCCAGTTCTGAGTTCCAATGGAGATTTCGTTCAGGAGGGACCTGCTGTCCCAGGTAGAGGGCACGATATTTCACCCTCGACCGGAGTTGTGGAAACTGTGGGCCTGGCCTCTGAGGGGGCCCGGCTCATAGAATCCAGTCTCTCGACTGAGGTCGTTGAGACCATTCTCCATTCCAGAGCCCCTTCCACGAAAAAACTGTATGCACTGAAATGGAAATTATTCTCCACCTGGTGTGGTGTATGTCATTTAGATCCTGTTAACTGCTCTGTTGGTTCAGTTCTCGATTTTTTGCAAGACCGTTTCTCTGCTGGATTATCTCCTTCCACCCTAAAAGTTTACGTGGCGGCTATATCTGCCTACCACACCCCTATGGGGGGTATTTCTATTGGGAGAGATCCTCTTATCACTCGTTTTCTCCGTGGTACATTGAGGTTGAGACCTGCACTGCACTCTAGAGCACCGGCCTGGGATTTAGCCGTTGTACTTGAAGGTCTGGCTCTGGCTCCGTTCGAGCCCATTGAAGAGGTTTCAGAAAAATTCCTCACTCTAAAGACTCTTTTTATCCTTGCTATTACATCTATCAAAAGAATTGGAGATCTTCACGCCCTGTCGGTTGCTCCCTCATTTCTGGAATTTGCACCTGGTATGGTGAAAGCATTTCTCTTCCCTAGACCGGGTTATATTCCAAAGGTCCCAGTTAATGGTGGGGGCCCAATAGTGCTGGAGGCCTTTTATCCTCCACCTTTCAATACCCCAGATCAGGAACGACTGAACCTGTTATGTCCAGTTCGGGCATTAGATGCCTACGTTCACAGAGCTGCCCTGTGGCGTAAGTCTGAACAACTATTTGTCTGCTTTGGGTCACTCAAGAGAGGGTGCCCTGCATCTAAACAGGTTATGAGCAAGTGGATAGTCGAGGCTATTTCATTGGCTTATGAAGCGGCCGGACAGCCTTCACCTATGGCTGTACGGGCCCATTCTACTAGGAGTATGGCGGCCTCTACGGGTGTTTCCCTTTTTGACATTTGTAATGCGGCAGGATGGTCCTCTCCACATACATTTGTCAGGTTTTATGACCTTGACCTCTCCATTCCAGGGGCTAGGTTGCTTGCTTCTTAGTGTGCGCAATGGACTTCACACAGAACGGGCATTTGTCACTATGGCGTAGTGGGTATGGGGTTCCCACCGCGTCTCAAACACAGCTCGATGTTCCCTTGAAAGGGAACGTCTCAGGTTACGTATGTAACCCTGGTTCCCTGAGAGGGAACGAGACGCTGCGTTTGCCTGCCATACTTCCTGCACACCCTGATCGACTTGCTACAGGTTTTTTCAGAAGCTGGCACGGTCTGATTTCAGGGGTGCTTTATAGTTTCCTGGTCTATGACGTCACCCATGACATCTCAAGTGCAGCGTCTCGTTCCCTCTCAGGGAACCAGGGTTACATACGTAACCTGAGACGTGTTGTGGCTCTTCACTGTAGAGCTGATCATCTCTTCCTCTTTACTTCTTTTACAGCAAATAAACATCACTGAACATCAGAAGGAATCATATTTCATGTAATCAGTGTTTCAACCGCGGAAAGACGTCAATAAAGTCACATTTACCCCAGAAAACCCATTCAATGACAATAAACTTGTTAGTTCGCAAACAAAAATTACTCTAGAAAGAAGCATTTTTTTATAAATATAAGCAGTATTTTATGTTTTCCTTATATTTTTACTGGGATGTCTTCATTATATAATGAATGTTTAAATACATATGCCATGAAACCATTTTTTTTTACAGTCATCATTTAAATGTTTATATATATTTTTTAAAAGGAAATAAAAAAATAATTTAGCTACATCACTAATTGTTTTCCAAAAGTTTTTACCACATGACATTTTACAAGCTGAACTAACATTGTCATAACAAGGTCAAATCATCTGATATTTAACTAAGGTTTGCTATGATAGCAAGACATTTGTATTGTATTTTATTAATATTTTTTTTATTTAAATGATCATAATTACTTTTAACTCAGCAATTAAAAGTATTCTCATCATGATCAGAGGTCATTATGTGCATTTTGCATTTTTGATTTTGAATAATTTTCTGTTTTGTTTGACGAACAGACCCAATTCCCTGTTAAACGTTTCAGGCCATCAGATGTTGAAAACTTTAACTCCAATTTCTTGTACGCCAATCAAACAAACGTGAATAAAGACCAGCGTTCTCCAAAAACACAAAACGAGAGTCTTATTTTAAAATATGATGAATTCAGACTGGCACGAGGAACACATAATGACGAGATAAATGAATCACTCCTTCCCTAATCCATTAACGTGCATATCACACTGCTTAAAAAGCTCGTTTTCAGTGAGTGGATGTCAGTGTGAAGAGAGAGAAAGGAACACTTAACGACGGGTCAATAACAGTGAGTCTGGGAAGAATCAAGACCCAAACAGGAATCCCACTGACCTGTCATCGCTGGCTCGGATCAGTCGGATCTCCTCCAGTTGTAACGGATCAGATTGCGATCACTGTCAGGAGTCTCCCAACGAGCCCACATCGGCTGCGAGGATATAAACACGCATTACTGTCTACATGTATGATTACCCTCAGGCCAGGAGCGATGATGTGTGGATGCATTTCAGTAAATCGAGTCGATGGGACCGTGTCATTAGTAGAACTACGAAGTTGATGCCGAACTCCGCATTGGGAACTGACAATTTAGTCTGTCACGTGAAGCTGAAGAGTTGGCCTTTTCCCCATTAAAATGTCATTGATTGGCATTGATTAGGCAGCCGGGAGTCGCTGCTATTAAGAGTGACATGAGAAACTACACTTTCATTCCAAGCAGCAAAACACGCAAGAAACTTATTCACACCGTTTTACTCGTGCCGAAGCTTCCCATTTGCATTAAATAAATTACAGAACAATACGGCTCAACGAACATGGAGTTTGCAACAGTTATGATCCAGACTTCTTCAGGGACTAAAGGCCCGTTCACCCTGAGAACGATAACGATAACTATAAAGATACCCAGCAAGTAATAGCCTCCATTTCTCCGTCTAGGTTAACTATAGACCCAACATAGTCCGGCTATGAGTAACACACTTCTAGCCAAAATAACCTTGAATTTGGTTACGTCGTTTTTTGCCAAAATAACTTGTGAGATATATGATATTCCATCATGTAAGCAAAGTCAACAGTGATTACCAGGTGTTTGGTTTCATTTCTCCACTCATTTAATTTCTTTGTGATCTAATTGATGACTAGTCTATTCTTGGGCGATGGTTAGACGTCTATAAAATGTTCACTGACAGACAAAATTTCACCTTGTTTTGGCCTAAACATCAAGGTCTTTTAAATGCAGACATCTTTTAAATGCAAAATTGCTATAGCTGGGTAACAAATAACTAAATTAGCGTCCACATCAGCGGACAAAATCGTTCTGTTTATTATAAGCGCTGCATGTTTGGCGTCTGTCTCTTTAAACGCTCGAGCTCTTTAAAGCAGGATGGATTCTGATTGGCTGTCAAAGTTTTGACAGCTCATCAGCTGGAAAATAATATAGCTTTTCTGTGTAGTTATCGTTATAGTTGTGGCGTGGACTAAATAAAGGATATCTTTATCATCATCATTATTGGTATAAACGGTTCTGTTTAGTTCATTTCATGGACTTTTAGTCACATGTTTTCCTTTGTTCGGTTTCCCTCCAGTCTTTAGTTGTCATGGAGATTCGTTTATCATCACAGCTGTTTGTCATTATTTCCCTCGTTTGCTTTGTATTTGAGTTGCAGCCTTTTCAGTTCATTTGTCCGGTCACGTCTATGTTAGAGGTTGTGTTTTGTTTCAATTGCCTTCAAAGTGGATTATTAAAGACGTTTGAAACGTCATTATCATCTTCTTGTTCTTCCTTCAACCTTGTATGATGGATATAAACAAGCCTTGGTCTGGAATCAAAGCTAATGCAAAATATCCTAAGAAAACTACAATATATATATATATATATATATATTATGTGTTTTTGTGCAAATTTTGTGATTGCATTTTGCCACCTGAAAAGGATAAACCTTTATCTGGAAAGAAGACATGCATGTGAATTACGATGGAAAAACATTTATAGTATAAATTAAAATATCCACTCTGCCTCATGTTAAGTGAGGGAATGAAGGTTCTCATAACTTTGTTAACGTTCTCTCAAAGTTATGAACAAATGTTCTTCCAGTAACATTAATAGAACATTCATTCAAAGTTATCTGGTCTTTAATTATGTTCTCAAAACATCAGAACAAAAACATTATTTATACATCATTCATGGAACTATTAGTATTGTTGTTTTTTAACCCATTAAACATTGGAGGATAGACGTGCAGATCATGTCTATATTGGGTCCGTCGGTCCATGACCAATTCTGGACATCTATTCGACGTCCAAACTAGGTCCACTTTTTGGACGTCCTACCATGACCCAACTTGGACGTCATATTGACGTTCAACGTTTGACCTTTGAACTGGGTCATTTTTTTGGATGTCATTTGGACGTCTATGACAGGTGCAGGAAATTTACATGATTAATATGTAATATTTTTTTATTTACAAATATCAACATTATTGTTATCAACACGATTAATACATATGAATACAGATTATTTATAATTATTTAAGATAATTTTCAAAATACTCCCATGATTGTCTCAGCATCAGGTGATAACTGGAGACGCACACACAGCTGTAATGCTGGAGCTCAAACAGTAGAGCGTTTGCAACGGCAAGTTCATGGGTTCGATTCCCAGGGAAAGCAAGAACTGATAGGAATGTAAATCTGTAATGCAATGTAAGTCACTTTGGATAAAAGTGTCTGCCGAATGCATAAATGTAAAAACAGTACAGAAAACATGTCCTCCACCCTTTTGAAACATGGGACTACAGTTAAAGAAGTTGTATAAAAACTGTGATGTTGAAAAGACGTCCACAAACGACCACATGTGGACCATAAACAGCCCTTACACGGAGGTCCCACGAACGCCAACATTAGACGTGCGGTAGATGCCGGGAAAAGACCTCGTCTGGCCTTACAAAACAACCCCTTCAGTGGACCGAAATTGGACGTCCAAAAATGACATAGAAAAGACGCCACTCCGACGCCACTGCGCAGCCGGTAACTATTGACTTTTTTTCAAATGTTTTTACTTGTTTCAGAACGTTCAGAGAATGGCATAATGATGAAATGGAATGTCTCCTTAACGTCACATAACAAAGATATATATATTTTTAACATTTTTAAAAACTTGGCGTTTTGAACATTCAGAGAACATTCCGAAAATAACATAATAGTAACGTTAGCGAAATGTTAACTTATTTTTGTCAGCTGGTAATAGGCTGATCAAGGTAATAAAGATACACTAGCCCAAAAGATAGCATCTAATTGTAAAGCGAACGAGGACCGGCCTGCAGAAGGTCAGTTCATATGCAGCACACGTGGCGTTTCCCACACCTGAGCGAGTCTCAAACATCAGGGGATCGAGGAGGAGCTGCTCTCTTTGTCTTCTCCAGAGAAAGAGTGTCTCTAATCGCTTTTTTCCCCCATTTTACAATGTGATCTGCCGCTGATTCAGTTCAGCAGATTTGCAGTTTTATTAACACGGAAAGATGCTGAAGTGTGGGACATGCCAAGCAAACCCTCTTCACGG
This sequence comes from Tiaroga cobitis, assembly GCA_030578255.1. Lineage (NCBI taxonomy): Eukaryota > Metazoa > Chordata > Actinopteri > Cypriniformes > Leuciscidae > Tiaroga > Tiaroga cobitis. Next base: position 31,052,859 of record CM060608.1, on the reverse strand, counting down.
GAGCGGCGTCCGCTCAGGACGAATCCATCACTCGGGCGGCAGACGGGACGTCGTGCGCCAGTTTATGGGCTCAGATACAATGTTGCAACTTGATCGAGACCCAAATAAAAGCCTGATAACCAAAGCGTCACACAAAGATGAGAAGTTTATGTGACATCAAAGATGATGGGTGTGAAAGCGAGGCCCGGTTGCGATCGGTGACAGTGTTTTGGACGGGGATTAGAGAGAAGAGAGACTGTTATTTGACGTTCTCTTGAGGAATATGAAATGGTGAACAGGCGTTGTGTGAGTGTGTATCGCTTTGATGGCTGCCAAGATCAAAGACGGGGGATTTGCTGCAATCTGCAGTCATTTCTGTAGTCACCCCCAGTTCTCTTATCTGCTTTTTAATATATTTTTTTTTCCCAGAACATGAATGCTTTTTTGTGATCAGAGAAAGGCTCAGTGTGCGCCTCTAATGCGTGCGGACTGAACAACGCGCCGTTATCACCAGTCATTCGGCGAAGCCAATAATCTGCTCCTGATACTAGCGGAGCTCGGATGTATTGGACGAATTTGATGAGAAATCTTTGAGTATGCACTATAAACACTGGTGAAATACTGCAGAAATGCTACAGTATAAAAATGTTAATTGGTTATTGACAAGTCCCTTAACTATCCATATGCTTGCTTAGTTGGGGACACTTAATATTCAACACTATTATTGCATTGACAGCATTATATGAGAACTGAACTGAGCTGGACGATAACATCACTGTTTTTTCCAGAGCGGCTGAATGTATAAATACATTAAATAACTTCTTTACAACAAAAATGAACCATTACTGAACTTACTTAAGCTGGACTATGACGCTATTCTCTTCTAGATCTGCTGAAGGAACATTATTTTCCTGTTGTCTCTGTAAAGCTGCTTTGAAACGCTCTGTTTTCTAAAAAGCGCTGTATAAAGAAAGGGGACATGACTTGATGATGAAAACCTGTAATAGATCAAATGGGATATTTTAAGTAATTTTACAGTAAAATACTATTAAATGCATAGACTTTGAAGTAAAAACTAATGGTTATCTTATAATGTACAATAAACAAAATCCCACAGTTCTGTGCGTGATACTTGGTTAATTGTACTTTGTTTAAATTATTATGTTTTTTGTTATCAATTATGTACATTTGGGTTTCATGTTGTTTAGTTAATGTTTATTGCATTACTTTAATTTCATTTCATTTCATTTAGTTTATTTATATAGCACAAATAAACACAACAGAAGTTGACCACTGTGCTCTATATACAAGAAGAATAAAAATATAAAGACACAACAATAATACAAAACTAACAAGCAATAAAACACTACATTTGCATTATTTATACCAGGGTTATGAGTGAAATGCGCAGTTAAAAAGATATGACTGCAGTTTGGACTTAAATGTATACATAGATGTGGCAGATCTCACAGATAAGGGAAGACTGTTCCATAGCCTAGGACCAGCCACTGAGAAGGCACGATCACCTCGCAACTTCAGTCTGGATTTTGGGTGTACAAGTGTGATGCTGTCTGAAGAGCGCAAGCATCTTGTTGAGTGTTTCACGTTAACAAGGTCTGACAGATAAGACGGAGCCTGACCAATCAGTGCCTTACAAACAAATATTAAAATTTTATATTCCACTCTAAAATGCACTGGCAACCAGTTGAGAGAGATTAATATCGGGCTGATATGTTCTCGTCTACGCGCTCCAGTTAAAAACCTGGCAGCGGCATTTTGGACCATCTGAAGCCGCAACATGGATGATTGAGGTAAACCAACATACAGTGAGTTACAATAGTCCAAACGAGATAAAACAAATGCATGAGTTACAGTTTTAAGATTGTTGAAAGATAAAAAAGGTTTAACTTTGGATAAAAGTTTAAGGTGGAAAAAACAGGACTTGACCACAGAATTAATGTTTGTCAAACTTGAGGGATGCATCAAAAATAACTCCTAAATTTCTCACAGTTGGTTTGATATAGTTATTTAAAGAGTCATAATTATTATTGGGATTTATCTTTCCCACGGATGGCCCGAAAACAATTACTTCAGTCTTAGACTCATTTAAATGCAGAAAATTCAAAGACAACCAGGCTCAAACATCATTTAAACAATCACGCAAGGTTTCTAGGCCTTGCTTGTCATTTTGTTTCAAGGGTAAGTAGATTTGGGTGTCGTCTGCATAAAAGTGAAAGGACACTGCCACTTAATGTCATGTGTTACCATGATGCTGTTCAGTGTTTGTGTTTGACTTCTATATAGTAGCATATACTTCAGCTTGTGGAAATGTTATTTTCAACATTCATTATGGTGGTTATTAGTATATTATATGGGCCAAAAAAAACAGATTTAATTTTGACGTATCATTTAATTAAATATAACTGATATACAGATTTGTTGACAGAAAATATAAGTTCAGTCCAGTAAAACCTAAAATGTTGCTACTGTGTTTGTACGGTGAAGTTCTGCCAACCACAGCTGATGTTTTCACAACGAATTTCACAGATTGATTTTTTGATGGTGCACATTGTAATATTTTGTATCTCTGTAAATGTGAGCACAATTTGAGACACTGTTGAGACATGAGTGTGTTCTTAAAATGATTATGCTTAAGCCAACAACACACATGTAAACATGTTAAACGGTGCTAGGTCATAAATGGCTTAAAGTCCCCCTGTGTTGAAAATCCAGCTTTTAATGTTGTTTATGTGTCTATGTGGTGTCTTTAATACGCTTTAAGACACACCGTGTGTAAGTTCATAAGTCGACAGCATTGCTGAGTATTTCCTGCTTAAAACTGCAGTGAACCAAAGACAGTCTCAAACACACGGTTTGAAATCGCTGGTGTTTCTGACGTCACAAACGACCTTGTAACCAATCAGATCAACGTGTGATCGTCAACCAGTGGATCTCTGAGCTGAGTGAGTGAGTGGAGGCGGGGCTCATTTGCATATTCATAGAACCGCGCATACTAAATGAGGCAAGGGTGTCGAGTTCCATTCAAAATGTTTTAAGGCATGAAGAAGGAAAAAAAAACATTTAAATATGTAATTTTGGTGATCAAAGATGAGTTTTAATGGATACAATTATTTATATTATTGAATACTTTAAGAATAATTCTGTCTATTGCCCTGATTTCGGATTCGATATAATCACAGCAAAATCTTAGTTTTATTGTGTTGATGAGTTACTGGTTTGCATGTTGACCGGTAAAACGGGAGATTTCAATAAACAGATTTCTGGCAGTTTCCAGCGTATTGGTGTGCATGTAAACATGTTCAATTATAAGTCTATTTGCTCTTCAGTGAACCTCACTGGTGTCAAGGAGGAACGTTAAAGAAATCTCAATTATGATTTTTCTTACCTATGGGTTCTATAAACATCTTGAGCATAATGAAACATTTTTCAGACATGAGAATAAATGTTTAAACTATGCATATGATGCTTGTCAATTAAAAACATTGCCAGCTTTCATTGCATCCATCACACCATAAAACAATTTCGCATTTTAATATTTCAGCGTGTTGTCAGTGGCTCTGCTGTAGCATGTGTCGGCCGAGTCATTCGGCATTTGACACACATCAAGGGTCTCTTTCAGAGCAAGCAATCTGTGAGCCCGCACGAAACGAGCAGATGTCATCGTGCCATCAAGCCTGGCGCTAAGCATTTACAAGTCATCGGTGTCCGTGCCAGAGCCCGCCAACACGTGAGGGTCAGCACTTTCCCTTTCTTTAATCGATGTTTGATGGATTTGGCACATGTTTATCTGACTTCATTCTTGCAAGTTCACCAACAGCTACAGCTGATGTTTTTAGCAGTTAGCACTGACCTGCAATACCAATAAGGACTGGGAGTCAGTGCAATGCTTTCACCGGCACCGGGAATTAATCTTGTGGATCGACAGCTCTCATAAGCTGGTGTCTCTTCTGTCCCGGCTTGAGAAGCATTACATTAGATGGATATTATAGCTTATTATGGCCAACAACCTTTCATTCAGATAAGACAGGGTTGTCTGACTGACCTGCTAAACCACCAATCACTGGTTTTACGTGGCATTTAGGGGGCGGGTAAAAGACTGGCATGGCTCAAAAGTGCTGTGTAACATTTGGGATGGGGGGGCTAGTTGTAACACACAGGGTTTAAAACTTTCCACACATGCTAGCATGATGAAACTTGGTGTATTTACTAGTTGCATTATCAACACTATATATAGAAAAAACTGTGCCAAAATTGAAAAAATCAATGAACATGTATTTAACCATAGAAAAGTACATTTTTCATCTCTAGTTTCCGTGTTTTTTTATTATTATTATTATTAAACAAATCTGATATTATGTTAATCTTATATGTGTTATTTAATGCTGATCTAACCAGCAGAGACACTCGCGGGTTTAAACCCCAGTTGCTCAGGCGGGGCATGTTGTCACACTGCGTTACAATGAGCTCCAATTAGAACGTCTCGGGTTATGACTATAACCCTTGTTCCCTGAGAAGGGAACGAGACACTGCGTCGATAAAATCGACTCTTTGGGGACGCTCCCTAAGCGTGCGCCTCTGAAGTATGAATGAAACTAATCCAATCCTGATTGCTGTTGCGTCGTGACGTAACATGTGACGGCATACCCGAAAGTATAAAAGCCACGCCGGCACAACACACATTAGCCTAGCGATGAAGCAAGACGCTCTCAGGCCTCGAGGGGCGTGGCAGGACGACGCAGTGTCTCGTTCCCTTCTCAGGGAACAAGGGTTATAGTCATAACCCGAGACGTTCCCTTTCGAGGGAACTTAACACTGCGTCGATAAAATCGACTCTTTGGGGAACGAGTGCCCACAAGGCCACGCACTGAATAGGCCTGTCCCGGAGTGAAACTGTTTTAGGCACTCAGCAAGGACTAAGTACGTGTGCGCCAGGCGTACTAGGAAGGTGAAGACTGTAGAACCTAATAAAAGTGTGTGGAGTAGCCCAACCGGCTGCCTCACAGATCTCCTGTAGGGGCACTCCCGAAAGGAGGGCCCTAGAGGAAGCCATACCTCTAGTGGAATGAGCCCTAACAGCTAAAGGTGAAGGCATATCGCGCACCTTGTAAGCTGAAGTAATCGCCTGAACGATCCAATTACTGATCGTTTGCTTTGATGCCGGGAGCCCCTTCTTAGGTGACCCAAAACACACCAATAATTGGTCCGACCTTCTCCAAGAAGAAGACCTCTCGAGGTACATGCTCAAGGCTCTTACGGGGCAGAGCAAATGAAGCTTCTCTTCTTCTGCCGACACATGAGGTGGAGGATGAAATGCCTGAAGGACTGTAGATCGAGCTGTATTAGTTGGTACTTTAGGCACGTAGCCCGGACTCGGGTGCAAAAAGGCCTTCACTCTGCCAGGGGCAAACTCCAAGCAAGCTGGTGTCACTGCCAGGGCTTGGAGATCTCCCACCCTCTTAAGTGAGGTAATAGCCAAGAGAAATACCATTTTTAGCGTTAAATCCTTAGGTGAAGCCGACTCTAAAGGTTCGAAGGGGGCCAGGGATAACCCTTCAAGAACAATAGCCAGGTCCCAGGCAGGAACCCTAGACCTGGTTGCCGGTCTCATCCTCCAAGTACCACGGAGAAAACGAATGACCAACTGGTGCCTCCCCAGAGGCCCATCACTTACAGGTGCGTGGAAAGCCGCAATGGCAGCCACATACACCTTAAGCGTGGAAGGGGAGAGACCCGCAGAGAAACGATTTTGAAGAAATTCCAGAACTGAAGCCACCGGGCAGTTGACTGGATCTAACTCATGTTCTCTACACCAAGTGACAAACACATTCCACTTGAGGCCATATAATCTCCTAGTAGATGGAGCCCTAGAGCTAAGTATGGTTTCAACCACCCCGGCTGATAGACCAGCATCTAGGTACTGAACCCCCTCAGAGGCCAGACCCACAGCTTCCACAGCTCCGGGCGAGGGTGGAAGATTGTGTCCTCCGCCTGAGACAACAGATCCCTCCTCAGAGGAATCTGCCATGGCGGAGCTATCAGGAGTGATATTATGTCTGAAAACCATACTCGGGTCGGCCACATTGGGGCAACCAGAAGTAGACTGATGCCCTCTTGACGGACCCTCTCCAGGACTCCCGGAAGCAGAGCGATCGGGGGAAATGCATACAGGCGAAGCCTCGGCCAGGCCTGTACCATGGCATCCAACCCCAGTGGGGCTGGATGTGAGAGGGAGAACCAAAGTGGACAGTGGGACGTCTCTCGAGACGCGAACAGATCCACTTCCATTGGTCCAAACCTCTCCCATAACAACTTCACCAGATCTGGATGAAGTCTCCATTCCCCGGGCCTCAGCCCCTGCCTCGACAGGATGTCTGCTCCCTGATTCTGAACCCCCGGAATATACATTGCTCTGATGGACAGTATTTTCCCTTGGGACCAAAGAATAATCTGATGCGCCAGTCTGCACAGAGGGCGCGATCTGAGTCCCCCTTGTCGGTTCAGATAAGCTACCACTGAAGTATTGTCCGAACGTATCAGGACATGGTAACCTTTGATGTCTGGAAGGAAGCTCCTCAAAGCCCTGAACACAGCCAACATCTCTAAACAGTTTATGTGCCAAGATAGATGATGGTCCTGCCACAGACCCCTGGCAAAGCGGCCGTCCATGACCGCGCCCCAGCCAGTGAGGGATGCGTCTGTCGAAACGATTTTTCGGCGACATGACGCTCCCAACACTGGCCCTTGGGACAGGAACCAAGGTTTCCTCCATATTTGCAGAGAACGAAGGCATCTGCGCGCTACTCTGATCATACGAAATGGATTCCCCTTGGGAGAAAACCCCTTGGCTTTTAGCCACCACTGATTTACAGTGATGGCCTGACCTAGCTTTACTCTTGAAACCATATATAGGATGGACTGGACACGTGCGGGAGACATGTGTGCCCGCATCGTAACCGAATTCTATACCACACCCAGGAACGTTGTTTCCTGAGCTGGTTCCAACACGCTCTTTTTCGTGTTGAGCCTCAACCCCAAATTCTGAATGTGGCCAAGGACGACATCTCGATGCCGAACCGCCATTTCTCGAGACTGAGCCAGTATAAGCCCGTCGTCGATGTAATTCAGTATACGAATGCCCTGGAGTCTGAGAGGAGCCAGAACTGCATCCATACACTTCGTGAACGTGCGGGGAGAGAGTGCTAGGCCGAACGGAAGAACCCGATATTGATATGCTTCGCCCCCGAAAGCAAACCTTAGGTACCTCCTGTGACATGGAAGGATGGAGACGTGAAAATAGGCGTCTTTTAGGTCTATCGTGACAAACCAGTCCTCGGACCTGATTTGATTCACGATGATGGGAATCGTCAACATCTTGAACCTGAATCTCCTCAGAGACCGATTCAAGTGTCTCAGATCCAAAATTGGCCTGAGCCCGCCATCCTTCTTTGGAACTATAAAGTATCGGCTGTAAAACCCTGACTCTCTGTCTGGTAGGGGAACACTTTCTATGGCCCCTTTGACCAGAAGAGCCTGTACTTCTTGTTCCATAACCCGAGCCTGTTCTGGAACCACTGTAGTCGGTACCACCCCCGCAAACCTGGGAGGTCGGTGACCGAACTGCAGTCTGTACCCTTTTTCTATTATATTCAGGACCCATATCGAAATATTTGGAAGAAGATGCCACTGTTCCAAAAAATGTACTAAGGGAACCAGCCTCTCGAGGCTGGCCTCGGGTTTTTCTTGAACATTGTTCTCGATTTTCTGAAGCAGCGAACTGGCAGGAAGCAGACGAGAAAAATTTTTCGACCATAGGTGGTGCTCTTTTGCAAGCTCTTGGGGCGAACGCCACGGTGTGCGTCCACTGGAAATTGATGCGACCCGAAGCGTCAGTGACGGCGGGACGACATCTTTTTCCAAAGGGCTCCGCTGGGAAAACAACCTCAGTTGGCTCACAGCGGGGGGGGACAGCCCTTGGAGGTCCTATTATTTCGGCTAGGACCTCTTCCCTGAAGCCCTCTTAGCCTGAATGACGGCCCTCAGGTCGCCCTTCTGGCCAGAGGATTTAGAATGGGAACGTTTCCTCTGTTGCCAAGCTCCCGTGGGAGGGGCACGAGAGAAAACGCTCTCCTTCTGCTCCAGGCGATATGCGGAGCTGGTGGACGGCTGAGACTGGCCACTTGGACCAGCCTTCCCTGATCTAGAACGTCGGGGGAGATATTGCTGAAAAGCTGCTGATTGTTTTTTCGCCTCATGAAACCTGTCGACGACAGTAGATACTGCGTCGCCGAACAGGCCAGAAGTCGAAATTGGGGCATCTAATAAAAAGGAACAGTCTTTGTCCTTCATACCCGACAAATTCAACCACAGATGCCTCTCCGTGGCCACCAAAGCTGACATGGAGCGGCCGATTGCACGGGCCGTCTCCTTAGTGGCACGGAGAGACAGATCTGCTGCTTTTCTTAGCTCAGCAATATCCTCAGGTGTTGGCCCCTCCCCCTCGTCTAAATCTTTAAGGATATCGGCCTGGTACGCCTGCAAAATTGCCATTGAGTGCAGGGACGCACCAGCCCGACCAGCCGCCATATAAGCCCTGCTCACCAATGCAGAGGTGTCCCTACATGGTTTGCTGGGCAGCGCCGGGGCTTTAAGAGAGGATGCCGCTTCGGGAGAAAGATAGCTCGCTAAAGCTTCCTCCACCCGTGGCATTTTGCCATACCCCGCTTCTCTCGCACCCACAACGTTACTATAATCACATGATGTGTTGTGTGAAATGCGAGACGAGTGGGGCTTTTCCCAGGATCTCGTAATTTCTCTATGGAGATCTGGGAAAAAAGGCAAACCCCGGCGCTGAGGTTGTGAACGGTGCTGCAGGAATCTCTCGTCTAATTTACTCTGACGAGTCTCATCCTGCTTATCTTGTGGCCAGCTGATGTTAAGTTTGGCCACCGCACGCGTCACAACCTCCACCAACTCCTCATAAGCGGGAACATGAGCTGGCGAGTGTGACTCATGTTCCGCGCTCCCGATGCTGAGCACATCTACTTCCTCGGAAGCAGATAGCTCAAGCACCGGGCACTCGTCACAGGCAGAAGAAGCCGCAGCGCGGGCTTCTGCACCGTGAGCGAGTGTTATAGAATCCGCAGATGATGAACGAGAAAGTGCCTCGGCAGTCTCGTTCTCATCTGCGAGATCCTTTTGCGATCCCCACGATCTAAGCCTCCGCGCCGCCTCAACGGACGCGGGACCTGAACCGCGAGGATCGCGAGCTTGGCCATCTTCAGAAAAACTAGCCAAGCGGGAGCGCAGCACTCTCAGTGGAAGTGCTTCACAGTGTGTACAGGGCTCACAGGCAGCTCCCTCGAGAGCTGCCTGTGCGTGCTGCACTCCCAAACAATTTACACATAATGAATGTGTGTCCCCACCCGTAATATATCTGGGGCAGGGGTGCACACATCTCGTAAATTGCTCACTCGCCATAATAATCACTTTCACTCAGACAATACAACAATAAATAGGACAGACAGTTTCAACATAGAGCGCTTGCTGAAGAGCGATAGCTAATGTGTGTTGTGCCGGCGTGGCTTTTATACTTTCGGGTATGCCGTCACATGTTACGTCACGACGCAACACCAATCAGGATTGGATTAGTTTCATTCATACTTCAGAGGCGCACGCTTAGGGAGCGTCCCCAAAGAGTCGATTTTATCGACGCAGTGTCTCGTTCCCTCGAAAGGGAACTATGATATTCTATTCTATACTTGTATGAATTCTATTGAGAATCCATGAGGGAAAAAAGTGAGTCAATGTTCAGAAATTATGTTTTGAACTGTATAGCTGTGTTTTGGGGTGTGTTTGTAGTCAAACTCAAACATTATTTGATTAAAAAATGCCATTATTTTATATGAAAAAGTGAATAATTGCATTTTATTGACAACATTTTTTAGTTTGTCTTGTATATTTTTTGATTAGATCAGAAAACACTTTAAGCTGTAATCTGGTCATGTTACAGTATAATGAACCCCACCTATGGGGCATGTTGTCACAGTTCACTTCCAGTCTTTCAGGGTAAATCAAGAAAAACGTATACACTGTATTAATGAAGCAAAAACAGAATTGTACTAGACATGTGTGAAATGAATGTGGGAAAAAATAAATACTCAGAACCCCAAGTGAATTTACACAAACTAAAAAAAGTCAAAAAGTGTTGGGTTTCTCCCCTAAGCATATCTGGTTTACTTCCAACTAACACAATTCTTGGATATTTCTAAAGTATTTGAAGATATTAACCTCTTACTGTAAATGTTGGCAAATTAAGCAAGTAGTTTATCACAACCGCTAATAGCTGCAGTCCAATATCTTGCTAACAGGTCAACATTAGCACAAATTCACTATTCATGGAAGGTTTTTTTCTGAAACGGTTTAGTTGGATGTTAGTTTCATAACTTAATGGGAACATTATGTAGTATATGTGTATATAGGCTTGGTTGTCAGTATATCCAGCTAATTATTAGGAATATTACAGCCCGTTGAATATTAGGCTTAATCTCAAAAAAGACCTGTAGTTTTTAATTCCTTCTGCTTTAGCATGCATCTCCTCTTAGGGAACGAAACAAATAAATAAATAAATAAATAAACAAACAAACAAGCAAATAATTGTGCATCATAAGTGCAGACGCCCGCAATTTTCTTCATTGTTCAGGCAGAATAGAGATCTCATTTCAAAATCGTGGATAGAAAGATGAGGCTGGTCATTGACAGGCTTCTTTCAGTGTGGGGTTACAGAGAGAAATCAGAGTCACACAATTACATTGACATCCGCAAACTGCACCGCACGGGTGGCTCCATAATTGGGTCCATTTTGAGGAGGTTTGAAGGGCCGCCTCGAAAGAAATCACTGGCAGAAGAAAGAAATTTGCCTTTCAATCTGTGTGTGTGTGTCTACCTTTTACTTCCTTGTTCGCTTCTTCCTCACTCGAAACCGTTGCTTTAGCAAAGGGAAGAACAGCAGCGGTGTTAAAAGGCTTGTCACATACGATTCACACAAAGCTGAGCAGAAATGACACTGCGTCTCTCAAAACACACTCAGCCCTTAGCCTCCTGCTAACATATAACGCTCTCGTCTCTCAGTGCTGACACACAGGCCAGGCGGGAGTCTGACAGCGGATCATAGACATCAGCTCACACAAGTCTGGGAGACACTGAGAGTTTCATTGTGGTGTGAGATGCTGTATATCTGCCAGCACTGATACTGTGCATATCTTTCTTCAGGAGCAAATGACTGACAGGTCATCATCATCATCATCATCATCATCATCGTGATGTCTTATAAACATGCACGATGCAAAAAAAGAGTGTATTTTCTGTTCACAATGAACATGAAATGCTGCGTAACAGTCAATTAAAAGATGTCTGGATTTTGGACCAATGAGGTTTCAGGGTGGGCGGGGCTTCTGAAATACAAACCTGACAAAACGCACCGTCGCTCAATGCTTGTTGACGTCGCTGTTTAGGAGCAAAAGTCCCATTTACACTGAAAATATTGCTTTTACTGCTCGTCGCTTCATTGCGCATGGTTGGGGAACTGTGTTACCTGTCAGAGAAAGAGATGGAGGAGGGAAAGTTTGGGAAAGGCAGAACTGATACTCCTCTGGGACGGTCATTCTGAGAGCTTTTTGATATTTTTTTCAGCTCCAATAAGTCCTATGAAGCAAAGACAGATGTTTAAAGCTTGAGAGAGATGCCTCAGCATGTAGCCGGCGGAAATTAGATACTAGCCTAAATCTCATCCTGTTTTCACTTTCCTGTAGGACTTCAGAAGCGGCGCAGTGAAATCTCAACAGGACTGCGAGCTGAGCATTTCGGGAAACCCATAAGCAGAAACGAGAGAGAGATGGAGAACAAAGCGTTGTATTATCATGCATCGCTAAATTCAGAGTTTCTACACTGCATCCATATGCTAGGTACAAATATGCAATATATATTATCCATATGTTTATTTATGGATGCACAGTATATTGGTACCATATCGGTTATCAACTAATGTTACAGATTTTTCTTTTACATATTGTATCTGCAAATATTGAATATTTAATTGTGCATGTTCAATCCCATCTATAACCAAATCGGTTATGGACTGATGTTATATATCTTTTTAATGTATTGCATCAAGGCCATATTGAATATTTAATTGTGTATATTCATCCCCATCTTTAACCACATTGGTTATGGACTAATATATGTATATATATATATATATATATATATATATATATATATATATATATATATATATATATATACACACAGTATATTGTTAATGTATCACATTGGGCCGTATTGCATATTTAATTGTGCATGCTCATTCCAGTCTATTTTATTTTAAAATGTCTTTTGTTTGTCATCTATCAGTCACCAAAATGTATCTTGAAAATGCAATAATTTAATAACACTGCTAAATGTAATATTTAGCAAAATCTCAAAATGAATATACATTTTTCACGTTGTACATTATAATGATGTAATGCCTAATTTAGTTGGAAAAAAAATATGTTATTTTTACAAAATAGCATATAATTTTAATATCAGCCATTAATCTGTCGTCAGCCGTAACATGAATAAAGTTTCTGCTATGACGCATTTAGCTGCAGACACAAGCTAAACATTGACCCGCTGAACACATTTAATGTTGCTAAAAGTGTTTTGAAATGTGTGTGTGTGTTATAGTGAGAAAGAGTAAGATTGTAAATGTATGCGTGACAGACAGGGGGAGTAAGCATTAGAGTGTGTATGTGAGTGTGTGTGTGTGTGTGTGTAGGCTGACAGCGCTGCCAGGCTCAGTGAACGGGCTGTTTGCGTGCGTGCCGGTGGTCAGGTTGATTAATGGGGGGGCTGTGAAGCAGGACTGTGCTGTGATTAATTGGGCTCAAGACCTCATCTGCAATGTTTGATGAGAATGAAGAGAGGAGAAACCGGCTGGGCCGCACAAGTGAAGGTGCCACAGCACCCTAATGAAGCTCGGTAACGTGTGTGTGTGTGTGTGTGTGTGTGTGTGTGTGTGAACGCATCCTTTCTCGATCCATGTTTGGATGAAACATTACAAATACTTTAGCAATCTCAACCTCATTAGGATTCAAAGTCTGTCCTAAGACCCTGGGAAACAACATGAACAAAACCCATCGCTTTGGCTTCAGCACTCATTGGGCTTCTATCTACACATCCCATAATGCACTGAAAAAAAAAAGTATTTTCTCTAGGCCTGAAGTATTTCATTAAATTCAAGTTGTTTTTCTACTTGGTATAGATCATGCTGTGGGGTCTCACGTGGGAGTAGATGATTTTATAGGTGATAGAAAAATGTTTGCAGCCGTAATAGAGAGGAGCTGAGGCTCTGGTCTCGAATCCCGTACCGACACACAGCTATTTTCACCCAGCATGACCTGGGAACGATACGCGCCAAAAGCCAAATCAGAGATGAGTGCTTAAGGTCAACTGTGAAATGATAACACCCAACACACTCCCACACCTGTTCATTTCAGATTTACATGCACTAAAGGCTCTATTCACTAGACTGCATTAGTATACTGTATCAGTCCGTCTTAAAGGAACAGTTCACACACAAATTATAATTTTGTCATCATTTGCTTAACAATATGTTGTCTTGAACCACTCGATTGAAAGCTAATAGGCATGAGTTAAAATAAATCACCACCAACAATCGCATAAAAGTAGCTCATGCGCTATATTCAAAGTCTTCTAAAGTCATTCCTTAACTTTTAAACACATTAAATTTAAAACATTTTTCACTGAAAACCTTGCACTTGTAGTGCATATGAGTTGTGACTATCAGGTGCGTTTG
>CM060608.1:31029004-31034004 GCA_030578255.1 Tiaroga cobitis | reverse complement strand
TGTAGACACGATCTGCTGGAGTTCAGACTGAGCATCAGAATGAGGAAGAAAGTGGATTTAAGTCACTTTGAATGTGGCATGATTGATTCACACACAACCATCTCAACCATGGGTTGAACCATCACCAGAGAATGACCTGAAAAAGAGAAAATATCCAGCGATATGAAATTCGTGGCCGATACCGATAACCGATAATTCTTTATATTTGAAAGCCGATGACCGATATATTGGCCGATAAATCCAAATTTTTATATCATTTTTGAGAGCCTGATTTCAAAAACTAAAGTCTCCATTAAAAGCCATGTCCCAAACATTATAATTGTTATATATATATATAATTATATGTTCTCATTATAATTGAATGCAGCCGATATGACAGATTTGTGTTGCACTGAACTGTATTTTCCTTTTCGAAGTGAATCATATTTCATTCCAATCATATTTCAAGCAATTCAAAACCATCATGTTGAACAGTGCGCATCTGAAGGAAATAATACATAATTTCTTGACTTAAATATTGGCAAATTTTGCTAATTGGGCCGATATCAATGACATTAAAAATGAATGTATATCGGCCAATACCAATATGGTGGCCGACATTTCGTGCATCCCTTACTATAATAGCATATCAATAACACTAAAATAATGGTGTAGTGTGGCAGTTCCTAATAAAGAGTTCATATTTCCCGCGTAAAGTCCAACGCTTAATCGGCCAGGGTTAGTTTTCGATCCAGTGTATATTTCCAAAGCTTTAAGGAATTATCAGCATATTTGGTGACTCTACCATCGGTGTACTTGTGACTGATTTCATCTTAAACAAACTTAGACTGTGGAGTTATAAAGGAGATTATTCAAAAACATTAAAATTAATGTAAATGGACCAGAACCAAATCCTCAACAATTCAGATAACCAGCCAACTGTGGGGAAAGAAAGCTTTCTCTGGCACAGAAAAGAGATGCAAATCACAGCGTGACTTACCTGGTGGCATACAATTACCCATCATTCTCTGTGGCATTATCCAACAATAACATCCCGCAAACAAACATCTCTTTGTGAGGCGTCTCATCATTAAACTAGAGCCGGTGTGTCTGGCAGAGATACCGAACAATTACTTGAGCGGGAGGATTTACATTGTGGTGCTGAGCTAGGCTGCATTGTCATAGCCGAGTCGTTGGATTGCTCAGGTGTTGTCAGATAATTTATTTAACACGGAAATTATTCTGCTTTGAGGCAAATTTCAATTACTCTGCTCCACCGGGGGGCAAATGTAGGTTTGAGGAAAATGAACATGATGCAAAGGTTTAGCTGAGGCTTGATTAAAATACCACAAACCATCCGAAGGGAACGAGACATTTAAAGATCCCCCTTCCAGTGCCAGTCAGAAACCAAGACAATTAAATTATTGTTGCCAGAGACTAAACAGACTCTCTTGCTAAATATGAATGTAAGGCTTGAACGGGTTGGAGAAAAGATACTACTCTATTTTTAGCAGTTACATGGAAATCAATCCAACCACTGGTGCAAATGTGATTAGATTTGACACTTTGTTTTCCTTACTCTGGACATATTGAGGATACAAAATCAGTTGAGTTTGCTTCTGTTGCAGTTTGTTCAACGTTTAGTATCACTGATATACTAAAATTTTTCCTAATATTTTAAATTCATTTTATTTTTCTGTTTTCATTTAAATTATAGTTACATTGTTTTGTTTTTGTCATTTTTATTAGTTTTTTTTATTTTTTAAATGTGTATATATAGTTTATTACGTTTATCAAGTTTTTTTTAATTCTTCAACTTTAAAAGAAAATGAGTAATGTTGCCTCGCAACTATAGCTAAAACAAAATATGTATTTCCTATCAGTTCATGTTTGTTTTTTAAGAAATTATTATTTTTTAGATGGTTTTAGCTTGATCTATAAATAGTACAGAATATTTCTTCATTTAAGCTTTTCTTAATATTTATAATATTCCAACGACAGGTTTACTCTAACAAGCCTAAAATCGGATAAAAAAAAAATCAAAATGTCTAGTGTTTCGATACATTGATTTTTTTTATTTTTTATTTACTTATTGTTTTCAGTTATGGTGTCTTTAATCATGTAAACTAATCATTTTAACATTTAGTTTGTTATATATCGTTTTTTTTTGTTGTTGTTTTTTGTTTTTTTTACTATTTATTAAAAGTAAGTTTCATTGTGGGGGCTGTCTTTTATTCTTTATTTTGGTCCCAGTGAGGTTAAAAACACACAGACATAAACACCTAAATGATCTACATTATCATTAAAATGATTTTCATTGACAAAGCAAGTATCAGCATTGCGATAGCCAGAGGAGAAACCTTAAAGCTACACGATCACGCTTTATTTGAAGGCTAGACGTGTGTAGAAACACATGACCGCTGTGATCTGGAGAAAGCTGTTTGTGCACGATGGTTTATGGAGTTTAATTCCTGTTCTAGCGTGTCCTTGAGCAGTCCTGTCTTTCCTTAACGCTCTCCTCCTATCTGTGCTTTAATGAAGTTTCTCTCCTCCGTGGGAGAGGTAATTAATGGAATGGAGCGGATGAAGACGGAGTCGTGCTGGAGTCTTAAATTACAATTTGCACTTCAAACCGGCTTCTCCCTTAACCCACAGTATTTGCATATGACAAGACAAAAGGTGCATCAATGTCAGGCCGAAGACTGTGAAGCCGGTCTCTGAACACCGTCTCTGACTGCTCGCTGTGAGCCGCGAGTCCCAGATCTCTCGCTTTCTGATGGAAGACAGACAGGGAAGAAACGCTGCACTCTGAAATGAGTTTATTGAGCGTCAAAGAGCTGCCGTTTGTGCCTGTGGACAAATGAAGGTGTGCTTTACATTAATAAAGACTTCAATTTATTCAGCCTTTAAAATGGATTGGTATTTTCAGCAAAAAAAAAAAAAAAGCTCCATGATTGTCTTCTGGCCTCCTTTAGCAAAACACATTCGTCGCAGGAAAACACAAAAAGGTAATAGTGAGCTAAGTCATATTTTAAGACAAATTCGTACATGCGGTAAAGTTGAAATCACAAGAAATAACGATGGTACTGTATTTTTCATTGTTGTTGTTTCTGAGGTGGAAACTGGATTCCATAGGAAGTATGTTCCCCAGAAACGTTTTTATTTATTTATTTACTATTATGTAGTATTAAAGTGCCCCTATTATGCAATTTTAAAGGTTTCTAATGTTGTTTTAAAGGTCTCTTACAACAGTTTCACAGTCATCCAAGCTCAGAAACACTGTAATGTCCTCATAATCTGCACTGCAGCGTCAGCTCTTTCCTCTCAGTGTCTGAAACGCTTCCATCGAGGATTCAGTCTCTCTAAGCCCCGCCTCTCTGAGAGCTGCTCTGCTGTGATTGGTCAGAGAGCAAACGCTCATTATCATATCTGAATCTCAGCTCTTGATCACAGTGATACGAACAGTGACGATGCCGTGGGTTTCACCGGATTAATCTCAGAAAACACGAGCCGAACTCTCCCAGTCTCAGATACACTACAGTGTTTGAGGGCGGAGCTAAGAGACGCTGCTCAGCCAATCAGGACCACAGGCTGGCATTATGCAAATGAGCTACAAACCTACAGCAGGAAGTGAGACTGAATTACTGACGACTCGTTTCAGTTCAGAATCACTTCTTTGTTTCAGGAGACAAAACTTATATTTATGTGCACTTCTTTTAAACATTGCAGAGCTTTTATATCACAAAGAGATTTAATACACATTGAAAGGTAGAAACTGAAAAAGCGTAATAGGACAGAATATTTCATTAAGAACTGAACTAGTATAAGACAAAACTACAGTATTGCTGTTACTTGAACATATATTTGTATCTTATTATTGACCCATCAAATGAATGGAAACCAAAACAAAGGGATGGTTTCTACAGATTGACAAACTATATCTACTGTATTCATTCACCGAATATGTTTAGAAATATTTAGAATACAAGATGTATTGTATCATTTCTGTACTGAGAAAAGAGCACAATAATTCAATGAAAATGTTCATGTTAAACACAAACAACTGGATCTGTGCAAGCCGAAGGATCTGTGCAGATCTGATTTTCTGAGGAAATCAAATGAATTTAAACACCATAGAATTACTTATCTGGTTATCTAGGACTTCACAAACCACAGCTTCACATCTATCACAGATGGAAACTAAATTTGAACTGAATTAACTAAACTAAACAAACTTTCATCTAAATCATATATTGCATTTAGAGCCTAAAACAGAGTTTAATTATTACATTAATGCAAACATGAGTAAAACTAGCTAAATGTTTGATGTAAAACAGTAAGACATTCACAAACGGAAAAAGGCTTGTTATCTTTAGGAGCTCCGACCAAAACAACACTATTTATTCTCAAGTTGTAAAGCGTTTAAAGTGTAAACCTTCATCCAAAGCTTGTTCCCGCATCGATCTTGATCATCAGTCTGAACGGGGCAAAACAGTGGTTGCAACTCATGCATAATTTATGTTATCGTCCTCCTTGGAAGAAAGCATTAAAGGTTTGGATAGTTAGAAAATCATCCTGCTGTGCCATGAAATGATAAATATTTCACACTCGCAGTCTCTTATTGTAAAGCCGCAACGGTTCTCCTTCACTTTAAAGAGAAAAACAGCATTGATGTAAATGTTAGATGACTGGAAAGAGGTTTAAAATTCAGAAGTCATTAAAGATTGCAATCACAACACAGTAGTTACAACCTCACATGCATCATGTTTTCTCTGCTGGAGGGAGTTGCACACACACACACACACACACACACACACATCCCTCAAAAGAAAATGAATAAATAAATAAATATATTCCATGAACTGATGGAAGGCAATGAAGTAATTAGACACTTGCTTTAATGAGCTTTTGCGGTTATATTCCTGTTTATCCAGTAATTAAGCGTAACAATCTTGTTATCTTTCCTATTTGTTTTGCGCATGAAAATTGGGGACGATTCAGAACAATAGCACATAATTATT
>CM060608.1:30981504-31024004 GCA_030578255.1 Tiaroga cobitis | reverse complement strand
GGATTAAGTCATTATAATAGGAATAAGGGCTTGTGAGAGCAGCTAATCACATCATCTGGATCCCGTCCTGTATGTGTTTTCCAAGTGAGGATAGACATGTTATTTGTTAGTGAAATTATAACAAGTAATTATTCCGTCCGTCCTCCACACGGGACCCGTGAACTAGAACAGGACGGGGAAAGATTTGTATGGCTTGATATAACAGAAATGATGTCTCATGCTAAAATATGTAGTAGAAAACCCATGAAATATTTACAATATTGTAGTTTTTTTCATCTGTTTACACACATTTTCAAGACTTTGCCTCTTTTTTTCCCAAAAATGTACACACAAATCCAAGAATTGCACACAGAATGTAAAATGCCTCACAACTCTCGCTCAATGAAGCACTGCATTCAGAATATCACAAACATCTCAAAAGCAAACATTTGTCTTCTGTTGCAAACACTTTTGCCATAATATTATATTTGTGGATATATCATTAACACACACAGTTACTCAGAACCTGAAGCTCTTCTTTCATGAGCTCCTGTTTCTGTACAAGATTGAAAGTAATTGAGATGTTGAAAAAATCACGGTAAACACGAAAGCAAGATTGAAACCAAACTATTTATTTTTTTACTGTAAGCATTTGTGGTTGTGAATACAGTATTACACAGTCCGAAAACCCTATAACTCGACCTTTGACCTTTTATAGGCCTATTCTAAAGCACTGATTGGTTGGTGTTCAGTAACGCAATGAGTGTGTGTGTGTGTGTGTGAGAGTGTGTGTGTGAGGCTCTGATGAATTACTGTGTTTTGATAAGTTGTGTTTTAAACAGGAAATCAAGAGACTTCCTGTTAAATTGTTGTGTGTTACAGAGAAGTGTGTGTTGTGGTTTGCAAAAAGTTTTTGATGAAATTGAAAACTGAGTCGAAGGCTGAGATTTAGTGTATGGTTTTACAGATTTGGTGTGTGTTGCTGGTGTTTGAATGTCAGGTTTCAGAAATCGTGTGACAAGTAAGGATTTTGTGTAAGCAGTTGATTTTTTTTTTTTTTTTTTAATTAAGTTTTATACATGTGTTGGCCATTTTGCGCAGTGATTACATCAAATGGACGCTGAGAATTGACCAGTTGCTATTTTTACTGCAACACAACTCGGAAAATAAAATCCTGATTCGATGCCACATTGCAAGTGTGTATCCCCGGGGTTCCCTTTAACCCTTAATCTGAGGCGTACAGACGCGGATCTGCTCACCGAACTCCACACGTTCTGTTAAACTCAGCGTAATTGTGCCTTGAGCGGCTCTGAATAAAGTGCAGGGTTGGTGGCAGCGTAAGAGTGTGCGACGTCTATTTAAAGAGTCAAAGGCCTGTTATTGTACCTGTTCTCTCCTTCACTTAATTACATAGAGAGGACGATGTGTTCCTGCTAACAGGGCATTAAGAGCTCAGACGTCTCAGTCAGATGCATATCACATCATCATCATCATAAACTCATAACGTATGCAGCGTTTAATGTGCAACAGGAACACATGATCAATGCATTTCATGACAAAACATGACGGGACGCCCCGCTGGGTCCGGGGAGATCATTTAAATAACTGCATCATTTCCAGGTATCTTACAACACTTTATTTTTAAAGAAAATGTAAAGTTTTGTTGGGAAAAAGTCTATATTGCAAATTATATATTTTTTTGTTATATTAAAAACGGTAAAATATTGAATAATACATTTAAAATCACATTATTACAATTGTAAATTTAAGTTTATTTAAATACAAATGTACATTTTTAGTTGGGGACAGTGAAAATGTTGCTTGAGCAAGTACAAATCTGAGTTTATGACCCAATCAATGTTCAGCATCATAACTCCAGTCTTCAGTGACACATGAACCCTCAGATATCATATAAAATGAATAAAAAGTTAAAAACAACAGCATTTTTTTTTTCAAAATAGAAGTATTTTCTAACGATATAAATCCTTACTATCACTTCTTAGTAATTTAACATCCTTGCTAAATAAAACTATTGATTTCTTTAGAAAAAAGAAAGAAAAAAATGACTGACCCCAAACTTTTGAACGGTAGTGTATAATGTTACAAAAGATTTATATTGTAGATGAATGCTTTTCTTTTACAACTTTTTATTCATCAAGGAATCCCGGGAAAAACGATCATATTAGAGTGATTTCTGAAGGATCATGTGACACTGAAGACTGGAGTAATAAATTACACTTTACTATATATTCACATAGAAAACAGATGATTTACATTATAATAATTTTTCACAGTCGGTTATGTATTAAGTGAATGTCAACAGTTGAGAAAGCAAATGCATGTGTACAGTATCAGTATATTAGATGCATTATATCTTAAAGTGACAGCAGCCTAATATTATAATATTCCCGCTGTGTTTTTAATGTCAATCAAACAGCAAATGATAAAGAAAAAAAACACTCACTACTCTTGACTAAAAAACTTTTGTAACTTAAGGTGTAAATCTATGTTTAATTTATACATTAAAGACTATGCAGTCTTATTTTTAAATTTGATTACTTTATTACATTTCCGTACCTGAAAAGGTTGGTATCATAAACGCCTGTTTTTGATAAAACAGTTTCAAAAATTGTATGGCCATTACATTTTCTTAAGTTAAATTGTGGTAAAAAGCTAGTTTTAAGCTTTGTTTATTTTTTTATTTTTTTGAGGCCAGTTGAAATGTTGGCAAAGCAAATTGAATATTACTGTCCCGACCGAAATGTAAGTTTAAACAATAATAACCTGATAACCTAGACTGCTGTATGAAAGCAGCATGACACCTGATTCGCCGCTGTTGTTTGATTATGATCTCGTTCATAGAGTTATGATGCTCATAAATCCTTCTGTGCAGTTACTCAAACCGCAGTCACTAAATAAAACTAAATGTTGACAATATCGGGTCAGTTTTTGCATTGCATTAAAGAGAAAGGATCCACAGGATTAGTTTTATTCCAATGCCACAGACAGTGCTATCAGCCTAATTGAGCAATTAAAATTCAGCACTAATTACACGGCAAATAACGGCTTGCGGCGAGCATCCTTCTGGTGATTTTAAAGGTGTTTGTTATTTATTTATTTTATACATCTATTTATCACCTCAACAAGAACGCCGTCTTTGTCCTTTAAGAAGCCTTTTAGAAATCATCTCAGTTACACTTTATTTTAAGGTGTCATTGTTACAGTGTAATTATACATCTAAGTGAGTAATAATAAGCAACTGTATGTACTCACTATAGGGTTAAGCTAGGATTAGGGTTTGGTTGAGGGTTAGTTGAATAAAGTGTTTCCGATGCGTTTCCCATCAGGGCGTTGGTGTTTCACATACAGCCGAACAAAAGTCTGAAGAACCGAGAACAGTGTCGTTCTCCTGGGAGAAACAGAAGCACATCCTCTCGTCTTCGGGAAAGCTGCGGATAATGTTTAGATTTGGCCCCGGTTTGCTGAATCCTGGAAAAGTTGCCGAGCAGAAGTGTGTGTGAAGTTTGTGAGGAGCATCTGAACTCATTCAATAGTGGATGATTCTTGAATATGTGCATGAAACACACAGCAGCCGCACGGACCAATACACACCGTTAGGATTCAAGGACTGCGTTTGCATGTGATATCTTACAATAATCAGGATACGGGCTTAACCGCAGATGCACATGCAAACCTCTTTACCTTTAATTTACATGCATTTTCATTATTCTGATTTTTCAATTCAATTCATTCACATTTATTTGTATTGCGCTTTTCACAACACACACCGTTTCAAAGCAGCTTTATAGAAATGCACGAGTCAACATTACAATCTAGAGTGAGTTATCAGAGGAAACTGTCTAAGTTATGTATTTTAGAAATGCACATTAACAAATCACAGTTAGCTAAAAAAAATATTAATTTAATATGTAATAATGTAGTACTTTGAGGCAGAAACAATGAGCTCATTGAAGTAATGAGAACTTGTTTGTTAACAAATGATTATGACAGTAGAAAATTGTAGCATTGGTGCATGTTGAGTTTATTCGCTGTGAATCGTGGATATTTTACTGCCATTGCACTGGACAACACAGACGAGGAACTCTCACACACAGTTACTGGCCAAGATCTCCAGAGTTATTTGCAGGTTCTTTGATATAATTTTTTAGGTAACGCCTAAAAATGTCTAAATGTCAATTTTCGACCATCGATGTATCGCATTGTGTTCATGTCGCACAACGTTGTCAACATGAACTCAGTTTCTTCAGCAAAAACACACATGCACACTTTGGACAGAGTGAAATAGATGCGATTAAAGTCTTTACATGAATGTTTATGGCGATTAAAATCGGCAAATGCCGTGTTTGATTATGAGCTTTTTCGCAATTTGATCGAAGGATTGTGTTTGCATGAACTAAAGTTTAGTCACAATATTACCTAAATCTTTATGGGGAAATTTAATTATCATCAAAGCAAACTCAAGGATCAAATATCATCCACGAGCAAATACATCCTCACATTTCAATGAGAAATTACGAATTAAGGCAATGAAGACAAAGCAAAAGCGGCAGCAGACAGGGGAAAATATACATTCATTTCTGTTAACAGCCATTCAAGACATAATCAATCACTGATGACACATCCGTTATATACAGTATATACATATAAATAAAATTAACTATTTGCAATAATATTTTATATATTATTATAACACTACCGTTCAGAAGTTTGGCAATCAGTAAGATGTTTTCATGTTTTTGAAAGTCAGTAAAATTGTGAAATATTATTGCAATGTAAAAGAGCAAAAAATAAGTGAATATACAGTAAAGTGTAATTTATTCCTGTGATCAAAGCTGAATGTTCAGCATCATTACTCCAGTCTTCAGTGTCACATGATCCTTCAGAAATCACTCTAATATGAGGATCTGATGCTCAAGAAATATGATTATCAAAATCCAGGTGGGACGTTTAACAAAAGTAACGTCGCTTTATGGTGGAATTTAATCAGAATCAAATCAAACTAAACAAGCATGTTAATGAGTTAATGAGTAATAGAAATGAGTTAATACATCCACAAATTTAATGAGAAATTACGATACGAAGTCATATGATAGTACTTTGTCAGAAAAAGTCTGAAAATGTTCTTGCAACATAGTATCTATGTTCAATAGTACTCAAACAAGCCATGTAAAAAAAGAATAAAAATTCAGAGTTAAAGGTTTTTTTTTAATTCAGAGTTTGAGAAACTAGCAGAAAACCGCTGGATTTTGAAAGTATCCACCAGAGAAACCCCTCCGAAATGAGCGAGTCAACCGGGCGCGCGCATGTGGGCGGTTCCTGTAGCAGCGGCGGTGGTAGCCATGGCAGCGAGGGAGAGTGACAGTCGCCCAGCCAATCATTGCATTCGCTCCGGATGGAAAGAGTAGCTGTGTTTATTGCGGCCCTGAGACGACTACAGACACGCAGTTTCTATACTCTCCTTTTCAGAGTACTTACATTTTAGATATGTATTGGTATAATATAAAGACAGTTTAAACAAAATTGGGAAAAAGTTTTTTAAAAACAAACAGCCTACCCTGCCTTTAACCTGTAACAAAGCAAAGCATAACGGTTTGGACTCGCTGAAACTGCGCGTTTCATGCCTGTAAATGTGTTGGTATCCCTGAGAGCGAGAGATAGAGCCTATTGTGTGTGAAGCCTGAAGCCCTGCGCATCAAACACGGCCACAGTGACCGCAGTCTCACACAATCAAACTGCGGAGAGCAGCAAAAACCTGTGCTTTCTCCTGAATATGAATTATGTGATACATGAGGGTTTAGCTCACATTCCGGCAGGATCTCGCAGTAATTAATCACATTGTTTATCTTTCCGGCTGTTATTCCAGTCTCTCGCAGCCTGGCCGTTCTGCACACACTGTTTCAAGAGAAGAGCCGCCCTGCCATGCATTCTTATTAGCCCAGTAAAAATAGCCTGAGAGAGACAGAGAGATGACCATGTGTAAACCAAGTGTAAACGTACACTTCTGTTTGCCCTGTTTAATTACCGAAACACCGGCGTGTTCATGATATGTGCTGCGCTTCCCTTAATGACTGGCTTCACTGCTGATGGAAATACCTCACATCACAAGAAATCCACTCATATTTTATTAAGGTGTCGTTTGGTTTCAGGCGAGGAGGTGTGTAATATCACGAGATCCGTCAATGCTTTGAAATCTGCCATCTTTGCTCATCGGAGCTCGTTTTGCTGCCAGGTTTTTTTGAGCCAATCACCTCAGTCGCATTTGACACCTGACCAATCACTCTGGAGCCGCAGGAACATGACGCCAATAGTCACGAAGTTTTCACTGGCGTCAATATAAGCTGTGAAGTGAACGAGGCAGACAGGGAAAATAAAAGTTCACTTTATCGTTTTAAATATAATCAATCTAACACATCCACCATATAGAGTATATATTGTTCAAATTAATTATTTGCAATAATATTTTAAATACATCAGCAAAGTTTGGGGTCGGTAAGATTTTTAAAACTTTTAGAAAGAAGTCTCTTTTGCTCAGCAATGCTGCATTTATTAGATTAAAAAAAAATACAGTATAAAATCTGAAAAATGTTTTGGGCATTTTACACTCACCTAAAGGATTATTAGGAACACCATACTAATACTGTGTTTGACCCTCTTTCGCCTTCAGAACTGCCTTAATTCTATGTGGCATTGATTCAACAAGGTGCTGAAAGCATTCTTTAGAAATGTTGGCCCATATTGATAGGATAGCATCTTGCAGTTGATGGTGATTTGTGGGATGCACATCTAGGGCACGAAGCTCCCGTTCCACCACATCCCAAAGATGCTCTATTGGGTTGAGATCTGGTGACTGTGGGGGCCATTTTAGTACAGTGAACTCATTGTCATGTTCAAGAAACCAATTTGAAATGATTCGAGCTTTGTGACATGGTGCATTATCCTGCTGGAAGTAGCCATCAGAGGATGGGCACATGGTGGCCATAAAGGGATGGACATGGTCAGAAACAATGCTCAGGTAGGCCGTGGCATTTAAACGATGCCCAATTGGCACTAAGGGGTCTAAAGTGTGCCAAGAAAACATCCCCCACACCATTACACCACCACCACCAGCCTGCACAGTGGTAACAAGGCATGATGGATCCATGTTCTCATTCTGTTTACGCCAAATTCTGACTCTACCATCTGAATGTCTCAACAGAAATCGAGACTCATCAGACCAGGCAACATTTTTCCAGTCTTCAACTGTCCAATTTTGGTGAGCTCTTGCAAATTGTAGCCTCTTTTTCCTATTTGTAGTGGAGATGAGTGGTACCCGGTGGGGTCTTCTGCTGTTGTAGCCCATCCGCCTCAAGGTTGTGCGTGTTGTGGCTTCACAAATGCTTTGCTGCATACCTCGGTTGTAACGAGTGGTTATTTCAGTCAAAGTTGCTCTTCTATCAGCTTGAATCAGTCGGCCCATTCTCCTCTGACCTCTAGCATCAACAAGGCATTTTCGCCCACAGGACTGCCGCATACTGGATGTTTTTCCCTTTTCACACCATTCTTTGTAAACCCTAGAAATGGTTGTGCGTGAAAATCCCAGTAACTGAGCAGATTGTGAAATACTCAGACCGGCCCGTCTGGCACCAACAACCATGCCACGCTCAAAATTGCTTAAATCACCTTTCTTTCCCATTCTGACATTCCTAATAATCCTTTAGGTGAGTGTAGATCAGCTGTTTTCTATGTGAATATCTAGTAAAGTGTAATTTATTCCTGTGATCAAAGCTGAAAGTTCAGCATCATTACTCCAGTCTTCAGTGTCACATGATCCTTCAAAAATCACTCTAATATGATGTAATGCTCAAGAAAAAAATATTATTATCAATGTTGCCACTTTCGATTAATTTAATGCATCCTTGCTGAAAAAAAAATTAGAAAGAAAAAAAAAATGTCTTACTGACCCAAAACTTTGCAAAATAAATAATGCAAGCAAATTAGATGTAATCATAGCTAAAAGTCACACCGAACTCTGTTTATAATCTTCGAATATAAAACATAAAATGTTTGCAATAACATTTGCAGGGAGCCTGTTTCCATCACAACAGACAATTAACCTGTCCACCTCTAATGGCTATTAAAAGCCCCTGTATTTATATGAATTTATGGATATTTAATTGGATGTGTGTATCAATTTCATTAAAGGCAGCTGCTCTGTTTTGAGCGATATATCCAATTTTGAGCTGTCAGTGTAACTTTCAGGCTGGAGGATAATGTGAAGAACTGCCGTCTCTCCGAAGACTTGATCTGAGAGAGAAAGAGAGAGAAAGGAGAGAAATGCTTTTTTCAAGCATCTTTATTTATCAAAAAGATACTTGCATAAAAACAATAATTTGTTACAAAAATTCCCTTTTTTTAAACCTATTTTATAAAAAAAAAAAAAGTGCAAAATGAAGTTCATTGTCAATGACAGAACACAAAGCTCTTCTGTGACACCATTATAACTGTCCCAGCTGCTTAGAACTGATGAGTTACAGAAAATAAAGGGGGGGATCTTATTTGCAAAATACCCAGGGAAGGATATAATGTATATCAAGAATGAAACAAAGAAAAATGGGGAAAAAAACAGCCAAAAGATCAGAAACTCTTTCCAAACATATATTGATATATAGACAATATTTACATAAACATATGCCAAACAAGATCACCAGCCAAGCAAACAATTCCAAATAGTAACCGTAGGCGATCAGAAGAGGATTCTGGAGAATGAGTCAATGGTAGGTACATGAGACGTCAAAAGTCAATTTCCTCAGGATGAGATCAAGTTTTTAAGAGATCACATAGATGTCTTTCCAACAGAAAAGTTACTTTCATTCCTTGGCTAATGGCATTACTGCCTCCAAAGGGAATCAATGAAATAGGTCCTCTGGTAAGTAATCCAGGAGTAACATAACAGCACAAAAATCCTCTAAAACAAAAAGATACAACAAATCACCTCCTCTTCCATTAACAAACAATATATTTACAAAAAAAGACCTGATCAACTAAATCAAAGATATTCAAAAAAAATCTAAACATGAAATAACATCACTTACATTTGGGCAGCAAACCAGGATTTTCAAGAATAGCAACAAACAGCATGTGGCAAATCACACTGGATATCCTACTTCTACTACTTTCCCTTTTTATAACAAACATGGGGTGCTACTAGTGACCCCTAGTGGCTAGGATGAACATAGCCCCCAGAAGAAATAGTATGCCTCGTAACAGGCTGTAACTGTTACACCATATTCCTTCAAAAACATTTAAAGAATCCATAACTTTATAAAAACAAAAATCAATTGCAAGCCTTGATTTGATCATAGCTGCAAACACCCTTTCAACACTGTATTCACTTTTCTGTTCAATCATATCTCTTCTGCTAATATAAATGGCCATTTTGGCTTTACCCGAAATAAAATTCAACAAATGACACTCATACTTTCGCTTTTGAGCATATCTAAAACCCAAAATAAATGTTTGCACAGAAAACTTCTCATTAAAACAATTAAAAAGATTCTGTAAACCATCAAATAAGGCTTAAGCCTTGAACAATACAAAAACAGTCTCTCTCTGGAAATAAAAAGGACATTCTTTACACTGTGTAAAATAAAACATAATTTTTACGGTAAAATGCCTGCAGCTGTGGTTGCCAGAACTTTACCGTCTAAAATACAGTAGCAACGTTATTGGTTTTACAGGCTTAACTTAAAATTTACAGTATTGAACCGTATTTCATTATCTGATATAATGTTCATTTCCCGACACATTGAAGTATTAATATGTGTTTTGTACCATTGTAATACACTGAAAACCACCTGTCACAGCAGTGATGAGTCACATGATCAATCAAGGCTCATCACAGCTCTTCCACAAGACAGTTAATACTATAATACAGAAGCTGCACAGTATCATTCGCACAAACATGAAACACCATCATGGTAACACACATGAAATTTAAAAAATGCAATAAACATAAAACCCTGATGTACATAACTGATTTGAAAAAAAACTAAGAAAACTATGAAGAAACATAGTTATTTCAACAAATATACATCAAATGTGAAGTGTCACACAGGGAATTGTGGGAATGTCAATTTACGGTTTTTCACTGTAAATTATACCATGACTTGTTCTTTTTCACTTCCAAAGACTGTAAATCTAACGGTATTTTCAACGCATTCTCATCCTTTGGCGTCATATTGGTGACGCCATATGACATCTCGTCGAAATCTTACGCACATGGCATCCTTTAGCATCAATATAACACGCACTGTTATGGGTAGGTTTAGGTCTGGGGTAGGGTTACGGTTATGACGCCTTGGGATCTGCGTCTCATATTCACGCTAAAGGATGCCATGCGCGTCGGATTTAGACGAGCGTCACCTGTATGACGCCTTGGGTTCTGCGTCTCATATTGATGCTAAAGGATGCCATGTGCGTAAGATTTCAACGAAATGTACAAAGCGTCACATGTATGACGCCAAAGGATGAGAACGGGCTGCTATTTTACAGTAAAATTACATTAAATGTACCATTAGATCTATCACAGTTATTTACCGTATATAGTAAGGAAACTTTCTGTTAACCAATGAACGGTTTTGCACTGTAGCATTTTTACAGTCTTTTACCGTTAAAATCTCGATCATTTTTTACAGTGTGTACCAGCAACTGGATTTAGAACGGAAATAAAAGCATTAACAGCAAAAATGCCATGCAGAACTCGCCATTGTAAATCTCTGTCTCTTTTAGCTGTTAGCTCTTTTAAAGAAAGAAATAAAGAAAGAAAAAGAGAGAGAGAGAGAGAGAGAGAGAGAGAGGGAGAGAGAGAGACAAAGAAAGAAAGAGAAAAAGAAAGTAAGAAATCCAAATGGGCAGCGTAAACAAGCGCATAAATAAAACTCACAAATGAAGATAAATATGAGAGGAACTTTGACTCCGTCCTGCATGTCTTATTTTCCCTTGAGCCGAATCATGTTCTGCTTTTGATGTAGGGGAAAAGGCGAAACAGCATGATTGATTTGATTATTATGTGCTGATGCTCGAGCTGAAATATTACTAAGAAAAAAAATGTTTGTGATCAGATATTCATGCAGAAGTAAACACAGCTTTTCCTTTTCAGGAAAACAAGCTCACCTGATCATTACATCCCTCTGCTTCTTCATCCTCAGGCTAATTTCTCATTTCTACCTTATCTCACCTTCTGGAAACCTGCGGCCATCCGTAAAAGGCTTTTAGGACGAGCTGTGAAATTGAAATGCGAGCTGAAGATAACCAGAGCCACATTAGGAGCCGAAAACACTTTAACCTTCGCCTCAAAATACAAAAAGAAGAATGTCCCGACACACTTGTGTGAATCACTAATGATCTCTAAAACATGGATTCTGATCTCATCCAGGAGTGTGTGTCCCGAATGCATCGTTAGCCAATTTCACAAGTTCTGTCGTTACCATCGCAGTTCAGCGAGTCTGTGTTTCCCGAAACCATCGTTCCAACGAACATTCGCAAACAGCATCGCAGAGTTGTGTGTGTGAGCGACAGATCTCGACCTGTGGTTAGAAGCAGAGTCTCTAGTTTGCATGACATGTGGACTCAATAAATCCTGATCTTGAGCAAAATAAGCAAACTGACATTCAGTGCGACCTGTGTGTTTTATTCAGAATACATACAAATGTCATTTACGTCTTTGAGTTTGTCAAGTGTTGTTTGTGAAGAGTGCGCATGTGTGAACGAGCTCTAGTGCGTGAGAACGAGACTATGATTGAATCTGGAAATAAAGCAAAATAACTGAGAAAAATTTGAAATAGTCCTCAGATGCATGTCTGTAATGTATAGCAAAACATCTAGCATTAATTCGATCTCAAACAGATTCATTAAAGTAGTTATTACTCCACCATGTGCGTGACATCATTAACCAACGTGGTTGAACGACCAGTTTGCGATAATACGGTTTGGGGAAACAGTCGTGACTAGCTAGTGGATTTCTTCAACGATGCAGCGCACTATTGTAGTGAAGCAGAGAGTTACGGCACTGTACGGGAAACACATTCTAGAACGACAGAGACCTTTTTATTTGTGTTTGTTTTATTCTTTGGAAGCACGTTTGTGCCACACACGCGTCTGCAGAGAACCGGCTTGGCTTGATCCCCACTGTGAGGTTTGGCAGAGGAAAAAACCCAACAGAAACGGAGAACTCAGCGGGGAATTCATACGACACATGCAACAATTACAGTCGGCTCTTTGAGGGAGCGATGCTCTCTTCCTCCTCCCTCTCGCCCCCCAGAGAGAACATCTGTCCCAGCGCTGGAGACCTCACACGCCACGTTAGCTTCAATCATTCACAGGTCTGTGCAAAAATAAATAGACAAAAAAAAAAAAAAGATCAGTCTAATTCAAGTAGGGTTAAATGACATTCTCTGCATAATCCACTAGGTTTGTTTAACATTCATGCAAACAAAAGAAAGAAATAAGTATGTGTAGTTTGAGCATTAAACAGTGCGTTCTGTTCTGTCGGGTCTATTGAACTTCCAATATCAAACAAAAGCAGCACAAACAGCTCTATGTTTAATTAATGACGGCAGTATTTAGAGTACAATTAGCCATTTGTGTTAGTCAAAGTCTCCAGATACTAAATTCAATAGACTAATTTCTGCAGGCATTTGCAAATATTTGTTGCATCTCAGCAAAGTTTGCAGAGAAATGTACACTAGAGTCTGTATACGCATTTCTTACACCAGCAACAGCAGTTTTGAGTGGTTTGGGAAGTCTCCGCTCGAGCGTCGACCTCGCGTGTGCGATCACACCTCCAATCCAGATGACCCACCCAATCTGCTGGCAAGAGTTCAAACTTGTAATTTCATGTAATTAATTCTAATCTAATGTCCCAGGGAAGTGAGAGGTAAATTGGACATCTCTAGCCGTATAGTAAATGTTCTCATTCTCGAAGAACCTGCGACTGTGGCAGTTCGGTAATGAGGATTGTTAAAGTGCGAACGAGTTGTGGGCCAGCCAGCGATAAACACACACAGGCCAATTTCAATGTGGCAAACGTCTACACAAAACATCACCTAATTACTTCTCAAAGTGCCAAAAACTGTTTGTTTCGCCATTCAAAATGAAGCTGCTTTTATTATCGCAGGTTGAAAACCACCAGAGCTCTGCTTTCAGACCACACATATCCTGAAACTGACCTGATATCTTGTGATGTAAACCAGAAAGAGTTCGTTAACACACACACTGACATCCATGCGCACTGGAGTTCACACTGTTCAGGTTTGGTTGGATTACAGTTTTTTTTACGATTGCTTACACACTCAAAATAAACTTTTCCCACAATTAGCAAAACCTTACACTCAAGGAGCAAAACACAAGGCTAGATTTGCACAACTGCACATTGTCAAATTGTGACTTGATAGTGCGTTCATTTCCATTTTCTTAGTATTTACAACAATCCCGAGCATGTGAAGGCAGCATCAGATGAACACATTTACATCAATTCCTGGGTCAAGAAAGAGTTGGAATTTCTGAAGTGGCCAAAATGATGACCTAGAAAAATTGACATCTTCATGCTTTATTCAAATATTATTGAAAATGTAAGAGTTTGTATATTGCATATTGCCTAGTTGTTCTTGGAGTCACGTGTGTGTTTCAACACGTCAACAGAACGCAGGTTAATATGTTTATATGGGCTGAGGTGCAGAAACCGAGTTGCTCGAGACATTTAGGAGCTTACTCTGATAAAGAAAAACTGGTTAACGTGTTTACATGACCACATACATTGTCGGCTTATTAAGCATAAAACACGCGAGGAGATTCACTGAACAAAGAGCAATTTATGTTGTTTCTAACAAGTTCAGGTACGAACAAATAAAATATAAAGACAATCATTCCAGTCCAGGAACAGTGCCGAGTTCAGTCGATAAATGAGTCTCCTCCGCGCCTGCTTTGCAAGAGACATGCAATCCTCACCCTTAACACAAGACAAATTGAGTTCCAGCGTTGTCTATTTAAAGCCTCCTCATTTCCGTAGGAATGGAGAATCTTCCCAATTCCCCAGCCTTTTGCCAACAGCTTAGTGTGACATATTGCTAATCTGGTTATTATGCAAGTTATCAGGCGTCTCACTGTAACTGCAGCGCGGCAGATATTACACTGATTTCATGTGCGCCTCGACGCAATAACTCTGTCTGTCGGTGGCGCAGACCCATCGCTTCATTAAACAGCCCGAGGAACGTGGAGCGGATCAGAACCTAAACCCAGATAATGGAGACGATGTGGACGGGTGACTCGCTGATTGTATATCTGCCCTAGTCATGCCGTGGGTGGTTAACTAGATGACTAAAAGACAAACTCAGTAGAGGACTAGACAGATCCCTTCTCCACCGGATGCAGTTTGTTCTGGGACATAATAAGCTTGCTTTAAAACCATAGCAAACCATCTTCTGAAAACTGTGCGTATTTCTAGCAGTGCCTGAATAGACGGACATGGATTTGAGCAAATCCTCGAGTGATTTTTTCAGGTCAAACTGGTTCAGTCATTAAATCCACGGCTAGGGTGCAGAAATGCGGCTTGTTCTGGAATCTGTGGATCATGCAAACGCTATTTTTGCGGATCCCAAACCTAATACGCCTCACATTTCAGACACGTTTCACGAAAAATTAACTGTAGTTGTATAATAAAGTATGATAACGGAATTATTATTAACAATAACAATGTCAAAAACGTGCAATAACACCACAAAAAAAATATAATAAAAAATATAAATGCAGTGTTTTTTTAATCATCAGGTCTTTTCATGACACATTTGCATGCATGCACAGCCCATTCTCATCCCTAGGCGTCATGAAACTGACGCCTTGGGAATCATTTTGACCATGCTTCAATATTCGACGCTTTAGGCACCCTTTAGCGTCAGTTACATGACGCAATCCTAGGGCGTCATCTTATTGACGCTTTACCTTAAGCGTCAGTTAGATGACGCTATCTAATCCTAACCCTACCCCAGACCTAAACCTACCCGCGTCATCTAACTGACGCTTAAGGTAAAGCGTCAGTAAGATGACGCCCTAGGATTGCGTCATGTAACTGACGCTAAAGGGTGCCTAAAGCGTTGAATATTGAAGCATGGTCAAAATTGTCATTTTAGTGACGCCTTGGGATGAGAATGCGTTGGCATGCAAGATAGCTGTGCTTCGAGTTTCTCACTTCAATCTCCTTTGCTTGCAAAATAATCAGCTATGCACGTTATCCTTAAAGCACGTTTTAAATAGAATGTCATGAAATATTTTCAAGTTACGTGTCGCTTAGAAACATCCTACACATCCCGGCATAAACGTCCACGATGAATTATTTGTTATTGTATGTGTGCAAACCACTACGATTTGAATAGAAAAGCAATTGTATGCGGGATGTATGGCAGCCAGTTTAAATAAAAATAACCATTGCCTTACATACTGTAGCAAAACAAAAGTTTTATTCAAATAATATATCGCATGCAAAGCGCGCTCCCTTTATAATCACTAAGCTTTCACTCAATTCATCAATTCAACAACTCAGTCATCGATTCAATCAATTCATCGCAATCTCACAAAGTTTTTGTGGGTTTTTGCTTTGTGTTTGTTTTGTTTTTGTAATAAATATCATCTTCTCCTGCACTTGAGTCCTCACACCTTTTTGCCTTGCACACCCCGTGACAGTGTTATGAGTGAAGGGATCAGTCTCTTAAAGAAGTCCTATTATGCCCTTGTACGAAGCCTTGACTTTGTCTAGAACATGTTTACATGCTTCAAAAAACGCATTATTTTTCACATATTTTAAATAATTACAGCTCCTCTCTCCCCAGTCTGGTTGAACGTGTCGTTTTCAGTTAAGCTCCTCCTTCTGAAATACGAGATGTGCTTTGATTGGTTAGCTGGCCTCGTGTTGTGATTGGCGCCCCCTTCATAACCGCGAGCTCTACTCAGGTGTAAATATTAACCGTGGCGTCAATTTCAAAACCATTTCGAGCCCGATTCAGACCCTGACAACGTTAACGAACAAGAGGATTGTGCTGAACAGATTTCAAGCACGGATTTCACAGGTTGTTTCAGAGTGGTATGTTTTTTTGTTTGTTTTTTATAGATACAACGTTATCCACTATTGAATCATATTTGTTGGAAAATTATGGTAATACAAACAGTAATCAAACACAAAATCATGGATCATTTTCCAAAGGGGCATTTACCGTGACAATTTTAATTTTTGAGTGAGCTATCTCTTTAAGCACGTCTGATTGGCCATTGTGTTTAGGAATTCAACAGATATATTTGCGATTGGCTACAGTTAACACCGCAAAACACACTTGTCTCCAGTCTTTTTTTAATATACACTCCTAAAGTGGGCATCATGACACAACAAAACACAGTTATTGTGAGAAGCTATACTAACAGATTCATTTATTTTATTATTTTGTCATATATTATCGCCCATCTTGGCTTGTTGATTGAGTGCATTCTTTATGAATTACATAAACACCTTCAGTGAGTTAAGAAGAAACACGTACTTTTGCAAAAAAATTAATAAGTGATCTTAAGCAGTGCCCATCTAAACTCGTGGAAACTGTAAATGTCGATGTTCGACTTGCAGGAAAGTGCCACCATTGTGTTTGTGACACTTACGAGGACGAACTCGGTGTTGTTTCGTCATGCTAATGAGCTTTCCATCTGTTTTCTGGACCCTGGGTGTTGATGAGGTTTCCACTTTTGCATCGTCAGCTAATTAAGACCTGGACACCTGGACAAAAATCAGATAGCACCTTTAGGGGAGATTAAAAGACGAGGCGGCAGCGAGGACACAACCCTGTGATTAAATACGCAGGGAGACGCGGAGGATATAAATTGTCATAATGATGCTAGAATGTGCCGTATTGATCTTCTCCTCCTCTGGTGTCCACATGCTAGAGAGGGAAGAAATTGAACTGGGATTTCACAGCAGTCCTCTCTCTTTCTCACTCTCTCACTCTCTCTCTCTTTCTCACTCTCTCTCTCTCTCTCTCTCTCTCTCTCTCTCTCTCTCTCGATCGCCCTCTTTCCTCTCTATCTCTCTCTCTCTCTCTCTCTCTTTCTCACTCTCTCTCTCTATCTCTCTCTCTCTCTCTCTCGCCCTCTCTCTCTCTCTCTCTCTCTCTCTCTCTCTCTCTCTCTCTCTCGATCGCCCTCTTTCATCTCTATCTCTCTCTCTCTCTCTCTCTCTCTCGCCCTCGTCTCTCTCTCCCTCGCCCTCTCTCTCTCTCTGTGTGTGTGTGTTTTCCC
The DNA here is from genome assembly GCA_030578255.1 of Tiaroga cobitis. NCBI lineage: Eukaryota > Metazoa > Chordata > Actinopteri > Cypriniformes > Leuciscidae > Tiaroga > Tiaroga cobitis. Next base: position 31,006,700 of record CM060608.1, on the reverse strand, counting down.
TGGCCGCAAGCAGCAAGGGGGTTTGAAACAACTTGACTAATATGTTTACATACACTGCTATTTTTCAGCTTTTCCTCCATTTGTTACTCTGGGTTTTGTCTTCCAAAGGACACCATGAACCCCTGCCCTAGTAAACGCACTTGCATTACACTGTATCATAACTTTAATAAATCATCGACAAATGTATTCTATCAGTAATGTGCAAATCAGTAATGTGTGTGCTTTCAAATATAAATACATGTGAAAATGTATGTACTGTATTAAAGACATTTCTGATCATTCGAACCCTTGTGAATAAAATGTGCACTTAAAGTCTTAAAATCGTAAAATTTGCAAAAAAAAAATACTTACCGTTAAATAAAAGGGCACTTAAGAGAGCACACTTTCATGAACACAAAAAAAGAATTCATATTGTAATGTAATATTAAATGTTTAAAGTACATTTCAAAACATTGTTTCAATAATCCTTCTTAAAACACTAATCTTTGGTCTATATTTGTGAACGGCGAGATGATCCGGTCCAGTCCATGTTACCTCAGAAAGCTCAGCTCCGGTGTAAAAGCAAAAGCAAATTAATGTATCGGGGTTCAAGCATTTAAGGCCTTTAAGCACAGAAGCATCAAAAGTCATTAAGTTTTATTTAGTAAGACCATTTACAGCCAATACAGGCAATTTACCATAGGAAATATATGGTTTTCAAAGCTTTTTAACAGTTATAGCGCCACCTATGGTCCGATCTCCATGAAACTTTGCATGCTTCTTCAGCATGCTATGACACATTATGTCTAATTTTGTGAAGTTCTGAGTTTTCCTTTAGGCTTTTGAGTATATTTTGTCACATCCCTTTTTTTCTAAATGACCCTGTTACAGCCACACAAATGCAAAAGTTCAACTTTTTCTCGATAGGCCTAATTATTGATCTAGAGAGTCCAGAGAACTGCCCTAGACTGGTTTGGTTCCGGTCGGGCGAAAAACCAGGGACTAGTTCGCAAGAGTAGGTTTTGGACAAAATTCGACATAGCAGAAAATGTTTGCTGCCTAAATCGAAATTGGACATTTTGTCCGTCTTGAGCGAAGGATCACAGTGGTGTAAAGACCTTGATTCTAAAGCCGAGTTCAGACTGCACGATTTTAGCCCTCGATTTTGGCTCGCCGACAGGTTTTGAGAAATCGCCGACAAATGCCCGAAATCACAGGCAAATCGGTGCTCGTTCACGCGATTGACAATCACGCAGTGTGAATGAGCCAAGACGTGTCATCTAGACTGACATGGCTACTGTATGTGTTCAGCTTGTGTTGTGTAAACTGACCTGAATGGGTTACATTTCTAATGAAGTTCAAATAAATAAAAGTCAATAGTTATGAAAAACCTGTAAATTTGTTGATTTTTTCCACTCATATGTTGATTATAATTGATTTTCTTTTTTTATGTAATTATAGTAAAAAAGAAACAAAAAAACGAGTAGAACTTTAATTCTTAAACGTGATCTAGCAAAGGTAAAGAGAAAATATTAATATATGCTGTTTATATTCCTTGTAATTGGGATGAAGTAAACATCTGTTGAGTATTTTAACATAAAATTGTTTGATTGTGTTTAATTAAAAACCCCAAAATGCAGCGGGTCCACCAGACCCACAAACACTGGCTGAATAACAAAAATATAAACACCACACAGGGGTTAAATTATCAATACTGTATGTGTAACACAATAAAAGCTTGCGGAGACGATACAGAGAGACCTACTTCTCACTTTATCAGCAAATCTTACCGTTCAGTTCGCACTCGATCGCCACGTCTGGGCTAAAACACACCTGTCCTCGTCATGTTTTGCTGTCAGTCCTGTAATGTGAAGACTGTACGAATAACATGTATCTTTCACGACAGCGTTTTTAAAACGTATCTTCAAAAAGCTCAGTTTTTTGGAGAAAGAGAAAGATCTGGATTAAAGGAGACGTGGCCTGAGATGCATGGATGCAACCCTAAAAATAACACAGTTTCTGCGAATCATCGGCGTTCCGGGTGGGATGTGATGATGTCATGCGCGATCCCGCTGATGATGTACGACTGCAGACTGAGAACCGAACTAACGGAGAACTCGTGGTGAAGCTTCTCTCTGCCCGTCAACGTCCCGATACATCATGTGCCACGCACTAATTAGGACTGTCTGCGTCTGCAACACGTTCCTGCATACGCTTCCTCTGCTTCAGACGTGATGAATGGAGCTCTCAGTAGCGGAGCAAAAATGCCTCTTTCTAACACAGTCCATTAATTACCCACAATGCACTCTGTCACTCGGCTCCCCGGCGTCAAAGATGGCGTCAGTGGGCCAGCTGTTCGGTTACTGTACTGGAGATGCTGAGCTCTACAGCCCGCCGGAGTGTGTTCGAGGAGAAGTGTGCGGACATTAATCCGAATGCGTTTGAAAATGGCTTCCGTTCACACTGAAACCGCATTAATGTTTCTGTGCACTACAGTATATTGGAGACTTCTAATCTGTCGGTTTCGTTTGTGAACACTTGAAAACGTTTTTAGGTTTGCAATCTCATCTCTTTTGATCAGGTATCAATTATATTCAATGAAAGGAATGTACTATATTTTAGTTTGATAATGTATTTCGTATTTTCAGGGGATTTTATGGTACTACATTATATTTACGCTTTATTTATAATCCATTTATTCACGTTTTGAGCGTAGACCTGAAAATTTTATTTCCAGCTTAAACTGTTGTGAATCTTGAACGCTTTAGAGCGACAGACTGAAGTTTGATCTCTTTTTAAAGACGACACTTGGCAGATTATTGCTGAAGTGAATTTTTTAAAAAGTGAACTTAAAAAAAGTTAGAGAATTTTTACATTTATTGTTATGAAAAATGCACAAAAAAACTATTTTCAATATTTATATGAAATCTATATTTTCAATAACACGTTTTACTCTAAAACTGCAAGAAATTCAAAGCCCGAAACCAGTGTGTGTTCCGCATGTGAGTCTGATCTCTCAGTAAACGAGCGTTCAGTGCGAGTGTGTTCGGCTGCAGTTCCACACGCTTCCACTAGAGGAAACTCTCCATTCGTTTACAATGCGCTCGCTCGTTCCTGACCGCGAGGAGCACAAGTGGGACTGTTTCTTTCAGGACCATTTAACCTTTTCGAATCATGTCTGTGATTTTTGTGTGTGTTCAAACAGCAAGTGCCAAAACCTTTACCAAGTTTTGTACCATTCCGATAAAAAAAAATAAAAAAAAACGTTACATTTTCAAAAATGAGGTTTCTGTGCACCTAAACTTGTTTTCAGAAACCTAAACGTTTCTGTGCACCGAGATTTGTGATTCTGTAAAGAACACATAATTTCTAATCTGTCGTTTTCTTTGGTGAACACTTCACATGAATAAGTTTTCTTCAGATAATGTTTTTAGGTTTGGAATCCCATCTTTTTTGATGTATACGGTAATTTATTTCCCACTTCATAGTCCACAATAGTCTGTTATTTACTTCAGAGATTGCCATAATGAAATTATCGTCAACACTCTTTTGGTCTAATCTCTGTCGCTTCGGAGGAAAAATAAACAGGCTTTCACTCACTAAATATAGCAGCCATCATCATTAGCAAGTGGAAAACCATGAGCTGAAGCAAAATGGATTGATGGCAAAGAGGAATCAATCTATAGTCTGTGGAGCGAGAAAAGAAGATTAAAAAGTGGAAATTGAGGCCATTTCTGGATAGATTTCCCTCCCGAAAGCTTTGCTGCCCTCAGGCACACGGCCCTTGTCGTTCTCTGTATCTCCTGTGTTTATCTTCACATTATAAGAAAATAACATTTCACCTGAGTGTCTTTTTATGTCTACTCCTAATTGTCACTATTGAAATGGCACCATATTGGAGGTCAAGCAAAAGTGCTGTTGTTTGTGTATATCGTTCGTCCACTGGATGGATGGACGGATGGATGGGACAGAGAAGGATGGATGGATGGATGGATGGATGGGACAGAGATGGATGGATAGATGGACGGATGGATGAATGAATGGATGGACGGATGGATGGGACAGAGAGAAGAATGGATGGATGGATGGATGGATGGGACAGAGAGAAGAATGGATGGATGGATGGATGGATGGATGGGACAGAGAGAAGAATGGATGGATGGATGGATGGGACAGAGAGAAGAATGGATGGATGGATGGATGGGACAGAGAGAAGAATGGATGGATGGATGGATGGATGGATGGATGGGACAGAGAGAAGAATGGATGGATGGATGGATGGATGGATGGGACAGAGAGAAGAATGGATGGATGGATGGATGGGACAGAGAGAAGAATGGATGGATGGATGGATGGATGGATGGATGGGACAGAGAGAAGAATGGATGGACGGATGGATGGGACAGAGAGAAGAATGGATGGATGGATGGATGGATGGGACAGAGAGAAGAATGGATGGATGGATGGATGGGACAGAGAGAAGAATGGATGGATGGATGGATGGGACAGAGAGAAGAATGGATGGATGGATGGATGGATGGGACAAAGAGAAGAATGGATGGATGGATGGGACAGAGAGAAGAATGGATGGATGGATGGATGGGACAAAGAGAAGAATGGATGGATGGATGGATGGGACAAAGAGAAGAATGGATGGATGGATGGATGGGACAGAGAGAAGAATGGATGGATGGATGGATGGGACAGAGAGAAGAATGGATGGATGGATGGATGGATGGGTCAGAGATGGATGGATGGGACAGAGAGAAGAATGGATGGATGGATGGATGGATGGGACAGAAATGGATGGATAGATGGACGGATGGATGAATGAATGGATGGACGGATGGATGGGACAGAGAGAAGAATGGATGGATGGATGGGACAGAGAGAAGAATGGATGGATGGATGGATGGATGGATGGGACAGAGAGAAGAATGGATGGATGGATGGATGGATGGATGGATGGGACAGAGAGAAGAATGGATGGATGGATGGATGAATGGATGGACGGACAGATGGACGGGACAGAAATGGATGGATAGATGGACGGATGGATGAATGAATGGATGGACGGATGGATGGGACAGAGAGAAGAATGGATGGATGGATGGATGGATGAATGAATGGATGGACGGATGGATGGGACAGAGAGAAGAATGGATGGATGGATGGATGGGACAGAGAGAAGAATGGATGGATGGATGGATGGGACAGAGAGAAGAATGGATGGATGAATGAATGGATGGACGGATGGATGGGACAGAGAGAAGAATGGATGGATGGATGGATGGGACAGAGAGAAGAATGGATGGACGGATGGATGAATGAATGGATGGACGGATGGATGGGACAGAGAGAAGAATGGATGGATGGATGGATGGGACAGAGAGAAGAATGGATGGATGGATGGATGGGACAGAGAGAAGAATGGATGGATGAATGAATGGATGGACGGATGGATGGGACAGAGAGAAGAATGGATGGATGGATGGATGGGACAGAGAGAAGAATGGATGGACGGATGGATGAATGAATGGATGGACGGATGGATGGGACAGAGAGAAGAATGGATGGATGGATGGATGGGACAGAGAGAAGAATGGATGGATGGATGGATGGATGGATGCACTGGCATTTCTGACCACACATTCACACTGAACTACAGCGGAAGCCGAATGTTCTCTACATCCACATGCAATCATTCCTCATTCAAGGCGTGGCGTGTTCAGTAATGGGACAATCATCTGTGGTCAAACTGCGATATTAATAAGCTCTCGCTCGACTGGACTCAGACGCTGTGTGATTACCTGTCACACTTCATTTGTCGATTGTAAAAACGCTACACGACTCTTTCCTGGTTACAATTTAGCGGCAATCTCATTCAGAAAGCACCATGCACCATGTACAACTCATCCACCTCCACCTTATATATTTATATATGTATTATTCCCAAGGGTTGGAATGCATTGTGGAGGACATGTTTCACATTAAATATCATAAAAGATTACTGTGCCATTGTATTGTTGAATCCGTTTTACCACTATTACCATCCATTTCCGGTGGTACCACCATGTGTAAATGGTGTAAATTGTCTTACATGACCTTTGCAGAGATATTAATATCTTGTAAGGAATCCTGGGAGAGCAGTAAGTGGTGACAATATCAAAAACGCTCTCCTCTGCTCCCTGGGTTTAATATTTCCTTGAACAGTCTGACACGAGACGTGCTGAGATACCACATCTTTATTCGTAAAGCTCAAATTGGCCCATCATTATCTTTAATTACCACAACCCAATATTGGGCCCTCTTATAGACAGATAATTAATCACGTATAATGGTGCAATAGGATATTATGATTGGGGCAGAAAGGTCGGGACGGGGTTATTTTGTGCAAACAGGGAGCTAATAGCAACTCTTCTGAGTTTCATTATTTGCACATGAATACACTCTGAATAATGGATGAATAGCTGTGTGAAGCGGAGATGAAACCGGCGGGACGCTTTTATCGCCAAGCATCGGGTTCCTGAAGCGCAAGCCACTGTTCTGTGTGTGTTTGCCCAGCGATGTTCATGTTTACTCACGGAGAGTTACAGCGAGACACGTTTATAAGCAGCAGTTCACCACAACAAGGCCTCATTTGTTAACATTCGCTTATGTGTCAGTTGACATGAACTGACTATAAAGCAATATGTGTTTTTAAAGCAGTTATTAATCTTGGAACATTATCCATCCATCTATGACTTACGCAATGTGCCGAATCATGTTAGAAACATAACATCTATCTATCTATTTGAAACCACTAAACTAAAATGTAAAACTTATTCAACCTTAAAGGTGCTATATGTAAGACTTTTCTTGTATTAATCATTTTTATATTGCCCATGTGTAAACAGCTTGCAACTAACTTTTACAAAAAAACAAATAAACAGGATCTTCCCTGACTTCGGTTGTCTATGAAAGCCTGTAGACGGACTTTTATGTGAAGATTTCGGGACGTTTTTGCCTGGTAAATCAAAAGGACGTGACGTGACTGTTGCTAATAACAAAATCAGCTTCTGAAATCTACATAGCCCATGAAAAACCTTTAAAGCTTTTAAACTTCAACTTGTTGTTAGTGAAAATCGAATTGTCGAATCGTTTGTTCATGATAGTTTACAGTGAATTAACCAATGTTAACAAATACAACTTTCGATTTTAAAAAGCATCAGTTAAAATATTATATTGATAAATGCTGTATAAGCATTGTTCATTATTACTTCATGTTAACTAATGAGAGAGCTTATTGTAAAGTGTTACCAAAATGTTGTCATCAATCATTTACTCCTCATGTTGAAGCAAACCCATGCAACTTTCTTTTCTGTATGGAAAACAAAAGAAGAAATGAATGCCATTCTTCTCCATTTTGAAAGTAAATGGGCACTGCAGCTGCCATAGCATATCAAAATATCATAATGACTGTCATGAATTACGATAGCTATAGCTCTGTGTGAAGAACAGACTAAAAACGGCTGTTCATCTTCTCCTCCAACGTGAACACCTGAAAAGTTCTTCAAAAGTCATATGGACTGAATTATTGGTCTGGCCGAACATTAGTGACGGATCTGACAGCTCAAACGGTGGTGAATATTTCCCAGATTTTCAACTTTTGCTTTAAATAATGTATATTTTTCACGAGTAACCAGACATTCAGAGAGCACCAGCTGGCACTGAAGCTAAAAGTATTGCGGATGAAACTATTTATGAATCCAAATTTTGAATCCAGATCTCCTCGGCTGTTGTTAAACACGGCGCGATCCCTGACGCCTTTCAAAGGAACATATTTTCCATGGCAGATCTGGAAACAAAATGTTCTTCCACACATTTGATTTCAAATCCATGTTCTGTCCCATCAATATTAAAGTAAAAGTTTGAAATGAAACTTCTGGCATTGTTTACTCCCCTCTCCTGCTGTTGTAAACTCATATTCTGTAATATTTTCAGATGGATAGTATAAAATACAGCGTCCTGTGAACATGACTGTGAGTCTCCTCTCCCGCGTAACCTTCCATCAGACCGTTGTTGCTGTTGTTTTCTTCTTCTTGCCCATTGTAAACAGCAGTAATCACAGTCTAAAAAGACCAGAGGAAATGAACAGCCTCTGGTTGGATCTTGTCTGGCGCGCCGTGGACCGGAACGCTTTAATTAGAGCCGGACTGCTGCAAATAAAGCAAACGCAACACGTCATCTTCCTCTGTTCTTCTCGGGTTGTGTGTTGATGCATGTGGCTGTTGCATGCATATGACTTTAAAATGATACTGTAGATGTTCAAATGGAAAACCCTGCATGCTAATAACACACAGTGCCATATTTACTCATTTTTAAGATCTTAATATAACGTCTCTCGCTAGCATGCGAGATGTGGAGATGTGCAAACAGCGTCACAGACGCCGCACTATTGCTTTAGGCAGTCGACAGCATGTGCAAGTAAACTGCGAATCCCTGATTTCAAGAGCACCAGCTACAGAAGGCCATTAATGAATCTGGAATATTTTCATATTCTCTTTGGAATTATAAAATCAAAGCAAATGCTACATTAATTAGTATGAAAAACAGATTTTTTCATGAACACAAACTGCCAAAAGCAATGCACATATGCCTCTAGTGTTTGCCACGGGGTTTCTCATTCTTGCATCGATTGGCTGGATTCATTCGCTCTGTTTTCGCTGTAGTTCGCACACCTCTCATTTAATGTATTAATATACATGTCTTAATAATTTAGGCATGCCAGCTGTGCTTCCAAAGTATAAGATTTAGTACGTAAAAATCAATTCGATGCAAAACTCAATAGTGCAAAGATGTTGAAAAATATATGAGGCGGTATAAATCTGTATCATTTAAAACACTGATTCACAGACACTGTGTGTGTTTTCACACTGATACACAACAAAGCAATGATTTTTATCCTTTATTAAGGCATTTCTGATAACAAGCTCAAATGTAATGCCGAGCTGATCGTCCTGCAGAAGTCTTGGAGACGGCGGGGCATTGGCGAGATTGAACAGAGAGATGTGTGTGTGTGTGTGTGTGTGTGTGGAACTGTTATGGTTCGTGGAAGTGGCGTTTCCGCATCATATGATGGTCCTCGAGTTCTGGATCTCCATCAGCATTAAAGAAAAGCACATCTCCGCCGTCTGTCGAAACTCTTCACCTTAAGAGGAACGAGACAGCCAGAAGTTCAGCATCTATTTTTAAACATAATGCATCTCATAAAGCATGTGCTACATTTCCACAGGCCACTTCCACTATTGATCGTTTGCTTTTTCCATACTGAAAAAAACCTTCAAGGTTAGTAAAAAAGTGACAAGTGCTTTTGAAGCTTGAAATGTTTTAACTGAGAGAACAGAAAAATGACAACCCTATCACATTACTACTGCATGCATAATGATATTCATATTTAAATAATTGCTATTTCTTTAAAAATGTGACAGCCTTGAAAATTGGAAAGGCCTCGGGTTTTGACATCAGGCCCTCTCGTCTCCAAACCGATTCTTCAAAAAGCAAACGGAAATGAAAGTCAAGGCTAAAGCGTCTCTGGACATTAAACATGGACGGCTTCTCTAAGCTTGAGCTGATCAGCTTTGATGACCTTGAAATTCATGGCCAAACTGAGTTTTCCAGCTCTTTTGAATATAGTGAAATATTACAGTAAGTGATAAGGACAGCCTTTAACTGTCCATATAAGCTCCTGGTATCCGGCGATATTCCTCGCGGCCAGGCTTAATGCATACAGCGATGTTCAACAAAACTATCTGAAGATTGGCTTTTCTTTCTCTTTAATCCTGTGACACTTGCTCCGGCTGGGAGGTGAAGAAGTTACAGAAGACACCGGAAGTCTTCCTCGGGGTTGTTTGCCCTCATCTATCTATATCAGTTCTAGCGGGAAACCAAATCACAGAAAGAGCCTGTATAGGGTCAGACAGAACACACAATCTCAGTAAACCTGCAACTACCTGTTGGGTCAGAGAAAAAATAATACTTTTATTCAGCAAGGATACATGAAATTGATCAAAAGTGGCAGTAAATATGTTTATAATAAGATTCTATTTCAAATAAATGCTGTTCTTTTGAACTTTCTATTCATCAAAGAATCCTGAAAAATAAAATGAATCACGTTTTCTACAAAAATATGAAGGTGTTTTCAACACTGATGATAATCATAAATGTTTCTTGAGCATCAGATCCTCATATTAGAGTGATTTCTGAAGGATCATGTGACACTGAAGACTGGAGTAATGATGCTGGACATTCAGCTTTGATCACAAGAATAAATTACACTTTACTGTATATTCACATAGAAAACAGATGATCTACGTTATAATAATATTTCACTATTTTTACTGTCATTTTTAATAAAATAAATGCAGCCTTGGTGAGCAGAAGAGACTTTCATTAACATAAAAAAACCCTGTAATTATTCCAAACTTTTGAATGGTAGCCATTAATAAGCAGTCATGGAAACTTCTTAAAAGTGAAAACCATTTTAATTTACATACGTAATCAAAGATATTTGCAATAAATCCTCCAATTATTTTGGCACATTTCAAATACATCCAATATTCAAAGTACCTGACGAAATGATATATATATATATAAAAACAGAGTTTTAAAATGCAATCTGCGTTTGATTCCAGCAGCGTGAGTTACAGACGTGAACACTCGCGATCTCAGCGTGTCTCATATGCACCATTTGTAGTTTACTGGAGCTTAAAGCTGCTGTTCCATCTAAATTGCTCCCTGAAGTTATTGGATTTCTGCAGACGCTGACAGCTACAAGCTTCTTCACGGGCAGGCATTAATTAGAGCGCTGGTAAAGAGCTGGAGAGATGAACCAGCGCTCTCCTGGTCGGAGATGCTTTCTTAAGCTACTCACTTTCTATTATTTCAGAGACGTCGCGTCCGAATGCAGAGCTGGAGCCGAGAGCTTGTCAGAACCAATGCTTTTCCCTTTAACAGGTTCTGCATGCCATTCCAATCTCATGCCAAACGTCTCAGATCCTCCAGGATACGAGATAGACCAGGACTGGCTGAGTTTATCGCTCGGGATGATATTTAGAAGCGAGTGCAGAATATGAAGGGAGGTTTTCTCACGCATTTACAGGTCTGTCCAATTCCGCGTATGAATCAATCAATGCATGGTTGGGTTTTCGAGATCAATGGTGGAACGCGAAGTCAGTCGTGGCTCTGTTTCGGCCCACATGCGGCTTCCCTCGTGCACACGGGAATCAAACTCAGTGAAATGTCAAAATGTAAAGTTCTACGATCCATGCGTGAAACGCGCAAGTTGAAAGCCCTTCTGAAGCGCTGCTGGATCGGAGGAATGGTGTGTGTGTTCGTGTCGCTCACTGACTGCCGGCCGCGGATCTGAAACAGAGAAACACACACTTTACGAGAGGTGGATCAGCTGATCTCAGACGCTTCTTTAGTTACAAATGAAAAGTATGCCTTCATTTACAACACAAATGAAGATATTGTTAATATCACATTTCCAAGCTTTTATTCACCATCTTTGCTCCATGCATGAGCTCTGATCACGTTTACGTGTGAATACATGAACACAAATCTGTCTCTTCAGAACACTAATTAAACAGCTGGATTCATATGCATTACTTTTATGATGTATTTATGAACATTTTTACAGCATGAGAGTTTTGGTAGCGTCGGCTGTCGACAGAAACTTCTCAGGTTTCATTCATATGATCTTCATTTATGCTTCAAAGATGAACGTCACACAGGCTTGGGACTATAGTGCAATATCATTCTTTAACCCAGGGTTATTATAGTAGACCAAATTAAAAATGAAACCGAAAAAAAAAAAAACATTTCCATTAGTAATATGTTAACTGAAAAACGATAGTTTTACAACAACTCTTTAATAAAAATGTTACTTCTGTTAGTAGTTTTCGTTTAGTTTAACCTTGTTGTGCAAACATAACTAAAACTAACATTGAAATAGAAATAATAAACACTAGACACATATTTAAAACCAAAAACTTAAAAAAAAAATGCTTAAAAAACAACACTAAAATGTTAACTAAAATAAAAATGAAAACATGAAACAGAAAAAATTTATGAATGTGTGAAATTTCAGGCTATATTTTCCAGGACAGTAAACAGAATTTTTGCAAGAGATGGTAAAGGCCATAATTTTGAATTGAAAATAAACAAAACATGAAAATAAACAAATAATTAATTATATTCAGAGCTGCAATTTCACGTTTAAAGCACAAGAGGCGGTAGAGAGTCGATAGTGGTACCTATTAGCATAGATATCCATAATAAAGGCTAGATGTCTTACGGCGGAGTCTCTATCGCCATCACCGGCGGCCATCTTGTCACAGGCACAGGTGCCTGATGTAAGATGAGTGATCAGCGCGAACACAAATACTCTTATCTCGTTGAAATCTTGACGGATTTACAAACGGTTTGGTTTCTTACAAATGTTATTAATGTGACTATAATTCTAGATGATTATTTATTTATACACTTCTTATTCATAAGTGTGCAGTGTCATAACTACATCTCTGACGTTTATAACAAACCAAACCGTTTGAAAATCGGTAGAAAATTGAGCAAGTTATGGTTATATAAAAAGTACATGCACCATTAAAGCACAATGTTACGAGTGAGCGAGCTGACTGTGACAAGATGGCCGCCAGGTGCGGACGTCGACCTCCATTGGCCAGCAGCGCGGACGAGACATCTAGCCTTTATTATGGATATCTATGCCTATTAGACCCTGAACAAAGACGTAATAACAGAGAGGCTTTATTTAAATATTTAGAGAGAACACAGGTTTAATTAATAGGATTTGAGAGTCCAAATCTGTGAAACCTGTTCGACTAACAGGGCCTGGCCAATTTAAGTCCAATTTTTCACATCATTCCTTACGTTGCACAAATGCCGGTGGTGTCTGGTGGATTAATTCTCAGTGGTTTTCTCCTTTTTCCTATTCACGAAATTGAACATTACAATAAACTATAACTGGGTAAAAACGGCCAGCCGGTACTGTAGCTCTACGAGTATTATGCGGTTAAATGTCCAAGTCCACTTCCCTCGTCCACTTGATGAAGTTGAACGCACTTCAAAATGGCTTTTAAAAACCGGTTGTGTTTCTCTTCAAAGGCAAAGTTTGTGTCACTCCGTGAACAAGAAAACACAACCTGGAGATGCTCTCGTGAAGCGATGAACTGAAGCCCACAACATCTCGGCATTCCCGTCACAACGAGACGCCTTTAAAAGACCACGGGCTTAGATGGCTTTCATTAGGCAGCCGTTCTCCAATCTCATCCAATCACGGATCCCGAAAGCATTACAGCAGGTACGGCCAAACTTTTAATGCACTCAGCTGCACTTCATTCCCCGAGGAGCGCTAATGCTGCGAGAGGAATAGCTTTAAATGCATCATTAAACCTGCCAGAGAATTAACTTGGACAGAACTTAATTATGTCACACACAAGGCCCTGCAACTTTAAGATTTGAGGAAAACCAATATTGCAGGCTGGAGAATGGAGTTGGTTCGTTTAGATACATAATTAGAGGCAATCAGCCATGTTCCTGCGGTGTGTGTTGAGACTGAACAAACAGAAAGATTTCACATGCAAAATGGATCCTTGAGCAAAAGAAGCGTGAGGAGTTTTAGAGTTACGCTGAATACAGTTACCTTAGTTTAGTTTCAAGCACATCTATGAAAACGCATGGGTTTAAGAATAAAAAAAAGAGAAAGAGATTTTCACGAATCGATGATTTTTCACTGGATATTTCACCCCAAATCAATCATTATGGCATCATTTCACATTTAATTCCCATGTTTCAAGTCAAACATAACTTGTTTCAAAAGAGATGAACAGCAGCGTAACATGACCAGCTCAGCTCTTCTGAACACAAAGCAGTCTGTTAAAATAAAACGGATGCGTTTCGGAAGTCATTTGCTTCGCTGAAACGCTGCTCTTCGCCTGTCGAGCCCACACTGCTCATCTTGAGTGTGATTCGACTTGATCGGACGGCGGGCGAAGGGAACACATCGACTGAAGCTCAGGCATGAGGCAGTGACTCTTTTTCTGTCCCGTCATCCATGCTCAAGTCAACCGGAGCGCCTTGAGAGATTCCCGACTCTCTTCCGGATCCTCGGAGTTTGCAGGCGACGTGAAGTCTCGCTGTCATTTCTACAGCACAAGTGCATTTCTGTGCGGTTCCCGGGTCTGAGCGCAGACTCACGGAGCCGGTGTGTGTCATTCTCCACGCCAACAGAGGTGATTTATAAGCACATGTTTGTTTTTATCTGCACAATTTGTGCAGCTTCTAAAGGCATTCCTGTGTGTTGAACAGTAGATCGCGGCGCTAGCAACGCCAAGGCCATGGGTTCGATTCCCAGGGAATGCACGGACTGATGAAATGCACACCTCCAATGCAACGCAAGGCTTTTATGGATTTAACTCTTTAACGCCAGTGCCGGGATTCTCCATCATGTATGACACAACGCTTTTGGCAACTTAAAAAAAAACCCGCTAGTGATGCAGAAATTACACTTTGCCTTTAAACATAATATAAATACATTTATATTAGAGAAATATGTATTAGATTACAATTTATTTTAGAAAAAATGGTGTAGAAAACATTTTCACTACTAAATTTGCTATTAAATGCTACTAAATTTCTCAAATAATTACAAAGTGGCAAGTACACATTGAGTCAAACATGACATTTTGAAGTAAAAAGACAGAAATAGTATTTTCTTTTAAAACATACTCCAGAAAATTAGAGTGCAGATAAATGCATTCTCACCATTATGTGGTATACATGTTTTTTGTTCATATTTTAAAAATTAAATTTCAGTGTTTCAGTTTTCAAAACTTAGCAATTTGTAATTTTTTTCAATTATTTTTCTCTGTCATATATATATATAATGTCTGTTTTTATTAAGTTTTACTTTATTTTGTTATTTTAGTACTTCAACATGAACTAAACAATGTTGACTTAATGGCTGAAATAAAAAATGTTTTATAAATATATATTTAAATTGTGTACTTTAAAACTAAAACATTTTCTTTACTTGAAATAGTTAACTAATCGTGATGCTCATATAGTGTTTCATTATTACATGTATTCATTTGGCAGATGCCTTTATCCAAAGTGATTTATTCTCATATTTTTGAGAATATATATATATATATACACACACGCACATTTAAACTGCTACTTTATTCAGTACACCGCATTAAATCCCAGAAAGCGCTCGTGACAAACAAACCTCTCTCCAGCACAGGCTCCGAATTCACAAGTCTGACAAAGAGAGTTTGTGAACGAATGGAAATGAAGTAAGACTGATGGCTGAACGGAGCCGGCGAGCCCGAGGGACGCCCGACTGAGAGAGGAGAGGACAAACTCACTCCAGCTTCATCGCCAGTCTCCGAGGCCCACACAAACCTCCTGTAATCGATCATACAAATGAACGCAACACAATATTTTCACACCTGTGCAATTTCCCAGAACCCACACGTCTCCGTTCGGAAATGAACGAGGCAGACTGCAAATGTCTAAACAGAGGCGACTTGATTTAGCACTGCGATAATATGGCAAGACAAATAGGAGACGAATAATGAAAAGAATAGATCAGAAGGCATTTTCACACTGTGGGACAAATGATAAACCTCAGAAAGTTGCTCTGAGGAGGAGTTTGCTTCACCCGGACCGTCATGTTTTCATTAAAAGAGCCGCAATGCTAAATCAACATCCGCATGCTAACGCAGCGATAAGAGCGAGAGGAACCCGGGCTTCTGCTGACAGACAGTTTCATTTCCTCGGCCTATAGGAGTGTGTGTGTGTCGAGCGCAGAGAAACACTGGTGTGACGCTCTCTTTGTGATGAGGCTCTGTAAATCCACAGCAACATTCATCCTCAACTTCATTTGCATTGAAATGGGAATGCCATATTTCATTCCTGTCGCTGGGAAACTTACTATACTTATTTATATATTTACAGTGTGTGAACACCTTCTGTTCTTCTCACTCCAGCATCGAGGAGCGCAGGAATGAAGACAATGCAAATCACGGAACGAAGGGAATCACCCGAGCAACACACACACACACACACACACACACACTCACTCTCTCTCTCTCTCTCTCTCTCTCTCTCTCACACACACTCCATATTTTGAAGAATAGCCTATATGAATATGTAAATATGTTGAGGGGGATGTAAATGTTTTGCACAATTAACTTGCTGAAGCATCACTTTCCGCCCTGCATTTCTTTGAGAGCAACACAATTAAATTGGGGTTTTGAAATCAGCGGGGAAACCGTGTAACTCGTTTGAGTCCCGATGTCGAGAGTAACTTCTATTCTGTGCAACTGGTGATTATGGTCTGAAAGCTCGTCTAGAATATGGAATATTCTCCTATCAATCGCCTCTAAGTGTTTCTTAGAAAACCCCAAATTATAAAATTATAATATTGTGAAAAGGTGTTCGTAAGCTGTAAGACATAATTATCACAATTATAACAAATAAAGGCTTGAAATATCTCACTTTGCATGTTTTGAGTCTATATAATATATTAGTTTCACCTTTTAAGTTGAATTACTGAAATGAATGAACTTTTGCACGATATTCGAATTTTTCGAGTTTCACCTGCATCTACATGTTCATGTAAACGCCGCTCTCTGGGTCACTGAGATCTTGTGATCACTGTTATCTGTCCCTCGCTCTCGATGATCGAGCTTTCTCTGTAGTCGCCCCAAAGCTCTGGAACACTTTACCTTTAGACACCAGGAGCTCTCCATCTCTGGTTGCTTTTAAATCCAGATTAAAGACCTGTTAAAGACAGTTTTCAAAACTCCAGTTATACCCAAATTCTTCAATTGGTCCTTTTTTGACCACTTTTATGGTGCTTTAACATCCTAAAGCTTAAATGGCTCATTCAGGGTTATCATTAAGTAAAACTCAAATTAAACTAAATAATGAACACGGAGAAGTAATTCATCGCAGAACACAAATGGTTTTGAGATGATATTAGGGGTGTGTAAATGATGACACGGCATAGCCTACATTTTGGGTAAAACATCTACTTTTTCCCTGTGTAAACAAACGTAATTAACATCGCTCCCGACTAAAATGACGACAGAAGGAAATGAGATATATATAAACACGGCTCAAGCCAGATCCTCCCGGGCTACAACAAACTCGCTTTTGACTGTGCGATCAAAACAATACATCACTCAAGGAAGAGAAGAGCGGGCTGAAAATCAGCCGTGTCATCATCATTCCCTCTGTTTTCCATGATTTTGTATGATTTCCCTCCCCTGACTCTCCTTCCAGGCCCCGTGGTGTTAATTATACGAGGTCTCTCTCCCTTCGAGCGAGTCGTGCGGTGGAAGTGCATTAATCTTGATTCGCTACTTCAGTACAAAGCCTTGTTTGAAGAGTCTCCTTTGGTAAAGCCCCAAAGGCAGGGGGATTCAGATGAGGACGAGGAGACGGGAGCGAGTGCTTTCTTCCTGAACCTGAGCGTCTCGCAAACCATGCAAATGAAAGTCGCACGCGTTCCCTGATGAGGTTTACGGGACAGAGACGTGCCGTCCGACTGCAGAAGCCATTAGCACGGCTGTGTTTATGTCAGATTTGGCGGACTGGGATCGTCTCGGGACGTTTAAAGGTCACCGCGTGCGGTTTGTCTCGTGTGGCCATGCAGATCCCAAAACAAAGTCTCTGAAATGAATTCCAATTACATTTATTTTAGATTAAAACTGATTGCACACACACAAAAAAAAAAAAAAAAATATATATATATCATGCAAAGTGTTCCTGCGTCCTCCACCCATAGTCATAATAATCATTTCATAATCATTTTTATCTAGCCCTTCTTCAAAGTCGAAATCTAGAACAGGTTTTCCTGCTTGAATGTTGATTATTCTCCTCATATTCTCCATTGTTGCGGCTCCTCTCTTCCCAGTCTGTCAGTAACGCTCTGTTTACTTCCTGTCTCTATGAAGCCCCGCCTTCTGAAAGCACACTGTGCTCTGATTGGTCGGCTGGAGCAGTGTGTTGTGATTGGTCGAGCGCTTCGAGTGTGTTTGGGAAATGTCCCGCCCCTTCCCATAACCGCCAGTTTAACACACTACTAACTAACTCAACCAGGCCCCGCCCCATTATTCTGCGTATGGATTATTATAATGAGGAATATTGTGACGTTTGTTCCCGGAAGAAACTCAAGACTACAATGGAGGCGTTTCAGGAGTTCAGAAACACTGACACTGATATAGAGGAGAACTGGAGCTTGAGGGACTTTTCTTTCCAGTTCTCCATGACGGTTCTGTCACATCTGTGGTGTTGACCAATAGGAGCACAGAAGCTCTTTCAAACACGGCGAAACGAAAGAGAGATGATGGTATTGATGCTGCTGGGTGAAATAATGCAGTGGAGAAAAGGTTTGTGGAGCGAGCGATGGCAACAACACTCCTGGCTTTATGAGGTTTCCCTGAGGGACGACCATGACAGAGTGGAAAAATACAAATGCTGGCGAACTATAGCTTTAGCAACAAAGTGAGCGCTGGGATTAGCATTAAGTTAACATGCTGCGTCGGTAGCCATTGTTTGTTTACACACTTGATTCCAGAAGTCAGTTGATAGTTCTGCCTTCTCGATGACATCACGCATGTCATTAAAGACACGTGTCAAAGCAACTTGAATTCTGACATTGTCCACAACACGAATTTAGGAGTTAAAATCGCACAGTCTGACTATAGTAAAGACAAGCAAATCATGTTGCCTCTCCGAGTCTCTGCTGGATATTAGATTGGATGTTAGACACCGATCACACTCTTCTGCAGATTATTCAGCCGTTAGAAAGCAACACACATTCCCAGTGAAATGACATCTGGGTTTTACACTCGTTTATTTGAAGAGCACACTTCAGAAATGCATCAAAGAGTGTATCATTCACTTGAGTCATATTGAGGCACATCAAGGCAAACAGAAACCCATGCGGTTTCATACGTGCATCTACGGCACAATTTACCCCGTCGGAAACTTGCAGATGAACGAGCAAAATAAAAGTTTTTACTGAATGTGACGCAGTAAAAAAGAGAAAGGGTTGCACACAAAAACAAGCGTACAGTGAAGTCTGATTTCCAACTCGAATGACTCAAATGCCAAGAGTCCAAAAAGAATCACCAGTTTCAATAATTCAATATTTATATCTCAAAAACACCCCAAATAATCAGAAACCAAATGTTCCATTGAGAGATCCAGCTCTATTTGTACACGCTCTGACTTTAACTTTTATTAAACTGAATACACGCGTAAACACAGGTATATTTAGCACTACTGAATGATTTACACCCAAGCAAATGAATTACACAAGAAAACAATTGAATAAATCATGTAACAACTAAAACATTCAGGCCAACTTCCAGCCGGGACTGCTGAGAAGTGTAGAGCGTATGTGTGCGCTCATGTGAATGAAGCAATAGTTTAACAGACAAGCAGAAGAAGCCGGCGGCTCCCATCGGACCGGACGTGTGTGTGTGTGTGTGTGTGTGGGGGAGATGGTTTAACAGACAGAGAGACTCTGTAGGGACACTGTGTGTGGAGATATTTAGTGTTGCTGACAGAAAGAGCCCGAGGCTCGGAGCTGTTGACCGTTTCACGGCACTGACAGGATGATGGGGAAACAAGCCGTCCAGCTTTACAAGACATGCAAAAGAGCAATCCAGGCGATCGCACCACCACAAAAGGAGAAGAAAATTAAGAATATTTATATTTGTAAAGACTTTTAACCATTTTTAAAGACTCAACATGAGTTTCATTCTGAGCACTGTTATTGCACAGCTTTTTCTGTGACAACATGCCCCGACAGCACTCCACAGGGGAATCTGCGATTGCACAGTCTATCATCAGGTCGTCTGCAAATTTTAATCAGTAAAAAACAATAGCGCTTTGGCTCAGATCTAGCCGTATTCTATAGTTGACTCTTGCTTGAGTATATGTAAGTGTAAATTCATTGTGTTCACTTGTTCATCCAACAGCTATAGGAAAAATATGATAATGCAATTTATATTTGGATGATAGAATTAAATCTTTCACCGCCAGCATAAAAAAAAAAAGAAAAAAAAAAAGTTGCCAGCCAGTGCCAGCAGTTTTGATTATTTCACAAAACTTTTCAACTTACCCTAGAATATTGTGTTGTATGAATACTGTATCTGAACATGCAATGCATCAACGGAAAGAACAGACTCTGCTTTTAAACAAGAACTATTCTTTTTTTCATCTGCACTTAAATCTGGGAAAGTTTCATTAAAAAAAAGCAACATTTTGAACCAAAAAAAAATTGAATGAATGGCGGGGGAAGAGTTAAGCATATTTTTAAAGATTTTTTGCCTTTTTGAAATCATTTTATTGACAATTGAGCACATTTCCCTCTAAAATTTTGATGTAAAAACCAAGATATAAAAATACTTTTGCAAGATTAATAAAAAAAATGTATATAATAATAATAAATTATATTTTTTTGTTCTCATTAAGTGGCTTTTAAAAGGCCGTTAATTTTCAGTAATAGTATTGATCTGACAGCACTGACACTATAGGATGAGAACAAATCTTGAACTGAATCGAGCCTAATAATGACACTATTGTTTATAATCAAAACTAACTTTAGCTGGACAATAACTTTATCCTAATGCTGTTGTAAAGCATAAACAATCTGTTACGGTAATTTCTATTATAACTGTAAAGCTGCTTTGAAACAATCCGCTTTATAAGTGAAGGTGACTTGACTTAACTTGACTATTGTCTTTTAGAGCTGCTTAATAATTGAATTTGTTTCATAATTGATGAATTTTACAGCATTAAAGGGACACTCCACCCATTGCATTAAGCTTTCCATTGTTAGAAACCCAGTCACACTATTGAATGGTCGTGCAACACTCTCTCATTTTCCCCTGAGACGAGAGAAATCCTCTCTTTACCTTTTTCACTTCCTCCTACAATGACCCAAAAATCCTCATTTTACGTCATTGTAGGAGGAAGTGTAAGAAGGGGGGATTTCTGTAAAGACTACAAGCACTAGATCCCACCCTTTCAAACCCGCCCATAGGGGGCTGGACCTAATGCGCTAACAGACCTATCACAGATCAGTGGCAGTGCGTTTGATTTCACCGGCAGAAACTTTTTAAAAATTTGTAAACAGACAAATCATAGGAGATGTGTTGCTTTACAGCAGACGACTGTGTCAGTGTGTGTTCTCAGTAGCCACTAGCTGCTAATAGAGTCGAGTCAGAAATAGTGTTGCTTTCGTCAACGAAAATTATGACTAAATATCGTCGTCAACGAACCTTTATCACGTGACGAAAACGAGACGAGACGCAACGAAAATGCTGGTCATGTGACGATGACTATAATTAAATGTATAATGCAACATCGTTGACGAATAAAAACGAGACTAAATGTGGTTTACAAAATAAAAACTATGCTAAAATGTCTCTTCATTTTCGTTGACCAAAACAAGACGAGACGAAATGTTATTTAACGTTATTTCGTCTCGTTTACTTGCATTATTATTTAACAAATGTCTTAGTAGGCCAATACATTTTATCATACATATTTCAAAGTTAAAGGAGCCGTATGTAGGATTGTGGCCAAAACTGGTACTGCAATCACTTTAAAAATACCATAGAGTGCTGTATCCCCTAGGTACTTATACTATATTGACTGAGTTAAATAGAATTGCATTACTAAAAAGAGACTAAAATGCCATTTTCGTTAACTAAAACTAGACTAAAACGTCATCAGTTTTCGTCGACTAAAACTAGACTAGACTAAAAAGAGTATGAACGTGACTAAAACTAATAAAAACTAAAATGACAGCTTGACACAAAGACTAGACTAAAACTAAAATTAAAATAGACCGCCAAAAACAACACTAGTCAGAAAGAACCTTTCCTCCAGGCAAATGCGTTTAGCGCTACTAGCACTGCTAGCCCCAGACGTTCCTGGCTGTTCGTCGTCAACATCTGACAAGGTAAATATCGACGGAATTGCGGTTTTCACAAGCGCGGGTCTCTTCAATCCTAAGGGTGTGTTCACACCGAACGTGAATTTAATTATTTGCGCGAGTGGATTACATACAAAGTCAATGCAAAGACGCAAATAGACGCATCATTCGCGCCGGGCGCTGCGAGTGACGCGAATTGGGCGACGCGTTTGCCGCGAATGTCTTCCGCGCAAGTTGAAAAATTTGAACTCGAGCGAATGTTCAAGCGTCTAACTAGACGCGATAGACGTATATTTAACGCTCTATTCGCGTTCGGTGTGAACACACCATAAGGGGTTGGGTTCGAAATCTTCTGGATTGAAATGTAGAGGTGGGAGTGGCCTGCGGTGTCATAGTGTCTGGTTTGTGTTCCCTGGGTAACCACTAGAGGTCCTCTTCCCGCACTGTGTCATGCACAATGAACCAAAGACAGAACAGGATGATGGGAAACGTAGTTAAAAGTGCATGACACAGTGCGGGAAGAGGACCTCTAGTGGTTACCCAGGGAACACAAACCAGACACTGTGACATGCGGAGCTGAGCGTTGCAATGCACTATGGGGATTGTTGTCTACAATCCACAAGCACTAAAAAGTCATTTTCTGCCTTTTATCGGCCAAGAAGGACCCAAATTAGAAATTGATGCGGCTATTCTACTACATATTTCACCCACTTTCGATACATATTCATGTCTCCACCGGTGGAATTACCCTTTAACTGTTTATTTTCCTGTTTATTACTGTGAAGCTGCTTTGATATCTGTTTTGAATAAAGCACTGTGACTTGAATATGATATATTTGTTTGAATTAAATATATAACGTCAGATTTTGAGGTTCAATAGGATCCTGACATGGTCTTGAAAGGTTTCGTGAGATTCATCTGTACAAACACAGACATGATTTTTGAGGAAAATCTCCTTTAGAAAGGATGTGTGCGAGGAGACGGACAGAAAGCCAGCTATAGCACGTCTCCTGCCTTTGCATTGTGGGTAATCTATGGCCCTTAATTGAGCCCTCAGGCTGGTTACGTAACGCAGACACAGAGAGCGCTTGGAGATGTGCGACCTGTGTCACGCCAAACTCCAGGCGTGTTCATTAGTCGTCATTGATCTACTGCCTCGTCCTCTTCTCTCTCTATCGCTTCTCTCTCCCTCCGCCCTCCTCCTTCCCTCCTTCCGTCCCACCTTTGGGGGATCCATGTCAGAACAACCATTAATAATGCAAGAACAATAAAGCCAATGGCTTCCACTGGAAAAAAAAACATTTTCATTTACAAGACAGATGTACATTTTCTGTGTGGAAAGTGTCTATGCTGGCTTTTATTTCAGAACTGAAACGTGACAAAAGCAAATAAAAGCATTATAATCAGTGATGCTGTCTACACTAGATGCGGCCGCTGTGTGGACTCGTGTCCAGTGAAAACATGCAGTGAGATTTCTGGAAACTAGTTAATACTCACTAGTTCTGGTCCTAGTTAACCTGTTAAAGACACTTTTAGCTTCCATAATGTGATGATTTTATTAAGAACATAATACTTATAATGTCGGCTGGAACGTCATTTAGCATTTAGTTAAGAGATTAATTTTATGAAACGGGAAAATATTTATTCATTTAAACAGTTTCAAAAACAAACAAATCAATAAAAATAATGATAACAAAAAATAAATCAAAAATAATAATAATAACAATAATAATACTAATTATGATTATTATTAAACCTTTAGGAAACCAGAAAATATTTATTTAAAAAGTTTAAAAATAAATAAATTATAATAGTAATTATAATGATGATTATTATTATTATACCTTTAGGAAACCAAAAAATATTTATTTAAAAAGTTTAAAAATAAATAAATAAATAATAATAATAATGATGATGGTTGTTGTTGTTGTTAGTAGTAGTAGTAATTACTATCATGAAACCTTTATAAAACCTGATAATATTTATTTATATTTAAAAATGAAATCAATAAATAATCATACAAATATTTTATTTTATTTTTTTCATTCATTCATACGTGTTCATGTTGTCTTTAAGCCAGTATTTCTTCTCAGCTAGATAAAGAAAGTGAACTGGTGTTTTCTGAAGGGAAGTTGCTCTGGCTGGACAAACGTTCAGATCAACTTTCAGTGCCTTGGGTTTCTTCTCATATTGTGTTTGCTCCATGTGTCAATAAACAACATGGCAATAATAAACTCTATTTTTTCTTGTTTTTCCAGTGCAAACATTGCAAACATTGCCCAATATAGTTGACTTGTGATTGGTTTGAGTTCACACTAAGAATGAATTAGGCGTTGTGAAGGTCTGGAGTCGTCCCTGACCGCTTCTTCTTCCTTATTACGCCACTCACGTCTCCGAACATCCGCTTCCAGTGTTTCTCAGCACTGAGAGAAAGCACAGTCCTCCTCAGGCGCTCATAGAAACACACACACACACTCTCTGCTATACTGTAAACCTCCACCCTAAAAAGCCTCGTTCTCTCCTTCCCTCGAGTCCCCATGTCTCCGCATTTGCAGCTCTATGGACACCCTGCCAGGATGAGAGATATTTTTATAGTGACAGCAAATGGTTAAGGGGAATATATAGGATGGGAATTAAATCAATATTTTAGTGCTCTACTTAAGGTATGGTGCGCGAGCCATTATCCTCCACTAATTGCCCCTATCGGCTCTGTATCGCTTCGACAGCCATTAAGTTTCAGATGAAGTCCTGAACCATCACTTCTCCTCTCAGAACGGAAATACACACAACACGACTGTCAGCGTATTGGGATCTATTTATTTTTAGGCATGCATAAGCAGACACACACTAACTGCACAACATTTAATGCTGTCGAAACATCTCTATTGCCATGGAGGGAGACAGAGGCCAGCGTTTGGAGCACAAGAACAGCTTATAGTGTCCACGACCTGCAGAATACACACAACACGACTGCAGAATACACACAACACGACTGCAGAATACACACAACACGACTGCAGAATACACACAACACGACTGCAGAATACACACAACACGACTGCAGAATACACACAACACGACTGCAGAATACACACAACACGACTGCAGAATACACACAAGACGACTGCAGAATACACACAAGACGACTGCAGAATACACACAACACGACTGCAGAATACACACAACACGACTG
>CM060608.1:30956504-30979004 GCA_030578255.1 Tiaroga cobitis | reverse complement strand
CTTCTCACACACATATTAACAGGTTACAGTATTCACACTCTCTGTGCTGTGACTACTTCAGGCTATTGTTGCAAGTGACAGACACACAAAACATTCTTTCATTCATTCAATCTGACTTCATCCATAGGATTAACTAGTTTATATCTTAAATGTTAGGGTTTGGTTTCAATCCATGACGATTAATTAGTGTTTGAATGTTAATGTGATCAAGCTCCTCATGTAAATCTAATTTCATGTCCGCAATGGCATATGAATTTATAGCTTTTATCAAAGGAAATAGTCAAGTTAACAACAAGTATATAAAAAATACAGTTAAACACTGTATGCCACAATGCAATGCACTCGTATTTATACACATTTTGCAAACGAATGCAATGTCTAGATGAGTCTAAACTAAAGGATGAAATCACTGTAATGGGAAAATAGTTTGTTATGGTTCAATTACTGATCTTTCTATAGGTTTTCACAATAGATCTCCATTAACCCTGCCTTCAGCTTTAAGCTATGACCTTTCCATGCTCTTCCAATGAGTATCTTCAATCTATAACCTGAATGATTTACAGTGTATGTGTCTTGAGGCCTCGTCTCTCCTCGCCTCCACTGGAAAAGTCTGAACTTCCAGGAACAGGAGAGAAGTGATGGAACAGGAGAGCAGTGATGGAACAGGAGAGCAGTGATGGAACAGTGATGGAACAGGAGAGCAGTGATGGAACAGTAATGGAAAGGGAGAGCAGTGATGGAACAGTGATGGAACAGGAGAGCAGTGATGGAACAGTGATGGAAGAGGAGAGCAGTGGTGGAACAGTGATGGAACAGGAGAGCAGTGATGGAACAGTGATGGAACAGGAGAGCAGTGATGGAACAGTGATGGAACAGGAGAGCAGTGATGGAACAGTGATGGAACAGTGATGGAACAGGAGAGCAGTGATGGGAACAGTGATGGAACAGGAGAGCAGTGATGGAACAGGAGAGCAGTGATGGAACAGGAGAGCAGTGATGGAACAGTGATGGAACAGGAGAGCAGTGGTGGAACAGGAGAGCAGTGGTGGAACAGGAGAGCAGTGATGGAACAGGAGAGCAGTGGTGGAACAGTGATGGAACAGGAGAGCATTGATGGAACAGTGATGGAACAGGAGAGCAGTGGTGGAACAGTGATGGAACAGGAGAGCAGTGATGGAACAGTGATGGAACAGGAGAGCAGTGATGGAACAGTGATGGAACAGGAGAGCAGTGATGGAACAGTGATGGAACAGGAGAGCAGTGGTGGAACAGTGATGGAACAGGAGAGCAGTGATGGAACAGTGATGGAACAGGAGAGCAGTGATGGAACAGTGATGGAACAGGAGAGCAGTGATGGAACAGTGATGGAACAGGAGAGCAGTGATGGAACAGGAGAGCAGTGATGGAACAGTGATGGAACAGGAGAGCATTGATGGAACAGTGATGGAACAGGAGAGCAGTGGTGGAACAGTGATGGAACAGGAGAGCAGTGATGGAACAGTGATGGAACAGGAGAGCAGTGATGGAACAGTGATGGAACAGGAGAGCAGTGATGGAACAGTGATGGAACAGGAGAGCAGTGGTGGAACAGGAGAGCAGTGATGGAACAGGAGAGCAGTGATGGAACAGGAGAGCAGTGATGGAACAGTGATGGAACAGTGATGGAACAGGAGAGCAGTGATGGAACAGTGATGGAACAGGAGAGCAGTGATGGAACAGTGATGGAACAGTGATGGAACAGTGATGGAACAGTGATGGAACAGGAGAGCAGTGGTGGAACAGGAGAGCAGTGATGGAACAGGAGAGCAGTGGTGGAACAGGAGAGCAGTGATGGAACAGGAGAGCAGTGATGGAACAGGAGAGCAGTGGTGGAACAGGAGAGCAGTGATGGAACAGGAGAGCAGTGGTGGAACAGGAGAGCAGTGATGGAACAGGAGAGCAGTGGTGGAACAGGAGAGCAGTGGTGGAACAGTGATGGAACAGGAGAGCAGTGATGGAACAGTGATGGAACAGGAGAGCAGTGATGGAACAGGAGAGCAGTGATGGAACAGTGATGGAACAGGAGAGCAGTGATGGAACAGGAGAGCAGTGATGGAACAGTGATGGAACAGGAGAGCAGTGATGGAACAGTGATGGAACAGGAGAGCAGTGATGGAACAGTGATGGAACAGGAGAGCAGTGGTGGAACAGGAGAGCAGTGATGGAACAGAAGAGCAGTGATGGAACAGGAGAGCAGTGATGGAACAGGAGAGCAGTGATGGAACAGTGATGGAACAGGAGAGCAGTGATGGAACAGTGATGGAACAGGAGAGCAGTGATGGAACAGTGATGGAACAGGAGAGCAGTGGTGGAACAGGAGAGCAGTGATGGAACAGAAGAGCAGTGATGGAACAGGAGAGCAGTGGTGGAACAGGAGAGCAGTGATGGAACAGAAGAGCAGTGATGGAACAGGAGAGCAGTGGTGGAACAGGAGAGCAGTGATGGAACAGAAGAGCAGTGATGGAACAGGAGAGCAGTGGTGGAACAGTGATGGAACAGTGGTGGAACAGGAGAGCAGTGGTGGAACAGGAGAGCAGTGATGGAACAGAAGAGCAGTGATGGAACAGGAGAGCAGTGGTAGAACAGGAGAGCAGTGATGGAACAGGAGAGCAGTGGTGGAACAGGAGAGCAGTGGTGGAACAGGAGAGCAGTGATGGAACAGGAGAGAGATGCAGTGTTGAAAGAGATGCATGTTGGAAAAAGAATTTCTCAATTTTCTTTGTTTTAATTTGACCACATCATAATTTAATCAGACTGCATTTACTATAGGTTATATAGTCTGTCTATCTATCTATCTATCTATCTATCTATCTATCTATCTATCTATAATTAATAAATTCATTACATTTATATAGCGCTTTTCTCGGCACTCAAAGCGCTTTACATAGAAGGGGGAATCTCCTCAACCACCACCAATGTGCATCATCCACCTGGATGATGCGACGGCAGCCATATTGCGCCAGAACGCACACCAGAAGGTTTTCTCAGAAGGTCTCCCATCCAGGTACTGACCAGGCTCAGCCCTGCTTAGCTTCAGTGGGCAACCAGTCTTGGGCTACAGGGTGGTCTGTCTGTCTGTCTGTCTGTCTGTCTGTCTGTCTGTCTGTCTGTCTGTCTGTCTGTCGTTACTTTTGCATGCTTTTATCATAGTCCGTGAATTAAGAAGGAAAATATATACATATATTTAAAACTTTAGAATCGCCCCTGGTCTCACACACTTCAAAAGAGGTGGTGTGTGTTTACAGCAGGGAGCCTCAGAATGAAGAGAGAAAAACAAAACCTCAGAAATATGGCAATACTGTGTTTTCTTTAGGGACTGCGTTCATTTTAATTTTGCAGTATGAGTGAAGTTTGAATTGCATCTCTGAATTTAAACGGTGTAAAAGACATCAGGAAAAAACATAATTAGAAAGAAGAAACACTGTTGATTAAACGAGAGAATGAGAAAAAAACATCTCTTCTTTAAAGCTAATGCATGACACTTAATGGAGGAGTCGCCATCTTATGATGTTCGTGTGGTTTTGAAGATAAAGCATTTACAACTTTAAAATGCTACTTTAAAATCACAAAATCCTCTTTTCCAGCAATGCAACAATGCTGGGACTTTGGTAAAGCACATTTGTGAGCAGTAAACTAATGTTACCGTGTAATACAGTTCTAGTTAAACATGAGGAGTTAGTTGAGTCAGCTGGACACATATGAAGGTTTTCTCTAAAGAGAGCTCGTCTGTCATCCAGTCACAGTCAACTATTAAAAATGCAGCATTTGGGGAAAAAACGTGGATATGAACTGATGGAAAGCATCACAGGATCCGCTTCTCGACTGATAACTGAAAACAGCTCTCAGTGATGTGTGTCAGCTCTCCGTTACAGTAGCACTGACATTCACAAGTGTTCCCAGAACAAGGGAACCCAATGTGCCTGTGGCTTCCTCCATTTCAGTTCTGATAAGTGATAGAAGGAGTAGGGCCTACTCAAGGCACACAGCGGGTTTATCTCATCCGCTCCCGATTATTCGTCAATCTAAGACTGCGATATGGGGCCAAACGCAGATACAGTACAGTCAGCACTTCTAAAGTCCACATGAAATCACAATTCCTCCTTTTCACTTTCTAATGCGCATTTATGCTCACAATTCATTCTCATTTTTTAAAACTTTGTATTATTTTATCCCCCCTACATTTTTTTGTCTTAAATACGATTTTTTTTTCTATAAAACAAAAAGTTAAGTGAATTAGAATACAAGCATTTTTAAAAAGTTGAATTAACTGCATTATCCCAAAATATGTTGCCACCTAATTACATTAAGACTTTCCAACAAAAATAATCTAAAAAAAAACAACAAATTTGTTCAGGTTTTGTTGTACGAACATAAAACCATGTCATGCTGCCAATGAAAAATAAAGAAATAACCATATTTTAATTTGGTGGAGAAAATTGGTTGAATAAATTAAATAAGCTACATGGTTGGATGATGTTAGATTAAAAGAAAACAACACTTGAATTAATGTCCACGGTTTTCAATCAGCAGAACTAATTCCTAAAATCAAACTGCTACTTGGTCCATTTGCCATCTGTTTTCCAATACGATCGCAGCACAGTGACGCCACACGTAAAGACAAACAATGAAAATGCCTAAATACTGATTCAAGCTAAACACTTGCTTTTGACACTGTCGAACACAATTTGCACTTAGACAAACTAGAAAACTGGCTAGGACTATGAATCTACAAAAACTATTAATCTAATTGGATCTGCATGGCATGTGGAGACCCTCAGGGCTCGATCCTGGGACCAATCCTGTTTTAAAAAACATTGGTTTCAGTATTCATTTCAAGTCAATAACTAAATCAGCTTATTATCATCATCTAAAACTTTTTTAAAGATAAAAAAAAAAATCACAAATTCATTACCAGCAGGACAGACTGTACAGCAAATGCTACTCATCACCAGCTTTCCCAAAAAGACTGCAGCTCATTCAAAGGGCTGTTGCCAGAATTGTAATCAGAACAAAACTACTTTGAGTACAATATTACAGTGGTATATTGCTATTATGCCACCTATAACAATAACTATCTTCCAGAAGATGCCCTAACCACAGCAGTCACACTAAACTGCACTCCACCTTACTGTAAAGTGTCCAGGTCAAATGCAGTTAAATACAGTACATGTGATGGTGTTAAACATATTTGAATATGATCTATTATTAATGTAATACGAATCAACCTATGAATCAAATTTTGCAAATAACCATTGCTGTGAATAATGTTTGGGGATGGTAAGATTGATTAAAAGTCTCTTCTGCTCACCAAGGCTGCATTTATTTGATCAAAGTAAAAACAGTAATTTTGTGAAATATTATTACAATGTGAATATACAGTAAAGTGTAATTTATTCCTGTGATCAAAGCTGAATTTTCAGCATCATTACTCCAGTCTTCAGTGTCACATGATCCTTCAGAAATCACTCTAATATGATGATTTGCTGAATTTCATATTTCTGTGGAAACCGTGATACATTTTTTTCAGGATGCATTGATGAATAGAAAGTTCAAAAGAACGACATTTATTTGAAATATAAATCTTATTAGAAATGTCTTTACTGTCACTATTAATAATATATATATATAGAGAGAGAGAGTGAAAATTGAATTACATCTATCCCCTGAATACAGATGTATGTGATGTCCTTCCTATATGATGAACAATCCTCTCTTGCAGGTCAAGAATGTCCAGTCATTATGAAGCACATCCACAGTTCTCAGAAAAACAGCAGAGAAGGATGATGTTATGAAACACGGCGACCCCTCAGGCCTTTTGCAACGGTTCATGATGCAATTTCCAAAAATAGCCCAGTGCAAACAAACACAGATCTGGAAACAAAGAGCCGGGCAGCCTTGGGCACACTGGACATCACAGGGGGCAGTGGGTCAGAGAACGCGCTCGCAAAACTAAACTAAACCAAGCAGAACATCACCTCCAAACTCAACGCAACGTTCCTAATCTCAGCAAGCCTGTACTTTACACATGATGGACACGTCTACTTCATTTGCTTTGATCTAAACCATGTTTGAACATAAGCTAATGTCCCTTGACATCATCCTGGCATGTTCTCCGATTAATAACGCGATGCTAATTTCTCACACGACAGACAGATTAACTTATTCTTTACTTTGTAATTAAGTCGTGAGAGCGGCAGTTAAAAATAGTGTGACTCGTCGATGTCAGTCTGCCTCCTCCGTGTCTGAGAAAGCAGAATATGACGTTTAATTTCCTTGTCTTAGCAACAGCCAGCTTTTTCCCCACTCTCTTTCAAATGGATTTTTTCCTAAAACCTCGGCCCTGAACGCTTGCACCTTTGTAATGACTGGAAGTGCTGGTGATCAGGCTTAGCGTGAGGACACCAGGACACTTTAATGACTCGACACTCAGATGAATCCGTCACGGCACCCGTTGACCTGGTGGATATTATCTGAAGCACAATGTCAAGACTTCGGGAACTTCTGAACGTCCTTCACGGATTAAAGATAATGACGCTTTATTCAAATGGAAAGATCGCCACAGAACACGCTGCTCTTTCAGAACGAAATTAAAAATGCTACAGTATCCAATTCCTGAATTTCAATTAAAGCAGCAGAATTGTGAATTTAAGCTGAATTAAGATGGAGTAATAATGGAAGAATTTGTAGGAATTACTTTTATTTTTTAGCATGATCGTGGCATTTCCAGAAACGTAAAATATTTGGGTTAGGGTTAAATAAAAATTCAAACCTATAGATTTGTAGTATACACATATATGTATATGTATATATATATTACATTTTAAATGTATTCAATTAATTGCATGTTTGTTCATTTATGTTATAATGTATAAAAAATCTTAATATTGGAATAATTTCTAGAAATTTCTTTTGCAGTCTGAATTACCAATAAATGTAGACACAACATATGTGGGATTTCCAGAGTCTTTGAAATATCAAACCTTTATGTATAAATGTTTTACATTTTTAAATGCATCGAATTCATTAAATATTTATTTGTATACAATAAATTAAATTAAAATATTACATTTATAAAGTTATATTTAAGAAAATAAACAGACCATAATGCAATAAATATTATGATTTCTCAGAATGTTCTAATTATCGGCTCTGTTTTGATTATAACAAAATTCGGACTTTTGCTTCACCCTGAAATAATAATAATAATATAATTATTTAAAAAAAAAAAAATAAAAAAAAATAAAAATAATAATAATAATAATAATAATAATAACACATAATAAAGATGATAATAAATATAATAATATTTATATAATAATATTTCAGTAAAAATTTCAGAGAATGTACAGAAATAATTACTAAAAATCATAAACATACCACTGAAAACAGTCAAATATGTTGGTTGGGGCTAAATCACACAGAGACGTACCTGTGGTCTCCAGCTTTAGCTCTTCAGAGGTGTTGCAGCTGAAACAGAGAGAAGAAAAGAGTTTTCTTTAAGGATGTGGGGGGAAAAGACGAGGTAAACAACTCAAGGCTAGTAAAAAAAAAACAGTATTGAGTTCGTGTGGGCAAGTAACAACCATCTCAGACTCGTACTCCCCGGAGAGCAAACTGCAGTCTACACACCCAACATCATTACAGCCTGCCCAGCACTCAAACACTAGACCGGGGCTTTCTGTTGCTGTTTTTTAGAGGTGCCACAGTATGTGACATTTAACTGTGAGCAAGCAACACAACACAATACATGCAAACAAAACACACACACACGGGCAAACACGGCCGGTCTGAAGGAGTCGGATGAATGGAGATCCCTGGGGTGGTCAGTTCAGTTGCCAAGGGTTGCAATGCGTGCCAGACAGACTCTGCATGAATGGCATGAAAAAGTCTATATTGATGACGTCAATGGAAAGTAGGAATGACAGTGGGAGAGAATGTGTGGGTGTGTTACGGATACTCCTTTCTGTCTTGCCTTAGGTCTGGCACAGACCTTAGGTCTTAGGTCTAACGGTTGTTTTAGTATGATTGATATGGTCAGTATAGTGTCTGTGTTCTTCGGTTCTCCTCTCTTTAGTTCCTGCTTCTGATTAGTTTGTTGCTTTAATTTTGAATTATGCCCTTGTTTGTCTCTTGGGTTACTGATTGTCTTCACCTGTGTCTTGTTTAGTTCCCTGTGTATTTAAAGGTGACGCATGTAAGACTTTTTGGGGCGTGGCTACTGTAGCAGACAGAGTTTGGGGCGTGGCTACTGTAGCAGACAGAGTTTGGGGTGTGGCTACTGTAGCAAGCGGAGAGTTTTGGGGCGGGGCTACTGTAGCAGACAGAGTTTGGGGCGTGGCTACTGTAGCAGACAGAGTTTGGGGCGTGGCTACTGTAGCAGACAGAGTTTGGGGCGTGGCTACTGTAGCAGACAGAGTTTGGGGCGTGGCTACTGTAGCAGACAGAGTTTGGGGCGTGGCTACTGTAGCAGACAGAGTTTGGGGTGTGGCTACTGTAGCAAGCGGAGAGTTTGGGGCGGGGCTACTGTAGCAGACAGAGTTTGGGGCGTGGCTACTGTAGAAGGCGTAGAGTTTAGGGGCGTGGCTACTGTAGCAGACAGAGTTTGGGGCGTGGCTACTGTAGCAGACAGAGTTTGGGGCGTGGCTACTGTAGAAGGCGTAGAGTTTAGGGGCGTGGCTACTGTAGCAGACAGAGAGTCGGGGGCGTGGCTGAAGGCTTACGGAGATTTTCCTCTGGGGGAAACTACTGTAAAGACGTGAGCTCAATGGATCTGCCGGATGAGGACAATCATCAATTTGCAGAAAGAAAGTACCAGATGGTGAGGGAGGAAAAGTCTGAAAGCAGCAGGAGACTGCAGATACTAGAATGAACATGAAAATGAAACAACCCAGCAAGTACAGAACGCTTTTACACAACGTTGCATTTTGGTTACCGGTCGGAAACACTGCAGTACAAAATGTTCTAGTATCACACCTGCAACAAAACATATATATATATATATAACCAAAAAAAAAGTTTTAGAAATGTTGTGAAACCTCCTAGGTAGGTTTGAAACAGCCTCATTATGTTAAAGCAACAACAAACCCAAACCAATCTGTAACAGATTATTAAGGTTTTATAATTACGTATTCTGTACAATTAAAATATTCCACAGATGTAGTTTAAATGGCCTTGTTTATAGACTGTTTATAACCTGTCAACATCATATTTGTGGAATGTTTCTATACGTTTCTTAAGAAAAATATGAAACAGAAAAACAAACTTACAACCGGTTAAAATGGTTCAGTGGACAGTCTGTGGCAACAACGGGGAATTTCACACGACTCCTGTTTTTTTTTTCTCAATACTGTAATTGTTCATATGATTTCAACTTTGCTACACTCTTGTCTAAATTTCTCACTCATATCTGAAACATTAAACTGACAAAAGCAGAACGAGAGCTGCCGACAGGATTCAGTCATTTTTACTTAATATCAGAAATGATGCAAATGACATATGAGAGTAATATAATAATACGATTTAGGTGTTCATTACCTACAGGGAAGGTGGAATAAAAAAACACTTTTGCTACTAATATGAAAATTACTCAGATTTTCATTAATCATTTAGCCTATGAAATTCAATACAGCGAATTAGTTATGAAGAAATATAAACAAATAATACTAGAATATATTTGATTCTTATTTTAGTATCATTGAGATACTATAATAGTTATTATTATTTTGATTTTTGATTTTAACTTTAGTTTAAAGTTTTTAGTTTTTTTAAACATGTTGATATAGCTTTATTTCAGTTTTAGTTATTTTAGTACATACATCTTGCATTGGCAAATATCTGAAATAAAATAAGATTACGTTTGTTAATATTTTCTTTTTTTATACTTCATTTAATGTTTATTTTAACTAACAAGGTTTTTTTATTTATTTATTTATTTTTTACAGTTTTAGTTTACTATAATTACCCTGATCTCTATACCTCTCCTTATTACTGGCAAACACTTTTTGGCAAATGTGATGCCAGGTTGGATGTGGTAATGAGGCTTATTAAATGTCAAAAGTGGGCATGCCAACAACTTCCTGACAATATTTTGCAACGTGAATATATTAATTATTAAATGCAGGCATCTGTCGTATTAAGTTTATGGGGGGGGGAACGAGACTGCATCCCTTTTAACACTTACAAAATGTAGTTGTGCTCGCCTGTTTCTCTCGCTGTCTCCATTATCAGAGCTTGAGATAAAAACTGTTTAAAACATTCACTCACATCAACAGACGGGACTGACGGACCGATCAAGCCACATGACTCAAATTAAAAGCTGCTGACACAAAAGCAGCCAGTTTACAGCGTTGAAGGATTCCCACCGTCAGCTTCACACGTCACGTCATCCACACACACACACATCTGACACTCATCACATGTGAAATATTCATGAGACCCCCATTACCGCTCGCTCACTCTCTCTCTCTCTGACCCTCTTCACCTGCCTGCTTATTAAAATCTCATAGTATTAACTCTACTGCTCATGGCCAGGCTGAATAATTCAATCAGACTAAAGGAGTCAAATGAATCTTTAATGACATTAAAGCCACAGGGGGAGCAGGACCTGGACTCTGCCAGCGTTTACTCTGGCCTTCACCTGGGGCGAGAGACGGGGCTCGTTCTACTTGACAGCCGTGCCGATTTAGCCACAAACGCTCATGAATTCTCACCGAGATTCATTTTCAGAGAGCTACAGATCATGAAAAAAGAATCATAAGGACTAAAGATGGATTTAAGCTGAACGAGATCAAATCTATTTAGTTCTAGAGTCCTATTATTGCACTCTTCACATTCGTTTCACACTTGCATTAAATATCATAATTACTACAACGCCATTTAGGGTCATTAAGAGACTGAACCATGACTCTTTTTTACTGTGGAGCCAGAGCCCAGAATAGCTAGCATTAATAGAAGAGATATCCACCAAGGAAATGTGTTTAAAATGGTAGAAACTGTCCCATTTGTATGCGAGTTTAATCAATGCATTGCATTTTTGATACTATACTTCTACTTTTCACAGTGAAGACTTTTGAGGTCCTGATATGATCTGTTTCTAGCGAACATCTCGGTCCACATTTAGATGAACGTGCTGAGCTTTCCTCTTAATAACAAAATCAACAAAATGACAGAAAACAGCCGTTCAGAAAGCATGTAATCACAGTGATGTGGGTGTTTGCATCAGTCATGTCACGTCTATTTATACAGCACTTATTATACAATAGATTGCTTTAACCCTCTGAGGTCGGCTATCGCGCCGGCGCGATAGTCTCGCTTTTTTCTTATCAGTGCAAAAGAAACTCAAAATACTCTGTTGATTTTGATCTAACATATTAAGTGATGTACATCATTAGATCATGGTAAGTGTCTATTTTTTTTTTGTGGATACTCACAATAAAAACAAAGTGTTGTGCTTTTCGCCAAATAAAGAAAATCAAACATGATGCGCGTTCTGCCTTCTCTCTGTCAGTGAAGTCCATTCTGAAACGCGTCCGAAAATTAACTGTAATTCCGCGAATACTTGTCATACAGGCACGAGTGTTTTTCCATAATGAAGCTTGAACTCTCTTCTTTTAAATGAATTAATTTATATAAAAAAACGTCTCAGGTTACGTATGTAACCCTGGTTCCCTGATAGGGAACGAGACGCTGCGTTCGAGACGCGGTGGGAACGCTCTGCGTGATTGCGTCATGAAGCACGTGTAAAATCAGTCCAATGGAAGTCCGATACGTCATGGGTGACGTCATAGACCAGGAAACTATAAAGCACCCTTGCAAACAGACCGCGCCAGCTTCTGAAAAGTCTGAAGCAAGTCGATCAGGGTGTGCAGGAAGTATGGCAGGCAAACGCAGCGTCTCGTTCCCTATCAGGGAACCAGGGTTACATACGTAACCTGAGACGTTCCCTTTCAAGGGAACTCGAGCTGCGTTTGAGACGCGGTGGGAACCCCATACCCACTACGCCATAGTGACAAATGCCCGTTCTGTGTGAAGTCCATTGCGCACACTAAGAAGCAAGCAACCTAGCCCCTGGAGTGGAGAGGTCAAGGTCATAAAACCTGACAAATGTATGCGGAGAGGACCATCCTGCCGCATTACAAATATCAGGAAGGGAAACCCCTGAAATTAAGGCCGTAGAGGCCGCCATACTCCTAGTAGAATGGGCCCGTACAGCCATAGGTGAAGGCTGACCGGCCGCTTCATAAGCTAGTGAAATAGCCTCGACTATCCACTTGCTCATAACCTGTTTAGATGCAGGGCACCCTCTTTTGAGTGACCCAAAACATACAAATAATTGCTCTGATTTACGCCACAGGGCAGCTCTGTGAACGTAGGCATCCAATGCCCTAACTGGACATAACAGGTTCAATTGTTCCTGATCTGGGGTATTAAAAGGTGGAGGATAGAAGGCCTGCAGCACTATTGGGCCCCCAACATTGACAGGGACCTTAGGAATATAACCCGGTCTAGGGTATAGAAATGCTTTAACCATACCAGGTGCAAATTCCAAACATGACGGAGCAACCGACAGGGCGTGTAAATCTCCAATTCTCTTGATAGATGAAACAGCAAGGAGAAATAAAGCTTTCAAAGTGAGGAATTTTTCTGAAACCTCTTCAATGGGCTCGAACGGAGCTAGAGCCAGACCCTCAAGTACAATGGCTAAATCCCAAGCCGGTGCTCTGGAGTGCAGTGCAGGTCTCAACCTCA
Source organism: Tiaroga cobitis (assembly GCA_030578255.1). Classification (NCBI taxonomy): domain Eukaryota; kingdom Metazoa; phylum Chordata; class Actinopteri; order Cypriniformes; family Leuciscidae; genus Tiaroga; species Tiaroga cobitis. The sequence continues at coordinate 30,966,218 of CM060608.1, read as the reverse complement.
ATGTACCACGGAGAAAACGAGTAATCAGAGGATCTCTCCCAATAGAAGTACCCCCCAGAGGGGTATGGTAGGCCGAGATAGCCGCCACATAAACTTTTAAGGTGGAAGGAGATAATCCAGCAGAGAAACGGTCTTGCAGAAAATCGAGAACTGAACCGACAGGGCAGTTAACAGGATCTAACTGACGCTCACCACACCAGGTGGAGAATAATTTCCATTTCAGTGCATACAGTTTTCTCGTGGATGGGGCTCTGGAATGGAGAATGGTCTCAACGACCTCAGTCGAGAGACCGGATTCTATGAGCCTGGCCCCCTCAGAGGCCAGGCCCACAGTTTCCACAACTCCGGTCGAGGGTGAAATATCGTGCCCTCTACCTGGGACAGCAGGTCCCTCCTGATTGGAATCTCCATAGGAGAGCCGCTCAGAAGAGACACCAAGTCCGAGAACCATACTCGAGTCGGCCAGTAAGGGGCTATTAGTAACAGACTGGCCCCTTCCCGGCGAACCCTCTCCAGAACCCCCGGGAGCAATGATATCGGGGGAAAAGCATACAGGTGAAGCCTCGGCCAAACCTGCACCATCGCATCCAGTCCGAGAGGAGCTGGGTGCGTTAGAGAGAACCACATAGGACAATGGGTTGTATTTGAGGATGCGAAAAGGTCTATCTGAGCACGACCAAATTTCTCCCAAAGGAGCTCCACCACCTCGGGGTGAAGTCTCCACTCCCCGGGCCTCAGCCCCTGCCTTGACAGTATATCTGCTCCCACATTCTGACGCCCCGGAATGTAAACTGCTCTGAGAGATAGCAACTTCCCTTGGGCCCATAGGAGGATCTGATGGGCCTGCTTGCAAAGGTGACGTGACCTCAGACCCCCCTGATGGTTGATATATGATACCACCGACGTGTTGTCCGTACGGACCAACACATGATGGCCTCTCAGGTCTGGCAGGAAATATTTGAGAGCTCGAAATACCGCCATCATCTCCAAGCGATTTATGTGCCATGACAGATGATGGTCCTGCCAAAGACCTTGCGCCGAGCGGCCACTCATGACCGCCCCCCATCCCGTGAGGGAAGCATCCGTCGAAAGCGTGACGCGTCGACAAGAAGCCCCCAGCACTGGGCCCTGGGCGAGGAACCAAGGTTTCTTCCACATGACCAAGGCACGAAGGCATAGCCGCGTGACCTTGATCTTGCGGAACGGATTTCCCCTCGGAGAAAACCCCTTGGTTCTGAGCCACCACTGCAGGGGTCTCATGTACAGCAGGCCAAAAGTAATCACGTTGGACGCTGCTGCCATGAGCCCCAACAGTCTCTGAAACTGTTTCACAGTGAGTGACTGGCCTAGTTTTACATTCTTTACGGCTGTGAGGATCGCAGAAATCCGAGCAGGAGATAGACGTGCCTGCATTGTGGTAGAATCCCAAATTACACCTAAAAAAGTGGTCCTCTGAGCAGGGAGGAGAACACTCTTCTTGATGTTGAGCCGCAACCCCAACTCCTTTATGTGAGACAGAACGACATCTCGATGCCGAACTGCCAACTGCTCTGACTGAGCTAAAATCAACCAATCGTCGATATAATTTAATACGCGAATGCCCTGGAGTCTCAAAGGAGCCAGAGCTGCATCCACGCATTTTGTAAAGGTGCGGGGTGATAAACCTAGGCCAAACGGTAGAACCCGATACTGGTAAGCTTCGCCCCCGAAAGCGAACCTCAGGAACTTCCTGTGATGAGGATGGATGGATACATGAAAGTAAGCGTCTTTCAGGTCTATTGTGACAAACCAGTCCTCGGACTGAATCTGTGATACAATTTGCTTTAGTGTGAGCATCCTGAACTTGAGTTTCTGAACTCTGCTGTTTAACTGGCGCAGATCTAGAATAGGACGCAACCCTCCATCTTTTTTCGGAACAATGAAGTAACGGCTGTAAAACCCTGACTCTCTGCTGGGAGGAGGCACCCCCTCTATCGCTCCTTTTTGAAGAAGTGTCAGAACTTCCTGCTCCATAACCAGAGCCTGCTGTGGGTCCACCACTGTGGGAAGGACCCCTTGAAATCTGGGCGGACGAGAACCGAACTGAATTCTGTAACCCTTTTCTATTATATGCAGGACCCATGAAGAAATATTTGGCAGAAGTTTCCACGCTGCCAGAAATTCTGATAAGGGAACCAGTCTCTCGAGACTGGCCTCTGGATTTGGTTGAACAATCATTTCGGCGCCCTGAAGCGGCGAACCGGCAGGGAACAACCGAACTGACCGTTCTACAATCCTCCTCAGAGGATTGCATGGGGACGCTGACACCTCGGTGCCCTGAAACGGCGAACCGGCAGGGAACAACCGATGTGGCAACGCTGCGACTCTCCTCGGAGAACCGCCCCCCGGAGGGCGCCAAAGAGAAACGGTTCCTCGGAATCGTTCCTCCCTGGAGGGGACCACCCTCAGAAGCCTGGCACACTTGGCGTCAGGACTTCTTCTTAGTCCAGGTTCTTTTAGGCATGACAGTCCTCGGATTCTGTCTGCCCCCAGCAGGCCTGGACTGCGAACGCCACTCGGGAACCCCAGATTGTGGAGGAGCCCGAGCAGCAACGCTCTGTTTCTGCTGGTATCTATATGAGGAGCTCGTAGACGGACGAGGCTGCTCAACCTTTATATTGCGTGCAGCCTCGGGGACATTAGACCGGCGAGGAAGAAACCTCTGAAACGCAGCCGCTTGTTTTTTATTTTCTTGAAACCTATCGACAACACAATTTATAGCATCGCCGAACAGACTTGTAGGAGAAACCGGTGCGTCCAGAAGAACAGATCTATCTTTATCCTTTATCTCAGAAAGATTCAACCATAAATGACGTTCCGTGGCCACCAGGGCTGCCATAGAACGGCCCACAGATTTGGCCGTCTCCTTGGTGGCCCGGAGAGATAGATCTGTCGTGCGACGTAATTCTCGAATTGCATCAGCACTAACTTCCTCACAATCATCTATGTCCCTCAGCAGGTCAGCTTGATAGGCTTGTAATATCGACATAGTATGAAGGCATGCTGCCGCCTGACCTGCTGCCGAATACGCTTTACCCACCAGCATTGATGTATTTTTTAATGGTCTGGTGGGTAACGTCGGGGCTTTCAGTGATGACGCTGACTCGGGGGAGAGATAGCTCGCAAGCGTCTCTTCCGCACGAGGCATCGTCAAATAACCGTAATCATCAATACCTCTCACTTTACTGTAATTACTAGTTTGAGGATTATGAACTCTGAAAGATGCCGGTTTATTCCATGATCTAGACACCTCAGTGTGAAGATCAGGAAAAAACGGGAGCTCCCGACGAGGAGGTCGTGATCTAGATGGTAAATAACGATCATCTAGAAGACTCTTTTTTGATTCAACATCAATATCATCAGCTGGCCACTCAATTTTTAATTTAGTAACAGCACGAGATAAAACCTCCATTAACTCCTCATCAACGGGGATATGAGCTGGCGAAAACTCAAAATCCCCCATATCAACGACATCCGGTTCCTCAGAACTGGATAGCCGCAACATTGGTGCCTCAACCTGGGGAGGAGAAACCGCAGGGCGGGCTCCTTCCTGGGCTGGGACACCGGAACTAGCAGGTAAGGGCTGAGAAAGGGCTGGGCCCGTCTCAAACCCCGCTACTAGATCCATCTGTGAACCCCATGATGCACGCCGCCGCTGTGCCTCAGCAGCAGCGGGACCCGCACCACGGGGAACACGAACCGAACCATCCTCCTCAAAGAATGCCCGGCGGGAGCGGAGAGTTTTCATGGACAAACTCATGCAATGCTCACAATCAGCCCCCTCGAGGACTGACTGGGCATGCTCCACTCCCAAACAAGCAACACACATCTGATGTGTGTCCCCACCCGTAATGAAACGAGGGCAGGGAACAACACAACGTTTGTAATCTTGCTTGCTCGCCATAATGATATATATATATATAGCAATGTGATCGGACAGACAACAATAAATAGACAAGGACAGAATCACAGAGAGCGCTTGCTGAAGACAACAGAAGCTGGCGCGGTCTGTTTGCAAGGGTGCTTTATAGTTTCCTGGTCTATGACGTCACCCATGACGTATCGGACTTCCATTGGACTGATTTTACACGTGCTTCATGACGCAATCACGCAGAGCGTTCCCACCGCGTCTCAAACGCAGCTCGAGTTCCCTTGAAAGGGAACAAATATTCTCAGTGTATGTAATCTGTATGAAAAGAGAGAGATGTCAGTATTTTTCTTTCCAGCTAATTATACCTAATTACGCGTTAATGTGCCACGCCCACGGAGAGCGCGCGCTATTCAAACGCAAATGATCTAAGGCAAGCCGTTCAAACATGCCAACGCCCTCCAGCTGGATTATAAAACACATCGTGTTTAGTAAGTATCTTGTACAGCTGTGGACACAGCGTATCCTTTCGCTGTGAGGAATATCTAACCCTGGAAAATGTACCAGAAGTGCTGGTAGTTTCATTTCGAGGAGCAACGGATCCAGCTAAATCATTTATTCTTAAGTGCTTTGTTCTAATCGCGATATTGAATAGTGTCGGACTGTAAACCGCAAAAAGGCTGTTTAAATATGAATTGCGTGTCTGTGTGTAGGCTAAATGATGAGTGAACGGCATAGGCGCGCACGCTTTGTTTACTACAGTTATACAGCGCGTGTCTGTGCCGTTCATTCACTCTCGCACCTACATTAGTAAACGTTATGTTTACATGAACACATACAAACTATATTGCTATAGCCTACTAAGATGAGTAAAAATAGACTGAAATATGTTGAAATAAAATGTCTGTATAAGCAACAAGCTGCAAATTCACTTGTATATACTAATATATCATACACAACATATTACAGACTAAATATGAATGTTTAGACACGATTTTGTGATTAGTTTTGGATAGCTTATAAAGTTTTGACTGTAAAAAAAGACTACTGTCACATTAAATAGGTACGCTTTTGTTCACCAATTTCTGCTCATAGTTAAATATACTATAGTATGATGTTTTGTCAAAAATAAAGTAGGTATATTGAATTATCAACTAAGATGTTATTATAGTGTTTGTTCCAATATTCAAACTAATGAATCCTTACCTTTTTTTAATACGTATGATAAAATGTATACTTTTTACAAAGAAATACACTTGAAATATTGTTAATATTGTAATTATTGTTGTAATTTTAACCTATTTGTAATTGGTTACAATTTCTAATTGTAAAATATGTATAGGCTATATAGATCATTTCTTTTGTCCTTGCATTCTTTGGGATCCTGTGACACACCTATGTGAAAGGGCTAATTAATATGCAGCTCATTATGCGGCACATTATCCGGCCTTTGTCTTCTCAAGTGTGAACACGCCTCCAGCATATTGCCTTTCCAAACAAAAGGTGTCTAATAAAATTTAAATCAGTGTATGTTTTTGTGTAAATGATTAGGCAGGATGATTTTCAGATCATTTTGAAGCAAAAATTCTAGGCAACAACACTCATTAGTCAAAAGTCTTGTGGACACATATTTAGTATGTGTTTTGTGGCCTTATTTCAGACACTTTAAGTTTTAGTTTTTTCAATAACCATGCATACGCAATATTCCCTCAAAAATACAAACATGTACATAATTGTTGCTCAATATAGCCCAAACTGGGCTACCGTAATATCTGAGTGAATTTACACCTTTGCCATTAACATGTTTATAAATAACTGAAAAAAGCACAAATGTCAGAGCATGTCAGAACACCTCAAGGACCCCAAAAACCCCTTAGACCTCACAGGGTTAAAGCAGCAGCTTTACAGTAAACATGTCTCTTTCAATTAGAATTACAGCTTCAGTTTTTTCATCTTTTAAAATGTTTTATTCTGTGGCAGAAAGCTTCCATAGCTCTATAGTAGAAACCCAAGCTGTAATTCTGACATCTTTTCTCAGAATTTTGATATAAACTCGCAATTGCGAGTAATAAAGTCCAATTCTAAGGGGAAAAAGCCCTTTCTTCTCACAATTGCGACTTTATATCACGCAATTCTGACTTTATAACTCGCAATTGCGACTTTAAATAACACAATTCTGACTTTATATCTCGCAATTCTGACATTATAACTTGCAAATGCGACTAAATCACACAATTCTGACTTTATATCACGCAATTCTGAGATAAAAAGTATCCCAAATAAAGCAGCTCTGCAGTGTGTTCATGCTTTTATTCACATCTGACCTCGACGGACTGAACAGAAAATCCAACCAGAGAAGAGTTAAACTTTAAAGTAGGCGGAGCCTTAGAGCCACACCCACCTCTTACATCATCACCTCGGACCAATGGGAGTTCAAATATGTTTACCAGCCAGAGCGAACTTTCCTGGAACTCCAAACGAACTACTTTACGGCCTGATTTCGTTTATAGTGATGTCACACCAGTCTTTACATGTGAACACACAACTATTATTCTGTGCATTTAAACATAAAATATATAAGGCAACTGACCTGACTTGGCTTCTTCTAATTCTTTGGCTTCCTCAAGTTCTTTGGCTTCTTCTTCTGTAAAGAGAAAAATAGATCAGAAGGAATGAGTTTATGGTCTCCAAATACATATGCAGTTTCAGCTGTCACATTAATACTAATACATCATTGCATACATGTATATATAGATATGTGCAATGATGTATTATTTTCTGCATTCTAATCCACAAAAAAATGGACCATAAAATGAATAAGCAATTTTGAAGCAGTTTCATGAGAGATTGTATCTGCTAAAAAGAAATTGTAACAGTAATATTCCAACTAACAGGGAATCTTCTGGCAAGATTTTCTCAAGGTTATGAACAAACATTATTGCAGTAATGTTAATAGAACGTTCGTTAAAAAACTTTCTGGTTATCAATAATGTTCTAAAACGTTAAAACTTGTTAACGTAAACTTGCTGATGGAATTTTAATTTTCGTACATTTTTTAAATGTTGCTACTTGTTTCAGAACTTTCAGAGAACATTCAAAAGTAACATTTCCATAATGTTTCTAGAATGATACAATGGAATATATCATCTTAATGTTCACATAACCAAGAAAAAACATTTTTAAAACATTGAACAAATTTTACGTTTTGAACATTCAGAGAACATTCAGAAACAACGTTTTCATAATTTAATGTGAACATTTGGTAAATGTTTTAAGAAAATTTTTGTTAGCTGGGATCATCAACTGTGATCATGGATGGCTAGACAAAACTAAATAGAGCATTTTTGAGCTGCTCCAGAAACTGTTGAAAGAGCAGAACAATTCAGAGAGATCCACACCTGCTAGTAAATGCGGTTATCAAGCCCAAACTGAGGATTTCTGATCATTCACACTGATTACTTGAAAATATTCAGTGTCAACTAGAATTCCGTCGGATAAATACATGGAAAGATTCGGTCAAAAGAGAAGAGGAGAGAATTAAATTTAGTGAAGTTTGAGCCAAGAGTGAAGCAGACACCAAGAAATTAAATGAAAGAGCAAACGTACATTGTTGATTTCCCTGCGCGGAGGCTCTCCAGCCCAATATCCCAGCTAACAGCCCAATCTCACCAGCTGCTCGATCCAGTTAGGATCGCCCACAATCTCTACACACACATTATGACAGCCAAGAGAAATTAGCCTGCTGGAGTCTGAGACTGAGACTGACCTGCTGGAGTCTGAGTCTGAGACTGGGACTGACCTGCTGGAGTCTGAGACTGAGACTGACCTGCTGGAGTCTGAGACTGGGACTGACCTGCTGGAGTCTGAGTCTGAGACTGGGACTGACCTGCTGGAGTCTGAGACTGGGACTGACCTCATGGAGTGTGACACTGGGGCTGACCTCATGGAGTCTGAGACTGGAACTGACCTGCTGAAGTCTGAGTCTGAGACTGGGACTGACCTGCTGGAGTCTGAGACTGGGACTGACCTCATGGAGTCTGAGACTGGAACTGACCTGCTGGAGTCTGAGTCTGAGACCGGGACTGACCTGCTGGAGTCTGAGACTGGGACTGACCTCATGGAGTCTGAGACTGGGACTGACCTCATGGAGTCTGAGACTGGGACTGACCTGCTGGAGTCTGAGACTGGGACTGACCTCATGGAGTCTGAGACTGGGACTGACCTCATGGAGTCTGAGACTGGGACTGACCTGCTGGAGTCTGAGACTGGGACTGACCTCATGGAGTCTGAGACTGGTACTGACCTGATGGAGTCTGAGACTGGGACTGACCTGCTGGAGTCTGAGACTGGGACTGACCTCATGGCGTCTGAGACTGGAACTGACCTGCTGGAGTCTGAGTCTGAGACTGGGACTGACCTGCTGGAGTCTGAGACTGGGACTGACCTCATGGAGTCTGAGACTGGGACTGACCCGCTGGAGTCTGAGACTGGGACTGACCTCCTGGAGTCTGAGACTGGGACTGACCTCATGGAGTCTGAGACTGGGACTGACCTGCTGGAGTCTGAGACTGGGACTGACCTGCTGGAGTCTAAGACTGGGACTGACCTCCTGGAGTCTGAGACTGGGACTGACCTGCTGGAGTCTGAGTCTGAGACTGGGACTGACCTCATGGAGTCTGAGACTGGGACTGACCTGCTGGAGTCTGAGACTGGGACTGACCTCATGGAGTCTGAGACTGGGACTGACCTCATGGAGTCTGAGACTGGGACTGACCTGCTGGAGTCTGAGACTGGGACTGACCTCATGGAGTCTGAGACTGGGACTGACCTCATGGAGTCTGAGACTGGGACTGACCTGCTGGAGTCTGAGACTGGGACTGACCTCATGGCGTCTGAGACTGGAACTGACCTGCTGGAGTCTGAGTCTGAGACTGGGACTGACCTGCTGGAGTCTGAGACTGGGACTGACCTCATGGAGTCTGAGACTGGGACTGACCCGCTGGAGTCTGAGACTGGGATTGACCTCCTGGAGTCTGAGACTGGGACTGACCTCATGGAGTCTGAGACTGGGACTGACCTGCTGGAGTCTGAGACTGGGACTGACCTGCTGGAGTCTGAGACTGGGACTGACCTCCTGGAGTCTGAGACTGGGACTGACCTGCTGGAGTCTGAGTCTGAGACTGGGACTGACCTCATGGAGTCTGAGACTGGGACTGACCTGCTGGAGTCTGAGACTGGGACTGACCTCATGGAGTCTGAGACTGGGACTGACCTGCTGGAGTCTGAGACTGGGACTGACCTCATGGAGTCTGAGACTGGGACTGACCTGCTGGAGTCTGAGACTGGGACTGACCTGCTGGAGTCTGAGACTGGGACTGACCTCCTGGAGTCTGAGACTGGGACTGACCTGCTGGAGTCTGAGACTGGGACTGACCTCATGGAGTCTGAGACTGGAACTGACCTGCTGGAGTCTGAGACTGGGACTGACCTCATGGAGTCTGAGACTGGGACTGACCTGCTGGAGTCTGAGACTGGGACTGACCTCATGGAGTCTGAGACTGGGACTGACCTGCTGGAGTCTGAGACTGGGACTGACCTGCTGGAGTCTGAGACTGGGACTGACCTGCTGGAGTCTGAGTCTGAGACTGGGACTGACCTGCTGGAGTCTGAGTCTGAGACTGGGACTGACCTGCTGGAGTCTGAGGCTGGGACTGACCTCATGAAGTCTGAGACTGGGACTGACCTCATGGAGTCTGAGACTGGGACTGACCTGCTGGAGTCTGAGACTGGGACTGACCTGCTGGAGT
>CM060608.1:30941504-30951504 GCA_030578255.1 Tiaroga cobitis | reverse complement strand
AACGAACATTCGCAAACAGCATCGCAGAGTTGTGTGTGTGAGCGACAGATCTCGACCTGTGGTTAGAAGCAGAGTCTCTAGTTTGCATGACATGTGGACTCAATAAATCCTGATCTTGAGCAAAATAAGCAAACTGACATTCAGTGCGACCTGTGTGTTTTATTCAGAATACATACAAATGTCATTTACGTCTTTGAGTTTGTCAAGAGATTTAAAGTGTTGTTTGTGAAGAGTGCGCATGTGTGAACGAGCTCTAGTGCGTGCTGTGTGAGAACGAGACTATGAGTGAATCTGGATATAAAGTGAAATTAGAAATAGTCCTCAGATGCATATCTGTCATTTATAGCAAAACATCTAGCATTAATTTGATTATCATCACCATCATCATCTTCAGTAATATACACAGCAACAATAAACTCACACACTCACAAGTTTTCATAACTGGACTCTCTCAGTATTCATGCTTTAAAGGCGTATGTGGTTGAGTGATCAATAATCAGTAAGCGATTTTTATTCAGAACCAGTGCAATTATGTACATCATGTCATATTTTATGATATTTGGTTTTGTTAATGGTTGTTTAACCATATATGTCATACTTGTAAGCTAGGCAAAACACTGATTATTATCATTATGTATTTTTTGTCATAATGCATCAAGTAAAGTAAGGGGAGTCTTCAGCTTGATCTCAGTCTGATCCCTCGTCTTAAACCTCGTGTGATTTCTTCCCTCTGTACAGGCTCCCGGATGGCTACCTCAACACGGTGGTAGTTTGGCACGACGGTGTTTGATTTGTTTTATTGTTCCTCAAGTCCACTGAAAGGCTCTTCGCTTTGAGCCGAATAACCGTCCATCAGATCTGGACAAACAGAGTCGATCCGGCCTCCACATGAGGATGAGGAGAGTGAACCGGACACACAGATATTACAGCCTCCACGTTTCCCCCGGGGCACAAACGTGAAGAGATGGGAGGAAAACAGACAGAAAAAGGAGAAGCTAAGCAGAACGAAGAGCGGCTGGCAGTGCTAACACAACATGGCGTCGCACTCCACCAACATAATTGAAAAACTAAGTCAAGTCGCCTTCATTTATACAGCGCTTCAACAATACAGAGTTTCACAGCAGCTTTACAGTGATAACAGGAGATTACAGTAACAGAGATTGTTTGGCTTTACAGCAGCTCTAGAATAAAGTTATTGCCCAGATAAAGTTCACTTCCGTCGCAACTTCATTAGTTATTAACTTAGTGGCCACTGACACGACCCGTTTAACTGAGAACTGAAAACTTTTAATGTGTTCTGGCCGTTCATTTGCACGATAACAGTGTTCGAGAACACAAACCGGTCAAACTGGTTCCAAGATGCAAGTGTTGAAAAATTTTGAAAAACGTTGTCATCTCCGTGTAAACTTATAAAATACGCAAATCTGTGTAATGACGGCGTCACATGCGCATCACGTGTTCAGTCTATAGGTGTGTGTGTGTGTTTAAATGTACTGTATATGTGCGCAGGCGTGTAGTCTCTCTTTACAAATTGACCTCAACAAACTACTTGTCTGGCCTTAAAAATTCATAATACAGACTTGTTTTATCGCTTCCATGCGAACCAGAATTACTTTGACAGCGTTTTATCTGTACAGAGTTGAAGGGAAGGAGACTAGTGGACACTTCAGGACTGCCTTGTCTAAAAAAGAAAAAGAGAAAAAGAACTTGTGTAAAAGTCAAAAAAGAGCTTGTGTACGGTGGGAAAATGTCAAATCACCTGAAGCATTGGAGCTTCGGCTCGAAGGACAGAACGATAACGCCGAGCCAAGAGCAGGTCAGGATGCATTATTGTTCCGTTACTGAGCCGAGAACAGTCGACGAGAGGAACCCGTGCCGGTGAACAACACACACATGAGCGCTTCATGTCCAGGGGATCCGAGGCTTGGCTGCGCTCCTCATGAGCTGCGGGGTTCAGTGTAAAGCAGCTCGCCACAGATGCTCTCAGGCCCGTGTGGAGCCGTGAGAGACGAAACCGCCACTGATTTCACCAAAGACCCGCAGATTTCGCTCGGCTCCTTCAAGCTGTCAATTTATTTGTAACAAGCCATCAGGAAAGTGTCTTTTTCATTAGGTGTTATGTTGAAGCGAGCAGAACGCGGCCCAGTGTCTGACACATTAGAACTGGACTTTCTTGAAGGCGACTGTGGAAATAATAGAAGAAAATGTATATATAATAATAATAATAATAATAATAATAATAATAATCAACTAAATTTATTAAAGTTTACTTTTAAAAAGTTGCCAAATGGTTCCATTGACAAGACCAAAGTGATCTGTGTGTTTTGTCGTTGTGAACTGAGCTATCATCATCGCAGCGCGTCCAGTCTGAAACACCACTTGATGGCCAAGCACACACACACACACACACACACACACACACAGCTGATGCGAATTCTCCGCCCCCTCGTCAATATCAGGACCTCGTCAGTATTTCTTTCACCCTTTTATTGATGGACAGTATTACAATGTGTGAGAGATTATTTGCTCCAAGTGAGAATGTTAGTGTGGAATTGAACACAGTATATCCCAGTGTTGTTTTCAATAAAAAAAACATTTGCACAAAGCAAGCCGATCCACTCTTCCATGTTGATGAGAGTATTAAAATGAGAAAAAAATAATGGGACAAAAATAAATCAAGGGACATTTAGAATAGATAAAAATGTGCGATTAATTGCGAGTTAACTATGACATTAATGCAATTAATCACGATAAAATATTTTTACCGTTTGACAGCACTAAAAAAAGTATAAAAAAAAGTATAAAAAAATAAAGAAATAATAATAAAACATGTCACAATAACTTATAAATATAAAATAATAGAAAAATAAAACAAAATAAATAGTGCTGTCAAATCGATTAATCGTGATTAATCACATCTAACATAAAAGTTTGTTTATATAATAAATGTGCATAAATATATTATATTTATAAATAAGTTATATTTATGTGTGTACAAATACACACACACACACATAGTATATATATACATATATATATATATATATATATATATATGTGTGTGTGCATAAATAATTGGTTATGCACACACACATACATAATATAAATGATATGTATATACACACACATATTATATAAACAAAAACTTTTATATTAGATGCGATTAATCGATTTGACAGCACTAAAAAAAAATATTAAATAAATACCATTATATACAATAATAAATAAAATAATAAAATAAAAATGTCACCATAAAAGTGGCCTTTCTTTTATCTTCACTAAATTATATTCAAAAAAACATTTAATACAATAAAATACGTCACAGTATAAGTTGTCTTTCGTGTAACTTTGAACTTTAGAAAATATCAAAATCCTCCTTGGAGCCAAAAGATAAAAATAGGCTCGACACACATGTGACGGCCAGTAATTTTATATGCTTAAAAATCAATACTCCAGCTGGTACTATATTAATGTCTCTGAGTGCGGTCCACGTAAGTATCAGCTCAAACATGCCATGATCCAAAGAAAGTCAATAGCATAGCAAACCACTGCGAAATCTAGGCTTATTTCCCCTGGTAACTCTCAGACAGGCACAGAGATGATGATGCGCGCCGGTCGCCACGATGTGTGTGTGTGTGTGTGTGTGTGTGTGTGTGTATTGATGTATTGATGCGGCCCTTGAGATACAGGACACTGCGTTGGCCAGATCTGTTATAGTGTGTAGACGAGCAGAGAAACCTGCTAAAGAGAACAGTGGACTTGTGCAGCACATACAGTATTACACTCACACGTTTCACAACTTCTTCTAAAGGTTAATAAGACGCCTGAGTCAGTTCTGTTTACTTCTGTGCCATACGAGCTGAAGAACGTGTGTTTGGTCTACAGGACCTCGAGGAGACCATCAGTCTCGCTCTGCGCTCATTAACGAAGGTCCGAGAGAGTTTAAATCAGACTAAAAATAAAATAAATACATGCAATTAAAATAAAATAAATGCAAATTATAAATTAAATTAAATTAAATGTTTTAATTGACAAGACAAGGCACTGAACATTGAAAATTCAGTGTTGACGGGAATAAATGACATTTTACAATATATTCAAACAGAAAACAGTTCTTATATATTGTAATAATAAATAAATGCAGACTTGATGAGCAGAAGAGACTTATCAAAAACATTACAAAAATGTTAATTATTCCAAACTTTTGACTGGTATGTATTTACTAAAATGAAGTTTCATTTTTTCCTTACATGAACTCTTTCTCGCTCTCTCTCGCTCTCTCTCTCTCTCTCTCTCTCTCTCTCTCTCTCTCTCTCTCTCTCTCTGTCTCTCTCTCTCTCTCTCTCTCTCTCTCTCGCTCTTTCTCGCTCTCTCTCGCTCTCTCTCTCTCTCTCGCTCTCTCTCTCTCCTCTCTCTCTCTCTCTCTCTCTCTCTCTCTCTCTCTCTCTCGCTCTCTCTCTCTCTCTCTCTCTCTCTCTCTCTCTCTCTCTCTCTCACTTCCGGTGCGAGTGTTGAATGATGGATAAAAAGAAGAGGCTAAAAGCATTTTTATAAACGTTTAGCCATGCATCACGCGGTGTTCTTCTCTTTATTTTCTCTGGTTTCTTCTGCCTTTGTCTTATTTCTCTTCTCCCTGAATTTATATATGGATCTTTTGAGGGTGGGTTCATTAAATATTAATGGAAGGAGGGATAGTCATAAACGAGTTTTGGTGTCTGAAATCATGCAAAATAAAAAGTTACATGTCATTTTATTGCAAGAAACACACAGTGATATTGATAATAATGTAGAGTGGGGAATGGGGTGGAAAGGTCAACATGTACTTAGCCATGATACAAATCTGAGCGCTGGAATTGCTCTCCTTTTTTCTCCAGGTATAAAAGTTAGCATAGAAAAAAGTGAAGAATTTGTAAAAGGTCGTTTGGTTCTTGTCAAAACTATTATTGAAGGGATGACAATTTATTTTATAATTGTTTATGCACCAACTGTGGGAAATGAGCGATTACAGTTTTTTAGAATGCTAAATAATGTCTTAAAACAGGATTTTAGTGATGGAGAAATCATTATTGGTGGAGATTGGAATTGCACAGAATGTTTCAATGTTGATCGCAATAATGAAGAGCCAATTATGCTTTCATCCAACTATTTGTCAAGATTGATGAAAGAGGCCGAACTTTTAGATATGTGGAGAATCAAGCATCCGGTAGACAAACAATATACATGGGTTAAAATTTCTGACAATAGAGTAAGTGCTGCTCGCTAAGACAGAATTTTTGTTTAAAAACATTTTAATAACAGGATCATTGATTGTTTTATCTCTCCTGTAGGTTTCTCTGATCACCATCTGGTTTTTATGTCAGTAAATATGGCACAATTTCCAAGAAAATCTTCTTATTGGCACTTTAACGCTAAACTGTTACAGGATGCTTTATTTTCCGAACATTTTGTGGTATTTTGGAATCATTGGAAAGGGAAGAAAAATTATTTTGAAAATCTAAAACAATAGTGGGAGGTTGGAAAACTCAAATACAACTTTACTGTCAACAGTAGACAACAGTTGCCCTCTATCAGGGCAATTGTATAGTATTGCTATTGAGCCCTTATTTTTTAATATAAGAAATACTCTAAATGGTTTATCAATACCTACAATGCCTCAACATTCAAGAACTATAATTGCTGCTTATGCTGATGATGTAACGGTCTTTGTCAATGACAATAATGATATAAAAGCTTTGTCTAGATCACTTGAGTTGTATGAAGGGGCATCATCAGCTAAAGTAAACTGGGATAAGACTGAAGCTTTTTGGTCAGGTCAAAGAAATTTAGGAAATCTCCCACAACTACCAGGTACTTTAAACTGGAATAGAAAGGGGCTGAAATTACTTGGTGTCTTTTTGGGATCAGAAGAGTTTCAGACGAAAAATTGGGAGGGAGTTTTGGAGCGAGTGTGCACCCGATTGTCTAGATGGAATTGGTTGCTACCCCAGTTATCCCATAGGGGGAGAGTGTTAGTTGCCAATAACTTGGCTGCTTCTGCGTTGTGGCATACATTCATTGTGTTACAGCCTCCCAATGGACAAGTTCAAGATATTCAAAGGATGCCGGTGATTTTTTTGTGGTCAGGACAGCATTGGGTTTGAGCAGCTGTCCTTTTTTTGCCAGTGCAAGAAGGGGGGCAAGGTCTTGTGGACATCAGATCAAGACTTATGGCCTTCCGTCTGCAAGCTGCTCAGAGACTGCTGTATTATGGTGATTTTGCCTGGTCCAACACTGCAGTTGCACTCTTGAGGAAAGCAGGCAACATGGGACTTGACAAACATCTCTTTTTGTTGAATCTGAATGAAACAACTTTAAAAGATTTGACTCCTTTCTACAGATCTGTGATGGAAGCCTGGAAAGTTTTCTCTGTCTCAAGACCTGCTGGAATACATGCAGGTTTTTGGGTGATGGAAGAGCCATTGTTCCAGAACCCCTTTTTGCCTTCCAGACACTTGGTTTCTGTCAATTTGTCATCACGACTGATAGCTGCTGGATGTGTAAAACTGGGACGTATTCTAAGCATCAGTACGGAGACCCTGAGTGAGAGAACTGGGATAAAATCTTATCGACTTTTGAAACAACTGACTGATGAGGTGCTTGGAGAGCTGAATTACGATCAGACACTTTTTATCAACAACTCCAATCATATTAAAGAGTGGATGGTTGGACGTGATTATGATTTTCCATCCTTGGTGATAGCTGCTGGTGTAAGGGAATGGCATGAGGAGGAAAATCTTATATTGACTTTCAAAACTCCCCAGCTGGATACTTTTGAGTCTGTTGGGAAAAAAAGCTCTGTATGTGACTTGTGTGAAAGTTACCAATGGAGACTGGAGATTTACAGTGGAGGATAGTACACAGTGCAATAGCTACGAACAGACATGTGGTGCACCTCAATCCATATGTAGAAGTGGGTTGTTTATTTTGTTCTGAAAACGAAAATATTTTTCATCTCTTCGTGCAATGTGTACGGTTGGGTAGTTTGTTCTCCTTTTTATTCCAATGGGTATCATCTTTAGGTGAAGATTTATCTCCTCAATTGTTTATCTTTGGGCCGAAGTATTTCGCAAGTCGTAAACATGTTTTGGTTTTACTTAATTTTGTGTTTGGAACTGCCAAACTCACTATTTGGAAAACAAGGAAAAATAAGATGCTTGGTAAAGACACATTAGATCATCTGCCGATGTTCAAGGGTTTGGTAGCATCAAGACTCAGGATAGAATATGCATACTATAAATTGGTTGGGTGCTTACCAGTGTTTGTGAATACTTGGGCCATAAATGGAGTGTTATGCACAGTTAATGAAAATGATGATTTACTGCTGAGTTTTTAAGTAATTGTGTTTTAAAAAAAAAAATATATATATATATATATTTGGATGTATCTTTCGTAACTGAGACTTTGTAACGCAGATTGTTAGTGGTAACAGACTTGGTTTTACCTAAATGTTGTAAATAAAGGTTATTTCAATCTCTCTCGCTCTCGCTCTCATTCTCACTCTCACTCTCACTCTCACTCTCTCTCTCTATCTCTCTCTCTCTCTCTCTCTCTCTCTCTCGGTGAGGTCCATTGTGTGTGGTGGCGTTGGAGAGCGTTTCTTTCTTTTTCTTTGATTTTGTTTCTTTTCTTTGTTTCTTTTCCCCCTACGTTACGGTAAAAAAAAAACACAAAAAAAAAACATTAAAAAAAAAACATCGAGATGCCGGTATGGCAGTCGTTCCGGCGCAAGGAACGGCCTGCTTATCCCTTCGTAATGGGTGCCGGTGTGCGCCAGAGGCGGCTGTAACAGTTGAAGATTTGTTGGTGGCGGTAGGACAGAAGGTTGGTTTTGATAACATAATCTCTGGCTCACGAATGAACAAAGCGGTCGTAGTGTTTTTGAACGCTGAAGCGTTGGTGAATAAATTGACTGTGGACGGATTGTGGGTGAAAGAGGCTTTTGTTCCGGTTTCACCGCTGTCTGCCCCAGCTACTAAAATCACAATTTCAAATGTCCCGCCGTTTGTTTCCAGCGATGCAATAATAAAAGAACTTCTACGATTTGGGAAAATTGCAAGCCCCATGAGAACGATTCCATTAGGGTGCAAAAATGCGGCGCTAAAGCATGTATTGTCTTTTCAACGTCAAATTTTTATGTTCCTAAGCTCCCGAGATCGATCCTTAGAAGTTTCTTTTCGAGTTAAACACGAAGATAATTCGTACATGGTGTACGTGAGCACGGAGAGTTTGAAATGTTTTGATTGTGGCGATGTCGGACATAAGCGCTTCTCGTGTCCTCATAAAGTGCGCGATGAACCTCAGCCTTTAACGATTGCATCTTGAGCTGAAGAATCAAATGGAGAATCTCAAGGGATTGAAAGGAATAAACAAGACACTGTGCAGACTGATAGAGTGACGGAGGATTGAGTGGATTTGTTTCTAAAAGCATGAGTGATGATCAGCCTGGGTGTAGTTATGCTGTTGAAAAGCCTGTTAGTGCTTGTGGAGTTACGGATAGGATGGTGGATGAATGCAGTGTAGAGGATGTGCCGCAACACTCTTTAGTGACTCAGGCTAAATGTCCAGAGGAGGACGCAGGCGATGAAATGGATGGTTTATCTCAAAGCACTGAAGATGGTGTGAGAGATGAACAGTGGGCTGAGATGGAAAGAGCTAGAGAAAGTGATTTGTACACTGTTGAACAGATTAATGTTTTTCTTGATGAAACAAAAGGGAAAGCAGGAGTAGAAGAGTAGATTGCGGATTTCTTTCCTGATCTTGATTTGTTTCTTCGGTAGCTTGGGCCCGAAAAATGAGTAATTGCACTGAGCTCTCTCAACAGAAAAGGTTTCGACTTAAATCTATTACATCTGCTAGACAAAAATTTAAAATGTTTGGAAAAGAGCCACTAACGAGGGGGAAAGTTAAAGACTCGTGATGGGTTTCACTTTTCTTTATTTTTTCTTTGCTTTCTTTCCTCTCTCTTTCTGACGGAGATCTTACGAGTATGTCTCTTACTCAGTGTCCCCATACAGGTTCAGAGGGGTATTAGGCAAGGTTGCCCTATTTCAGGGCAGCTTTATAGTATTGCTTTTGAGCCGTTACTCTGTAAATTAAGAAGATAATTAATGGGGATGCAAATCAGAGAAATAGATTCTTCACAGTTTATTAAAATGTCTGCATATGCGGACGATCTTACAGTCTTAATAAGAGGTAATCAAGATGTTAATGTTGTTAAAAAGTGTTTAGAAACTTATGAAAAAGCATCTTCTGCTAAAGTTAATTGGGGCAAAAGTGTGGCAGTATGGTGTGGGCATGACAATAATGGTCCCATTCTTCCTGGAGAGTTGCAATGGGGAAGGGAAGGTTTTAAATATTTAGGGGTGTTTTTAGGATCTGAAGAATATAGGAAAAAGAATTGGGAGGGACTAGTGGAGAAAACATGTGCTCAGTTGTCTCGATGGAAATGGTTGCTCCTCCGCTTATCCTATAGGGGTAGAGTTTTGGTCTGTAATAATCTTATTGCTGCTACTTTATGGCATAAAATGATGATATTAGAACCTCCAGAAGAACTGATAATGGACATTCAGAAGAAACTAGTTGATTTTTTTTGGTCCGGGTGTCACTGGCTAAAAGCACCAGTACTTTATCTGCCCAGGACGGAGGGAGGTCAAGGACTCATTGACATCAGATCTAGAATTAAAGCTTTCAGACTCCAGACAGCTCAAAGACTCCTGTATGGTGAAGATGTGAGCTGGCGTGGGGTAGCCCATGGCCTCGTGAGAAGAGCAGGTAAAATGGGTTATGATCGTCAACTGTTCTTGATGGACATTAATGAGCTGGACTTAACTGGTCTGTCATCGTTTTACAAGTCAATGTTGAGAGCGTGGACTCTTTTAAAAGTTTGCAGAGATCTAAATGTTGAACAGAGCCACTGGTTACTGGAAGAACCCTTGATCTTTAACCCAAAAATTGATTTGGA
>CM060608.1:30876504-30939004 GCA_030578255.1 Tiaroga cobitis | reverse complement strand
CCTTTTGCTACGTTTGCACCTCCCGTCCAGACTAAAACGGCAAAAACGAAGACCTAAAACAGAGAAGTTTAGAAACGCTGCCGACCCCGTTTCGCGTTTTGAAGACGGGTCAAAAC
This sequence comes from Tiaroga cobitis, assembly GCA_030578255.1. Lineage (NCBI taxonomy): Eukaryota > Metazoa > Chordata > Actinopteri > Cypriniformes > Leuciscidae > Tiaroga > Tiaroga cobitis. The sequence continues at coordinate 30,938,888 of CM060608.1, read as the reverse complement.
CAAGCGGCAACCTCCCTGTCTCTCTCTTGAAACCAACACGGAAGTGAATTAAACTGCAATTCATCGACTGACCTCTTGAGGCCGGCTGCAGAAGTGAGTCAAATCTGCATCTCCTGCATGTTAAAATGAAAACTTCACAGCAGAAAAAAACATGTTTACAGCCTGGAGCAAAAAGTGGTTTTGGTCTTTATAGCTTATTTTGCCCTTCATGACAACTGTGAGGGGGGCGAATTTTTTTACAACTCATCCGTTTAAATGATATTAAGCCTGCATAATTAAGGGCGTGGCCACTTGAGTGACAGGTGGATTGCGGCCGTTTGTCTGCTGTCTGTTAGCGTCACTCTCAGCTAATCTCAGCCGCTGCTGTACTTGCCATCTCTGCCGTGTTTGTGCTTTTTTCGGGATTATTTCATACAATTTAATACACGCATTATACCTTCGCCCACGCCGTTGGATTCCGTTGTTGTCGAGTATGAAGAGAACAACCAGCGCTGTTTTTCCAGTTGTTTTCCTCGCATGCACTAACGGTAATGGATGTCTGACAATTTCCTTGCTAAAAAAGTCAATAGATATAGAGACCACACTCGTTATGCGCTACTGTTGCTCTCACGGAACAGATATGCTTATTTAACTTTTTAGTGTTAAATAAAAAGTACCGTCAGATGAAATCCTGCAGGTGTCAGTGCTTTCTCTCCGTCCATGCAGTAACGTTAAGTTAGATGCACACCCTTGAATGAGCGCGGATTTCTAGAGCATTTACTTGAACTTCTGAGGTAATATCTTTGGTTTAACCCATTCGAGAAATTGAGAGGCGGCCAAAATCAGATTTTAAAGTGGACTGAATAAAGCTCTTTACGGACTTGACATGCGATGCCGTGCTGACTGACATGTATGCGCATGAATCACTGTCACACGCACAAGCTCAGAGCAATATTGTAAGTTACTGCATGATAATACATTTTTATAGCAGAATAATAATACATCATGATACACAGTCTCACTTTTAGTTACGTCTTTTAACTATTATAATATTTCGAAGGGCAAAAACATGAACTAAACTATTGGCTTTAATTCTTCAATCAGCTGTCACTTTAACGCGAGGCCAGTAGCTCCACCCACTCCCTGCCTTTTTGCCCATTTTCTGTTATCCGGGAGTGACGAGAGGTGACGCGCTGCCAAGATGGCGACGGCCGGCCCCGCCCACTTTAGGCTTCGAAAACGCTCTTCAGAAACCTACCCGTGACGTCACGGACACTATGTCCATATTTTTTTACAGTCTATGGTCAAAACGGAGGACTTTAGAAACGATGACGCGGAGGCTCACGCTCGGCTCTCTGATTGGGTGTCATCAGTCATGGCGTATCCTTCCCTGATTCGTCAGCCACCCATCACATGACCCGTCAACAGCCTGGACTACCAGTTACGTTAGTGACTGCAACATGGATAACGCATTACAAGCGTTACTGACTTTGATGTCTTTGCTAGCAGATGTCGTGCAAGTAAATTCTGCATTTGACAATGCTATAACTGCCGACATGCGCCGGAGGCAAGCTCTTATTCGAGCGATCTGTGACCCGTGTGCAGCGGCGGTATCAACCGTACATGGAGCGGCGCTCTTTGCTGCGGTAACTTAGCTACTTTCTTCTTCATCAAATCTGAGGAATAGTCAATCTGTGTCCTGTTCACACTGGCGCGTGCATGCCCAGTGTTGGTGAATGGTCACGTGATCCACGTTTTCAGTCGTTTTAATGTGGACGGAGATCAATTCTAATACACAGTTAAAGCGCAGGTGTGGACCGAGATCGTATTCGTTTTAATTCTCCGTTTCTAAACTAAAACGCAGCCTAAGAGATGTTCAGTTCACGTTTACATGTTACAGTTTTTGTTTACATTGCGGCGTCTCCATGGCGACTGAGGGAGGTTTAGGCTCCGCCCCTCCACTCTCGGGTCGGGCCGAACAGAGCAGCTTCACTTCTGTGGGATTTTCTCCTGTTTCTCTCCTTTCGTCTCCTGGAATAAAGAGTTCAAACTCCTCCGGCCTAACCTCTCCTCTTCTCTCCTGATACGCTGATCAAAGCAGTCGTTCTCTCTCCTTCCCCGGTCACAGAGAGAGTCGCCACTCCACAACAGCATGCGTGTCACGGTGAAGAAACCGGGCCTTACGGGCCGAATACAAACAGCCGGAAACAAGACAGGTTACGCTGAGGCGAGAGGCGGTCATCAGTTATTCCCCTCCTTGTTACGCTCTTTCTTCCCAGAAGCACAAGAGGAGATCTTAGACAGGTTTAAAGGGGCGATTGATTATGATTTCACTTCTCTAGCTGTAGTTACTGTGTAATGTTCCTGTTAGAGGATGAACAACATCTGCAAAGTTACAACGCTCAAAGTTCAAAGCAAAGGGAGAGATTTTCTTTTACAGAAATGTTTTAAGGACTACAACAAACGGCCGGTAGGAACTACACAACATTCCTCCCGGGTTAGTGACATCACTAACACTAAAATTTACATAAGCCCCGCCCCCAAGAACGTGATTTATAGATTATCATGACAGAATATGCTAATCAATGACTTAAAGATAACTCCAACTGCAGCTTGAACATAAAAGGCTAAAAGTTTTGAAATGTTCAGTGCGTGTGTGTGTGTGTGTGTGTGTGAGCCTGAGGTAATCGGAGCATGATCTCTGGCTGCATGTCAATATCCACGGATCACTGGATCTTTGGTAAGTTGTAACAAACACTATATCGAGTCCAACCTTTAGTTTAAACTGATAATCGTTTGTTTTACTGGTGTTTTCCCAGTTTCCCAGTTACTTTTCTCTTACTTTTCCGGCAAGAAAGTGACATCAATGGAAACCCTCTATTATAACTGGAAACTAATCATTTCAACATACTACGATTTGGGACACAATTTGTATACTAATGTATACTGATAGTACACAAATCGAATACAATTTAGAACGGATAGTATGTGAATTGGGATAAGTCTTTATTAATTGATAATCTGCCCTGGTCATCATAATTTGTATTTTTTGTGTGAAAAGGAATAAAAATGGTTGTTTTACAGCCTCTAGTGTTCACTGAAGCTGCAAACTGCTGTATAGTCGTGTTTTTGCGCATGTTTTTGGTTTGTTGAGAGAAGTCCATCCGTCTGTTATCAAACGCGTGTCCTCCTAAAACACATCTGAAAACACTCCCAGAGCTCCCTGACATTTGAAAGATTATTCCTTTTTATTTATCCATCATTATTGTCCTCCCCTCCAACAAGCCCGCTAAGGGATCTCCGTGAATTCTGATTAGCAAAAATAACAATAAATGTAAATCGCAAATACGCCAAGAAATGTCAGAGGACAGGGATTAGCTAAACAGGACGACAGGAGATTTGATTTCTTCCCTTTAGAGGGATTCGGATTGAATAAATGACGTCAATCTTTCTTCACAATGAGGGGAAGCTCATCACGGTATTGCTTCCATATTGTTGTTGTATTCTTGAAAAAAATGTATTATGACCACCTGTGTGTGAGAGGAGGAGGAGGAAAGATGAAGATGTGGCCAAATGCACCTTTGCTTTTATGTCAGACCAGCAATTCTGCCAAGAAAACATCCTCTTTCTGAGAGTTTGACTTCCTAGCGAGAGAAAACCAAGGGCTTATTAGCTTTCAGAGGAGACATGATCTAGTAGACACTGCAAACACGCCAACACAAACTCTGTTTGTTTCCCTTGTGAACAAAAGTGAACTTCAGTAAAAGAGTACGTATTAAGGAAAGAATATACTTGAATGAAATGTTTTCGGACACTTAATTCCATGTAATTGCAATTGAATTAAAATGTAATATAGTTCAAATTTATATGAAATGCAATCAGTTGAATTTAAGAGTGAATGTAGAGTTTTTGAATCACTTCAGTAGGACTTCATCATGTGATTTCATAATTGCTACTATTGTCTTTGAAATATGGTCAACTCACAAAGTTTCTGTTTGTGAAACTCTCTCCGATGTGCTACACATATTAATAATAATGCTATAGCAAAGAAGATAACATCTCAGTCCGGTTTCACACTGCACGCGTTAGCAAAGCGTAAGCAGTGCGTAGAATTAAAATGAAAATGCATTGATCATGGCCAAAATACACAGCAGTTTTACCCAAAAAGTGTATTGATGATATCTATTGTGTTTTAAACAGTCAATCAAATGACCTTCAGAAATCGAAAAAGAAAACAAATATCCAAAAACAAACTTTTTGTCCGAACTACAAAAACAAGTTCAAACAATTTATACTGCCAGTTTAGCTTAAGTTACAGATTAATTTAAATATGTGTATATATGTATATATATAGGCCTACTTATAATAACATATAAGTTTTTCTCTTTTGCAGAATGCTTTTCATGGAGATGAGGATTAATAAATATGCAGATAATATATACTAATAAATATAATTCAGGTATCAATTACCTATCAATATTTATTTATTAAAAAAAACAAGCCGCGGTTCAGCTGTGCGCGACACACGCTGCCAGTGTGAAACCGGCGTCAGGAACTTAGACATAAATGTAAATGTTAAGAGTGCAGCAGAATAAAGTATTGGGGTCAGAGAGTTGTCTATCGTAAAGGGCAAGACTGACTCTCGACTCGATGAGCTTCAGCAACATGTAAACACACTTACAAACTCATCGTCCTTCCCACTGAGATCAATAAAGCTCTTCATATCCAGACAAATGTCTGACATATTTGAGCATCGCTACACTGGTTAAGCGAATGCACACTACCAACAAGATCCTTGTGGAAACCACTTTCCCCACATAGAATAAACAAAGTCTCCTTTTGTTTTATGTTTGGCTGTGTGGATGTGACAGTATATGGTGAAGAACTACAGGAAACGTATGATCTCTGTAATTGCAAACAAAGGTTTCAGTACCAAATATAAAGGTCTGCTTGTCTGATGTATCAAATACTTATGTCATGCAATAAAATGCAAATTAATTACTTAAAAATCATACAATGTGATTTTCTGGATTTTTGTTTTAGATTCCATCACTCACAGTTGAAGAGTACCTATGATAAAAATTACAGACTTTTACATGCCTTGTAAGTGGGAAAACCTGCAAAATCGGCAGTGTATCAAATACTTCTTCTCCCCACTGTATATATCAACTTCTTTTAGTAGTAAAAATAAAAAGTAGGCCTAAACTTCTTCAACAATAAATAAAATATAGTATTACTATTATTATGCAATTATTATATGATATTAAATAAATACTATATATATATATATGTGTGTGTGTGTGTTAATTTGTTGAATATTTGTCTGTAAAAAGAAAATAAACAGAGATAAAAGTATAAATAAATATTTAATTGGGTCTGGTAATACACAGGTTTCTTAAGGCTGACTAGTCATTTGGACGAATCCCCAAAACCCCAAAACTAGTTGATTATAAAATATATAGTGTGACACATCCATAAACCCATAGTTCTTATTTCAAGGTAAAAAAAAAATTGAAATTAGGATGAAGGGAGAGTAAGAGAAGGAGGGACGGGAAAGAAATAAGTGTGAAGTCGAGTAGGACAGCTAATTAAGTGTGTGTGTATACAGTTCAAAGCAAACACATCGCAGCGCTCATTAAAGCCAAAGGAGACGAGCCGAGCGAATGTAGGCCAGCCCTCAGTGCAGATGGAGAAGCCCAGGAGGAGAACGTGGTCACTCCGTCCCGAGGCTCGTCACGTGACCCAACCGAGGCCAATCACGTGACCCTACCGAGGCCGATCACGTGACCCAACCGAGGCCGATCACGTGACCCAACCGAGGCCCGTCACGTGACCCTACCGAGGCCCAAGCCTCACGTGACCCAACCGAGGCCGATCACGTGACCCAACCGAGGCCGATCACGTGACCCAACCGAGGCCGATCACGTGACCCAACCGAGGCCCGTCACGTGACCCTACCGAGGCCCAAGCCTCACGTGACCCAACCGAGGCCGATCACGTGACCCAACCGAGGCCGTCACGTGACCCTACCGAGGCCCAAGCCTCACGTGACCCAACCGAGGCCGATCACGTGACCCAACCGAGGCCCTTCACGGGACCCAAACGAGGCCCTTCACGTGACCCAACCGAGGCCCGTCACGTGACCCTACCGAGGCCGATCACGTGACCCAACCGAGGCCCGTCACGTCACCCCACCGAGGCCCGTCACGTCACCCCACCCCACCGAGGCCCAAGCCTCACGTGACCCTACCGAGGCCCTTCACGTGACCCAACCGAGGCCCGTCACGTGACCCAACCGAGGCCGATCACGTGACCCAACCGAGGCCCTTCACGTGACCCAACCGAAGCCCTTCACGTGACCCAACCGAGGCCCTTCAAGTGACCCAACCGAGGCCCTTCAAGTGACCCTACCGAGGCCCTTCAAGTGACCCTACCTAGGCCCTTCACGTGACCCAACCGAAGCCCTTCACATGACCCAACCGAGGCTGATCACGTGACCCAACCGAGGCCCTTCAAGTGACCCAACCGAGGCCCTTCAAGTGACCCTACCTAGGCCCTTCACGTGACCCAACCGAAGCCCTTCACATGACCCAACCGAGGCTGATCACGTGACCCAACCGAGGCCCTTCAAGTGACCCAACCGAGGCCGATCTGACCCAACAGAGGCCCGTCACGTGACCCAACCGAGACTGATCACTAGAGATGCACCGATTGATCGGCTGGTGACCGGAATCGGACGATTTTCACGTGATCGGCCATGATCAGCGACCGGCCGGTCAGTCTGACATAATCCGATTTTATGCCGGTCAAATGCACTCGGGCGCCGCATGATTAACATCGCGCAACATCAGCATCACACATGCACACGGAACGCGCACATGTAGGAAACCTCGTGAATTACGGCCGTTTCACACCGCAAGGTGCAGCGCGTTTTTTTTTTTTGTTCGGCGTGCATGTTAATCAATGAGTGCATTCACACCGGGAGCCGGAGCAGCGCGTGAGCAACAGTGAAGCGCGGGTTTCGGCGCCGAATCTATTTTTGCTGCGCTCAATTTAAGTGAAAGCACACTTTTGATGGACAAAATAAATATGATTTCAGGTATCATAATGTCCCAATTTGAGACACTCTCGCACTGTACTCCCTCTTTTAATGCACCTTAGACATTGCACATAACACACACAAAAAATAAAAAATAAAAAATAAAATAAAATAAAATTAGGAAAAGATAGGGACTGATGAGATGTGGGGGAAGGTTATCTTATATTATCTTATTATATTATCTTTTATTTTGTACAGGATTGACAATGGCAATTGTTACATAGGAGGAAGGATGGAAATAAAAATCGACCAACACAATATTGGCAGTATGGTGGTAGTGGGGAGTGGGGTGGTGATGGTAGTGACAATGGTAATCGATTATAAATGGTTACTTTGTTTACGCATACACACACATACACATACACATACCTACACTCGCACCCGCTCACATACACACTTAGATCAAACACTTAAATCACTTTTATGTCACTTCTGGAATTATGGATTTACAAGATTGCTCACGACTGCACTATGTTGGTCTGTATGTATGTCTGACTGTTAAATAAAAAAAAATAAAAAATAAAATAAAATAAAAAAACATCCAATCAGAATCCATTCTGTATTTAAAGGCACAATATGTAACAATTTTGTGATAAAATATCCAAAAATAAAAAAAATAAAAAATAAAAATAAATAAATAAATATGATTTCATCCAAAAAGTGCCCAAAATGCAAAGAATTTGCATGTCTGGTGTGTTTTAACAAGAACTGAAGTAGGCTAGGCTATGTCAGAAAGAAAATGAAGACTCAAAAATATTTATAGAAAATGTACCCATTTAAACTTGTTTTTATTATTTCCCAATCGTTTCCCTGCACATGCTCCACTTGTCCTGTTTAGCTTGGCTGGACATGTGTCAGATGAGAGAAGAACTGTTTGAGAAATATAACTTGCCATTGATATACAACAAGTGATTGCAATAGGCCTGTGTGTGTGTGTGTGAGAGAGAGAAATATCTTTATACTGCAAGGCTATATTTATTTAATTTTTATTTGTTATTTATATATTATTTTATTGCCATTACCTGTTTTCATACAGAAGTTTAGTTTGCTAAATATATCAATTTTGTTTTATTGGATATTGGATGTGAAACGGAAATGGTTCTTCCATAACACTGCACTTTAGATGTGTGTGAATTTCCCACACTAGGAGTCATTTATATAGTTCTATTTTATAGCGATTATCTGTTCAAAAATGTTCTATGCAAAATGTTCTATTAAAGAGAAGATAGAAAATAAATATCTGTGTGTGCTGTAAAGTGGTTTGAAAAAATAAAATCGGAATCGGCTAAAATCGGTATCGGCAGGTCAAACTCAAGGAAAAATCGGAATCGGGATCGGCCTAGAAAATTGTAATCGGTGCATCTCTACTGATCACGTGACCCGACCGAGGCCCTTCACGTGACCCAACCGAGGCCGATCCGACCCAACCGAGACCCATCACGTGACCCAACGAGACTGATCACGTGCCCCGACCGAGGCCCGTCACGTGACCCTACTGAGGCCGGACACATGACCCAACCGAGGCCAATCACGTGACCCAATCGAGGCCGGACACATGACTTAACCGAGGCCCTTTCGACCCAACCGAGGCCGAATACGTGACCCAACCGAGGCCGGACACATGACTTAACCGAGGCCCTTTCGACCCAACCGAGGCCGAATACGTGGCCCAACCGAGGCCCGTCACGTGACCCGGGCTGACGAGAGCTACATCAGACCGATACATCTCTCCCTTGCTGCTCACATTAAGATGTTGGAGGCAGAGATTGGGCTATTGATTTTTCCATTCCTCCATTTGCTCGCCCTCCCTCTCGCTCGCTCTCTTTCTCTCTCCCGTGCTGTCTTGCTCTCTTTCTTTTTTTGGCCACAAACTTTGGGGGCAATAATCAGCTGAAAAAGTTGGGCTCTAAATTTTTAATTAGCTTTGAAACAAGCATCTGGTGTGCGAGCGAGGAGGTGTAGGAAGCGAACGCTAATGACAGAGATCAACAGATACGATCAGGCTTTCAGACACAGCGGCTGACGAGACACAGAAGAGTGTGTGTTTGTGTGTGTGACGCTGGCTAAATACACTCCTGAATGTTAAGAGTGCTCTCGTCTGATGGTGTAACGCCACACTCATTTAAGTGCCTGTAAGACTCGAGCAGAAATGTGTACAAAGCAATATATGAATACATGAGTTTCCTCTGAGAATATGCCAACAAATCGCTCGACAAATCTAATGTCTCAGAGCAATACAATGCTTCTGTTTTGGATTTCAGCAGTTATCTAGACATATTTACTTCATGTTGTATGAATATAATTTAATAATACTTAGGATTTTTTTAAATAGAAATATTTAGTTCATGTCATTATTCTTAATAATATAATATACTATAGTATAATTAATATAATATAATATAAATTAGGATTTTTTAAAATAGAAATATTTAGTTCATGTCATTATTCTTAATAATATAATATAATATAATATAATATAATATAATATAATATAATATAATATAATATAATATAATATAATGTTATATCCAGACTGATGGTAGCTTGTATTTACCAACCAGAGGAACACAACATAACAATAGGGTCGTTCATTTTAATTAATCTGACAGGAAAACTGGCCATAAAAATAAATATTACATGTCTCATGTACAATGTCATATTTCAGGACAAAATCAAAAGACATACACTTTATATTTTGCATAAAGAAACAGAAGAAGATTTTTATGAAAATTAGACTCAGCTTTAATTCTCATTACTGTAAAGCATGCAGATGTTTTACTCTTGAGTTAGTTTGTAATTATTCCAAAGGATGATTTTTCTTGATGATTCTCATTAGTTTCTCATTACTGTAATACAGTAATGAAAATAATCCTGCGCAAACACAACTGTTTTTTTAATTAAAATCAGCAAATTATGGGCAGTACAGCAAATAATATCATTATGAATAAATAATTTACTATTTAAATATCATCACTGTTTTTCGCATTACAGTAATGAGAGCTGCTGAGGAAAATTAACTGCTTAATTGACACAACTAATTTCACAGAGCAAGAAAATCTTCAGGGTTCGTTTTCAATAGGAAATATCATTTTTATTTTTAGAAATATGGCCCAAAATGAGATTCATTAACATGGTAATATATTAGTATTCATATTACCAATAAAAAATGTGTTTTTTAAAATGTGATACGGCGTCTGCTTTGTACAAAATGAGTCTGATCCTGATCCATCACACAAACACAGGACATTAATCTGAATCTGAAGAGAGGGATAAATACAGCAGCAACTCTGTGAAATTAAGCTGTGACATCATCACTCAGCCAATGAAAACACACGGTCCTTTCCTTCGTCATCAGTAATGTGCATTAGGGTGATTTGTGTTACGTTTGATGTTATTTAGTTCATGTTTATTGTATTATTTTCATGTGACTGTTGTATCATCTTTATTGCCAGCTTTGGATTTCCATACAAAACTATCAAATATTATCCTTAAGTAATCATTACGAGCACCAAGGGTCATAAACTTGAACATAACTGTATGAACTGTATTATTAGAGTGGTTATCCATACATTTTAAAGTAAAAACTTGGTTCAACCCCTGCAACGACCTCATGAAGCGACGACAGCGGCTCCTAAAACACAAGTTCCTGAAACACCAGCTCCTGAAACACCAGCTCCTGCAACACCAGCTCCTGAAACACCAGCTCCTGAAACACCAGCTCCTGAAACACCAGCTCCTGAAACACCAGCTCCTGCAACACCAGCTCCTGAAACACCAGCTCCTGCAACACCAGCTCCTGAAACACCAGCTCCTGCAACACCAGCTCCTGAAACACCAGCGCCTAAAACACCAACGCCTGAAACACCAGCTCCTGCAACACCAGCTCCTGCAACACCAGCTCCTGAAACACCAGCTCCTGCAACACCAGCGCCTGAAACACCAGCTCCTGCAACACCAGCTCCTGAAACACCAGCTCCTGAAACACCAGCTCCTGCAACACCAGCTCCTGCAACACCAGCTCCTGCAACACCAGCTCCTGCAACACCAGCTCCTGCAACACCAGCTCCTGAAACACCAGCTCCTGAAACACCAGCGCCTGAAACACCAGCTCCTGCAACACCAGCTCCTGCAACACCAGCTCCTGCAACACCAGCTCCTGCAACACCAGCTCCTGAAACACCAGCTCCTGCAAAACCAGCTCCTGAAACACCAGCGCCTGAAACACCAGCGCCTGAAACACCAGCTCCTGCAACACCAGCTCCTGAAACACCAGCGCCTGAAACACCAGCTCCTGCAACACCAGCTCCTGAAACACCAGCGCCTAAAACACCAGCGCCTGAAACACCAGCTCCTGCAACACCAGCTCCTGCAACACCAGCTCCTTAAACACCAGCTCCTGCAACACCAGCGCCTGAAACACCAGCTCCTGCAACACCAGCTCCTGAAACACCAGCTCCTGAAACACCAGCTCCTGCAACACCAGCTCCTGCAACACCAGCTCCTGCAACACCAGCTCCTGCAACACCAGCTCCTGCAACACCAGCTCCTGAAACACCAGCTCCTGAAACACCAGCTCCTGCAACACCAGCTCCTGCAACACCAGCTCCTGCAACACCAGCTCCTGCAACACCAGCTCCTGAAACACCAGCTCCTGCAACACCAGCTCCTGAAACACCAGCGCCTGAAACACCAGCTCCTGAAACACCAGCGCCTGAAACACCAGCGCCTGAAACACCAGCTCCTGAAACACCAGCTCCTGCAACACCAGCTCCTGAAACACCAGCTCCTGAAACACCAGCGCCTGAAACACCAGCTCCTGAAACACCAGCGCCTGAAACACCAGCTCCTGAAACACCAGCGCCTGAAACACCAGCTCCTGAAACACCAGCTCCTGAAACACCAGCGCCTGAAACACCAGCTCCTGCAACACCAGCTCCTGCAACACCAGCTCCTTAAACACCAGCTCCTGCAACACCAGCGCCTGAAACACCAGCTCCTGCAACACCAGCTCCTGAAACACCAGCTCCTGAAACACCAGCTCCTGCAACACCAGCTCCTGCAACACCAGCTCCTGCAACACCAGCTCCTGCAACACCAGCTCCTGAAACACCAGCTCCTGAAACACCAGCGCCTGAAACACCAGCTCCTGCAACACCAGCTCCTGCAACACCAGCTCCTGCAACACCAGCTCCTGCAACACCAGCTCCTGCAACACCAGCTCCTGAAACACCAGCTCCTGCAACACCAGCTCCTGAAACACCAGCTCCTGCAACACCAGCTCCTGCAACACCAGCTCCTGAAACACCAGCTCCTGAAACATCAGCGCCTGAAACACCAGCGCCTGAAACACCAGCTCCTGAAACACCAGCTCCTGAAACACCAGCGCCTGAAAGACCAGCTCCTGCAACACCAGCTCCTGAAACACCAGCTCCTGCAACACCAGCGCCTGAAACACCAGCTCTTGCAACACCAGCTCCTGAAACACCCGCTCCTGAAACACCCGCTCCTGAAACACCCGCTCCTGAAACACCAGCTCCTGAAACACCAGCTCCTGAAACACCAGCTCCTGAAACACCAGCTCCTGCAACACCAGCACCTGAAACACCAGCTCCTGAAACACCAGCTCCTGAAACACCAGCGCCTGAAACACCAGCTCCTGCAACACCAGCTCCTGAAACACCAGCTCCTGCAACACCAGCTCCTGAAACACCAGCGCCTGAAACACCAGCTCCTGCAACACCAGCTCCTGAAACACCAGCGCCTGAAACACCAACGCCTGAAACACCAGCTCCTGCAACACCAGCTCCTGCAACACCAGCTCCTGAAACACCAGCTCCTGCAACACCAGCGCCTGAAACACCAGCTCCTGCAACACCAGCTCCTGAAACACCAGCTCCTGAAACACCAGCTCCTGCAACACCAGCTCCTGCAACACCAGCTCCTGCAACACCAGCTCCTGCAACACCAGCTCCTGAAACACCAGCGCCTGAAACACCAGCTCCTGCAACACCAGCTCCTGCAACACCAGCTCCTGCAACACCAGCTCCTGCAACACCAGCTCCTGAAACACCAGCTCCTGCAAAACCAGCTCCTGAAACACCAGCGCCTGAAACACCAGCGCCTGAAACACCAGCTCCTGCAACACCAGCTCCTGAAATACCAGCGCCTGAAACACCAGCTCCTGCAACACCAGCTCCTGAAACACCAGCGCCTGAAACACCAGCGCCTGAAACACCAGCTCCTGCAACACCAGCTCCTGCAACACCAGCTCCTTAAACACCAGCTCCTGCAACACCAGCGCCTGAAACACCAGCTCCTGCAACACCAGCTCCTGAAACACCAGCTCCTGAAACACCAGCTCCTGCAACACCAGCTCCTGCAACACCAGCTCCTGCAACACCAGCTCCTGCAACACCAGCTCCTGCAACACCAGCTCCTGAAACACCAGCTCCTGAAACACCAGCTCCTGCAACACCAGCTCCTGCAACACCAGCTCCTGCAACACCAGCTCCTGCAACACCAGCTCCTGAAACACCAGCTCCTGCAACACCAGCTCCTGAAACACCAGCGCCTGAAACACCAGCTCCTGAAACACCAGCGCCTGAAACACCAGCGCCTGAAACACCAGCTCCTGAAACACCAGCGCCTGAAACACCAGCTCCTGAAACACCAGCTCCTGCAACACCAGCTCCTGAAACACCAGCTCCTGAAACACCAGCGCCTGAAACACCAGCTCCTGAAACACCAGCGCCTGAAACACCAGCTCCTGAAACACCAGCGCCTGAAACACCAGCTCCTGAAACACCAGCTCCTGAAACACCAGCGCCTGAAACACCAGCTCCTGCAACACCAGCTCCTGCAACACCAGCTCCTTAAACACCAGCTCCTGCAACACCAGCGCCTGAAACACCAGCTCCTGCAACACCAGCTCCTGAAACACCAGCTCCTGAAACACCAGCTCCTGCAACACCAGCTCCTGCAACACCAGCTCCTGCAACACCAGCTCCTGCAACACCAGCTCCTGAAACACCAGCTCCTGAAACACCAGCGCCTGAAACACCAGCTCCTGCAACACCAGCTCCTGCAACACCAGCTCCTGCAACACCAGCTCCTGCAACACCAGCTCCTGCAACACCAGCTCCTGAAACACCAGCTCCTGCAACACCAGCTCCTGAAACACCAGCTCCTGCAACACCAGCTCCTGCAACACCAGCTCCTGCAACACCAGCTCCTGCAACACCAGCTCCTGCAACACCAGCTCCTGCAACACCAGCGCCTGAAACACCAGCGCCTGAAACACCAGCTCCTGAAACACCAGCGCCTGAAACACCAGCTCCTGAAACACCAGCTCCTGCAACACCAGCTCCTGAAACACCAGCTCCTGAAACACCAGCTCCTGAAACACCAGCGCCTGAAACACCAGCGCCTGAAACACCAGCTCCTGAAACACCAGCGCCTGAAACACCAGCTCCTGAAACACCAGCGCCTGAAACACCAGCTCCTGAAACACCAGCTCCTGAAACACCAGCTCCTGAAACACCAGCTCCTGAAACACCAGCTCCTGCAACACCCGCTCCTGAAACACCAGCGCCTGAAACACCAGCTCCTGAAACACCAGCGCCTGAAACACCAGCTCCTGAAACACCAGTTCTGAGCGTCTAATGCTGAACGACAGGCACTGGTGGAGCACAGCGTATTATTCATTAATAAAAGATCATTTTTAGGAATTAAGTATGTAAATCAGGACTGTGTCCGTGTGTGGGAGTGAGAGAGAGAGAGAGAGTTTGCACCTGTGTGTTCATTAACACAAATCATCTTAAGAAAAACACTTCATTTTCTTTCAAGGACTCTTCTACTTCTGTTTGGTCATTTGTGAGCAGAGATGAAATGCAGATGAGTCTGTTCTCTTTTTTACAGCAGTGGAGCTGAAGGCCTTGATTTCCATTCATTCTGTGACAGCTCGCTCTCTCTCTCTCTCAATCAATCAGTCCGTCCGTCCGTCCCTCCCTCTCCTCTCTCTCTCTCTCTCTCTCTCTCTCTCTCTCTCTCTCTCTCTCTCTCTCTCTCTCTCTCCATCTCTCTCTCTCTCTCTCTCTCTCTCTCTCTCTCTCTCTCTCCCTCCATCTCTCTCTCTCTCTCTCCCTCCATCTCTCTCTCTCTCTCTCCCTCCATCTCTCTCTCTCTCTCTCTCCCTCCATCTCTCTCTCTCTCTCTCTCTCTCTCCCTCCATCTCTCTCTCTCTCTCTCTCTCTCTCTCTCTCTCTCTCCATCTCTCTCTCTCCATCTCTCTCTCTCTCTCTCTCTCTCTCCCTCCATCTCTCTCTCTCTCTCTCTCTCTCTCTCCCTCCACTCTCTCTCTCTCTCTCTCTCTCTCTCTCCCTCCATCTCTCTCTCTCTCTCTCTCTGTTTACTACAGCAGAAGATAGTCTCTGAAATGAGAGCATGAAGGGAGCAGATGTGAATCTTTAATGGCTTTACAAAACACCCGGACAGCCGAGCAGATCTGCAGGAGAATGATGCAATGCTCTTCCTCCTCACACCGGTAAACAGAGACGGATCATCAAATCATTATGGGATACGTACCACAACACAGACAGAAGGTGTGTGTTATAGCCATGGGATGAGATGTGGGCTGGGGAAATATTTATAAAAAAGAGACAGGTTTGCCAGTGAAAAGTACCGACTAGAACATCAAACTTCAAAGATGAATCCAGGATCTCTTTTTGTTTTGACATATTTGCATATATTTTGTCTTGTTTTTCAGCAAAAAAATATCTGAATATATTGTTGAAAAAAAGATACATTTACCCGAAAAGAAAATTGCATAAGATAGGTGTGTTTTGTGTTATTCTACTCATTTAGGCATAAACAAACATTGAAAAGTAAGTGAAGAAATCTGCAAGTGATTTATTTATAGTATATTTAGATATTTTAACTGTAAAAGTCAGATAACTATACTGATTAAAAATGCTCTTTTTGCAGTGGATTTAGCAGAGTTAAAAAATATATATATATATTATATACTATTTATATATATATATATATATATATATATATATATATAATTTCTACACTTACTGAATCTGTATTGCTATTACTGCTATATATGATGCATGAACACTGAATTTAAGTTTATTGCATTTTGTGAATAAATCATTAGCTAATGTTGCTTTAAGCGAAAGTAATAAAGACAATTATTAAATCTGTGGTTAAAGCAGAGACCGATTCCGGTAGATATGGCATATTTTTGGGGGGGTTTGTAATACGAGATCCAGCGCCGTTACGGCCAACAGAGACTGGTCGATTACACTAGAATTACTTCTAAATGTTGCATTTTTACTTCTAATATTTGTTAAACGAGCTTAAATATATGCAATATGTATTCAAAACTATATAAAATATGCTATACTGTAAAATATGATCAAAAATAAAGGAATTATCATGCAAACCAGTAGTTGTGTGGGGTATTTTTTTTTTTAAGTTTAGATGATTTAAATTAATCCGAAAACATCAATTAAAGCTGCTGTCCGTAACTTTTTTGGGTTAAAAATTATCCAAAATAATAATAATAAAAAAAACATAACCAGCCAGTGTTCAAAAATATCTGCTTACCTTTGCTCGATTCAAAACGGTAAGCTTGTAATAATGATTTTAATTCCAGTGGTACTGGTGGATTTCCGCGGGAAATTCGTCATAACGTCACATCTGTACACATAAAGAAGGAGTCCCGGCAAGTAGGCTATTGCGTGAGCGGATGTTGGAGTTGGAAGCTTTTAGCCTTTCCTCACAGCTCTTCAAATAATTAAACTCATGGCGGATCCAGAAAGATTCAAACGACAACCACCAGTGACAACTGGAGATTCACCCGTGGTAAAACCATGGGTAAAACGTAGGAGAATTCGGACTTCGGAGTGGGTAGAGAAAAAATGAGATTGCAACCGGGCCCACGCGAAAACAGCGTGAACTCCGTGATATTTGAAGGGGTTCAAAACGGACGCAGAAACGTTTTTTTTTTCTGTTGGACAGGTAAGACATTTCAATAGTTCAACCGTGTAACAGTAGCACACTTGTTCGCTTAATTCACACAGTTACGGAGTTTTCTTTGTTGTGGCTTTTTTCGTTTTGCTATTATGGTAAATATGAATTATTTTGTGCTAGCTATGAGAGGGAGCAAATCACTCTACTCCAAGAAAACCAAACCCGCCTCCTCCATTGTCAAGCATTGGATCTGAATCAGATCGGTAAAGTGAAAATGATTCTTTTCCCAAAAAATATTAGAGTTATATTATGTAAAACACGTTTATGCACAACAGGGATTCAGTTCATAAACCGTTTATTTCATAGCACTATGACTACTTGTCAGTATCCACACCGTCGCGGTGACTGACAGACGCGCAGTCTCCTCAAAACAGTGTGTTCATCCGCGCTGTGTCATGCCGATGTACAACTCACGCAAAGTTAATAATTCCGCAAATAACTGCAATTAAAGATTTCAAACAGAGATGGCGACAAAGAGGAAAAACGCCGGATTGCAGCTTTAATGTAAGAAGTAGAAAGAAAAAAAAAGCTAGTACTATAGTAAAAATTATTCACCCCAGTATGCTGGGTTAAATAAACAACCCAATTTACTGGATAAAATTAACCCAACATGTGTTCTGTCCTATATTTACCCAGCCCTTGGGTTGTTTTTAACCCAGTGTTTTTAGAGTGTATGGAGCACTGTGGCCATTAAAGACCCAGTCAGGAGGGGTTAGACAGACTCGAGGCGTTTCACGTGACCCGAGGGGTCAAAGGTCGTCCGCACTAATGTGTAGCCCATCAGACAGCCTAATGTTGACCAGTGTTAAACACACCAGCCTCCAGTGAGATTAACCAGCAGCAACACACCATTTCAGGGATTAAAGCGAGAGCCTATGAGCTCGAGATTTCAAACACATTCAGGTCAACTTCAAAGTGTCCCTTCTTTCTGTACTTCATATTTATGATAGACAGTCCAGAGTTCAACGGGATTATCTAACACGCTGCATTAAGACACAATGACCTCAGCTATGAGCTCCCGATGGCGTTCTGCTGCTCGGAGGAGTTTCTGTGTTCGATCCTCAGACTCACACTGTACATCCAGCAGGCTGAGCGTTATCGGGTGCATGTATGATCTGTGTTGGGGGAAAGCATTACAAGTAACACAAGTGTAGTAATCAGATTACTTTTTCTTAAGTAACTAGTAAAGTATTACTTTAAAATTTTAAATGTAAAATAAAGTCATCCCTAAATCCTAGAGGACACGATGCTGATGGTGTGCATGATTTACACGTGACATCAACACAAGGCTCTAGTCGACACCAGGGTGGTCGTTTCAGTCTCATTTCACACTTTCCTATCAATGTCTGGCTTAAACTGGAAGAGCCGGCTAATCTCAACTTCATTTCCAGCCGTCTAATTGAAACTGCATTACACACAAACACAATGTTGTGACGCACAAAGCAGACGATGATCTGCAGTTCATAGAGCGGCAGCATGTGTGTCTGTGTGTGTGTGTGTGTGTGTGTCAGTGTGTGTGTGTGTGTGTGTGTGTCAGTGTGTGTGCGTGTAGGCTATTCTCTGTTTAGTGTTCCCTAAAAATTTTGAAACTAATATGATTTTATATCGCTGAGACGAGGCAGATGACAGCTACGCAAATCCAAATTCCAAACAGGATTTAACAGAAAGCATCAAAACACACACACACTCACACTCACTCACACACACACACACACACACACACACTGAACTGATGTTCAAAATAATACAAAATAACAATAAAAAAAGCAAGTGATATATGACAAAAATTTATTTTCTCTGTATAGAAACATAATCGCATCCCAAGCAAAAGCATGTGTGAAAGAAGACCACTAACAACACTGACCACTGGCGCTGTGTGCTTGAACATGGACGACTCCTTTACCAACAACTGATTAGTTACAGTTATAGACTGATTGTATTACATATATTCTGACCACTCAGAAATCAAGATTTAAATGTTGGTAAGGGAAGGATACTGGCACATCTATCTGAGTACTAGTGTACAAGTGTGAGTACTAGTGTACAAGTGTGAGTACTAGTGTACAAGTGTGAGTACTAGTGTACAAGTCTGAGTACTAGTGTACAAGTGTAAAAGTATGAGTTCTAGTGTACAAGTGTGAGTACTAGTGTACACGTCTGAGTACTAGTGTACAAGTGTAAAAGTATGAGTACTAGTGTACAAGTGTGAGTACTAGTGTACACGTCTGAGTACTAGTGTACAAGTGTAAAAGTATGAGTACTAGTGTACAAGTGTGAGTACTAGTGTACACGTCTGAGTACTAGTGTATAAGTATGAGTACTAGTGTACAAGTGTGAGTACTAGTGTACACGTCTGAGTACTAGTGTACAAGTGTAAATGTATGAGTACTAGTGTACAAGTGTGAGTACTAGTGTACACGTCTGAGTACTAGTGTACAAGTGTAAAATTATGAGTACTAGTGTACAAGTGTGAGTACTAGTGTACAAGTCTGAGTACTAGTGTACACGTCTGAGTACTAGTGTACAAGTGTAAAAGTATGAGTACTAGTGTACAAGTGTAAAAGTATGAGTACTAGTGTACAAGTGTGAGTACTAGTGTACACGTCTGAGTACTAGTGTACAAGTGTAAAAGTATGAGTACTAGTGTACAAGTGTGAGTACTAGTGTACACGTCTGAGTACTAGTGTACAAGTGTAAAAGTATGAGTACTAGTGTACAAGTGTAAAAGTATGAGTACTAGTGTACAAGTGTGAGTACTAGTGTACAAGTGTAAAAGTGTGAGTACTAGTGTACACGTCTGAGCACTAGTGTACAAGTGTAAAAGTATGAGTACTAGTGTACAAGTGTAAAAGTGTGAGTACTAGTGCACAAGTCTGAGTACTAGTGTACAAGTGTAAAAGTATGAGTACTAGTGTACAAGTGTGAGTACTAGTGTACAAGTGTAAAAGTGTGAGTACTAGTGTACAAGTCTGAGTACTAGTGTACAAGTCTGAGTACTAGTGTACAAGTGTAAAAGTGTGAGTACTAGTGTACAAGTCTGAGTACTAGTGTACAAGTCTGAGTACTAGTGTACAAGTGTAAAAGTATGAGTACTAGTGTACAAGTGTGAGTACTAGTGTACAAGTCTGAGTACAAGTGTAAAAGTGTGAGTACTAGTGTACAAGTCTGAGTACTAGTGTACAAGTCTGAGTACTAGTGTACAAGTGTAAAAGTATGAGTACTAGTGTACAAGTGTGAGTACTAGTGTACAAGTGTACAAGTGTGAGTACTAGTGTACAAGTGTGAGTACTAGTGTACAAGTGTACAAGTGTGAGTACTAGTGTACAAGTGTGAGTACTAGTGTACAAGTGTGAGTACTAGTGTACAAGTATGAGTACTAGTGTGCAAGTATGAGTACTAGTGTACAAGTGTAAAAGTGTGAGTACTAGTGTACACGTCTGAGCACTAGTGTACAAGTGTAAGAGTATGAGTACTAGTGTACAAGTGTAAAAGTGTGAGTACTAGTGCACAAGTCTGAGTACTAGTGTACAAGTGTAAAAGTATGAGTACTAGTGTACAAGTGTGAGTACTAGTGTACAAGTGTAAAAGTGTGAGTACTAGTGTACAAGTCTGAGTACTAGTGTACAAGTCTGAGTACTAGTGTACAAGTGTAAAAGTGTGAGTACTAGTGTACAAGTCTGAGTACTAGTGTACAAGTCTGAGTACTAGTGTACAAGTGTAAAAGTATGAGTACTAGTGTACAAGTGTGAGTACTAGTGTACAAGTCTGAGTACAAGTGTAAAAGTATGAGTACTAGTGTACAAGTGTGAGTACTAGTGTACAAGTCTGAGTACTAGTGTACAAGTCTGAGTACTAGTGTACAAGTGTAAAAGTATGAGTACTAGTGTACAAGTGTGAGTACTAGTGTACAAGTGTACAAGTGTGAGTACTAGTGTACAAGTGTGAGTACTAGTGTACAAGTGTACAAGTGTGAGTACTAGTGTACAAGTGTGAGTACTAGTGTACAAGTATGAGTACTAGTGTACAAGTATGAGTACTAGTGTGCAAGTATGAGTACTAGTGTACAAGTATGAGTACTAGTGTACAAGTATGAGTACTAGTGTACAAGTACTAGTGTACAAGTGTGAGTACTAGTGTACAAGTGTACTAATAGTACAAGTACTATTAGTCAAGTACAGTGAATACAGTGTTTTTTTTTATAACTCATCCGTTTAAATAATATTTGGCCTTAAAGTTCTGCATAATTGAGTGACAAGTGGATTGTAGCTGATGTCACTACTAGCCGTTTGTCTGCTGTCTTTTAGCGTCACGTCAAAAGAGCAAAAATGCTCTTCAGAAACACTACGGGTGACGTCACGCACACTACACCCATATTTTTTTTTTTCAGTTTATGGTTTTAAATTGTTACAAATGTATTTTTGGATGGAGAAAATTACTTTTTTGAAAACATTCTTCCAGAACTCTACGACGGATTGCTGTCATCTCGATTGCAAGGCTAATTTAAAAGTTTTGGATCAGCGCTAGTTGTGAAAGCTGGTTCAGCCCGGCCCAACAAACACCCACAGGCGCGACACACACACACACACATGGATCCGGTGTGTTCCGGCATGTGCTGATGCTGTTGAACGGTGTGTATCTGTGTGTGTTCGGTAGCGTGATCTCGTGACCAGAGCAATCAGGCGTGTGTTCACGGTGAAAGTGTTGTTTGTGGCTCCGACAGTAATGAATACAGGACTCCATCAAGAAGCAGCGCTGAACAACACTCTCGTTCAGATTGCTGTTTCTCCTACCAATGCATGTGCTAATTACATTCAAATTAGACCGGTGAGGAAGAGAAGGAGACAAGGACTAATAAAGGGTTTCATTCGTGCCGCTATCACTCTCTCTCTTGCTTTGTCCGCCTCTCTCTTTCGCTCTCTCGTTTTCTTTCTGCCTCTTCAGGCCCGGCTCTGTCAGATAGCAATTTAAGAGGCAACGTTTGCTGGGACAAGAGGAGGACCAGATGATAACAGAGAGAGAGAGAGTGAGAAACACAGTGATGTCATCACTACCTGAGTGAAACATCCAAGGGTTATTAAAGTAGAGCAGAAACATATTAAATATGTAGGCATGCGGGTGTAAGTGTGAACGTGCGAGAAGTTAAAGACTGAAAGGATGAAAAACAGTGGGAGGAGAAAGATAGGAAAGAAATCAGAACGAAGAGTTTATGAACAGGCTGACACTGACGGGGAAATTTGCGTTGTTTATTTGCGTCATTTGATTCACTAAATGAATTATGCAAATCAGGTAACAATGTAAACACACCAAAAAAATGCAATTTACATGCACAATTTTCAGTTGTAGATCGTGTGGATGTGTGTGTGGAGTAATAATGCTCTCTGATACCGCTGTAGAGAACAACAACAACAACAAATAAACAAATGAAAGTGTTTACTGCCTGCTTTCAAACTCAGGCAAATGTAGTTTTGTGGATGAGGTATGATTAAACAAATAAGGCATGCTTGTGCTGCAAAGTATGATGATCAAAGCTGCCAATCTTGCAAAGAAATCTCAATATGGAAAAAGCTATTTGCAAAAAAGCAGCATTTTCATCCCAGACGTTCAAGAGAGTAAAGCTGACACTTCTGGTGAAATTGGTGCAAAATAGAAACAAAATGGAAATTTGAATAAAATTGAAGATGCTATTCGATCATAATTATTCTGTATAATCTGTAAACAATTATTCTATAATCATCTATTATTCTGTAACACTATACAATAAGATCTCATTAGTTAATATATAAACTATGAGCAATATAATTTAACAGCATTTATTCATCTTTGTTATAAAAATACAATCATGTATTGTTTGTTAGTTCACACTACATTAGCTAATATTAACAAATACAAATTTAAATTATAAAAAAATATATGAATAAATGTTGAAATGAATGTAGGTAACTGATGTTAGCAAATGAAACCTTGTAGAGTGTTACCCATTTTTCATTATGTATAGTTATTATGTGTGTCTTTGTACTAAACACTTTTTTTTTATTGGCGTTGTTTACATCTTGATTTTTCCGCACTGGAAAATAATAGTTAATTAAAGTTGTAAATTAAACAAGGAAGAACACTATTTTTAGTTTGTCTACTTCAAAATTTCATGTTTAGTTCACTGTTACTTGCTGTTTCTTTATAATTATTTGTGAAATTTACTAGCAATTTCTGAGTAAAATTGCTTCAAAGTAAATCCTGCACCACTTATTTCCCAGTGCATCTAAAATATGGATAAAAACTATGTGGAGGAAACTCAGCTAATGATTTAAAGATGACCTATTATGTTCAAAGTCTTGATTTCAGGCTCTACTAGAACAGGTTTTCCTGCTTGAATGTTGATTATTCTCCTCATATTCTCCATTGTTGCAGCTCCTCTCTTCCCGGTCTGTCAGTAACGCTCTGTTTACTTCCTGTCTCTATGAAGCCCCTCCTCCTGAAAAGCACACTGTGCTCTGATTGGTCGGCTGGAGCAGTGTGTTGTGATTGGTCGAGCGCTTCGAGTGTGTTTGGGAAATGTCCCGCCCCTTTCCATAACCACCAGTTTAACACACTACTAACTAACTCAACCAGGCCCCGCCCCTTTATTCTGCGTATGGATTATTATAATGAGGAATATTGTGACGTGTTCGTTCCCGGGAGAAACTCGAGACTACAATGGAGGCGTTTCAGGAGTTCAGGAACACTGACTCTGATATAGAGAAGAACTGGATCAAACAGCAACATTACACAGTAAAGAGAGATGAAGATGGAAAATGGAAACACTCTTTAATGGAAACACATCAGTGCATTTAGCCTCATGTTCCAGACTAAGACAAAGACGTTTACTGCAACATCCCATAAACATTTCTGCTGTGACATCAGCATCAGTTCATCAATGCTAGACAGTCGCCACAGCAACATCGCCATGGTTACACTATTCACTGCAAAATCACCATGGCTACATCTCTAAGCATCCCAGTTTCCCGGCGCTCCTCCTCTCGCTCTGTCAGTCTATTGACCGCTGTGGGTTTTTCTCTCTTTCTCTGTGTCTCTTTCGATATTTTCTCGCAGGTTTTACCCAGAATGCTGTGCCAGCAAAGAGAGATGGACAGTGAAGATTCCTTTCTATGTTGCAAGACAGAAGCGCCTATTTAACACACACACTCACACTCACACACATGCTCACACATATGCTCAGACACGCACACACACTCACACTTGCCGTTTCCAGAGCTGCTGACATGTTGAAGGACTTAAAAGTGAGGCCATTGTACTGACAGAGATATCATGTGTTTGAAAGGGGGAGAGAGAGAGAGAGAGAGAGAGAGAGAGAGAGAGAAAGGGGGTGGGGGGGAGGGAGGGGGGGGGGGGACCTCCACATTCTGATGGAGTCTGAAAAAACAGGGATTTCTATGGAGACTCTGGCTACTAACTAACTATCAGTTTTCTGAGATCTGCTCATCATTTGGTCTCTTCATCTTTGTGTGTTCTTGTTCTCAGCTCATGCGCTCCTCAAACGAGCTCAAGGTCCATATCAGCAAATTATCTGAGAAATATCCTTACATAACTGTAGGTTAGCAGAGCCCAGATCTTCTCAGGATACAGAACTACCTCAACAACCCCAACATACAGTATCTGCACTCTTACAGTATCTGCACTCTTACTGTATCTGCACTCTTACTGTATCTGCACTCTTACTGTATCTGCTCTCTTACTGTATCTGCTCTCTTAAAGTATCTGCTCTCTTACAGTGTCTGCACTCTTACTGTATCTGCTCTCTTAAAGTATCTGCTCTCTTACAGTATCTGCACTCTTACTGTATCTGCACTCTTACAGTCTCTGCACTCTTACAGTATCTACACTCTTACAGTGTCTGAACTCTTACTGTATCTGCACTCTTAAAGTATCTGCACTCTTACTGTATCTGCTCTCTTAAAGTATCTGCTCTCTTACAGTATCTACACTCTTACAGTGTCTGAACTCTTACTGTATCTGCACTCTTACTGTATCTGCACTCTTACTGTATCTGCACTGTTACAGTATCTGCACTCTTACTGTATCTGCACTCTTACTGTATCTGCACTCTTACAGTGTCTGAACTCTTACAGTATCTGCACTCTTACTGTATCTGCTCTCTTAAAGTATCTGCTCTCTGACAGTATCTACACTCTTACAGTGTCTGAACTCTTACTGTATCTGCACTCTTACTGTATCTGCACTCTTACTGTATCTGCACTCTTACAGTATCTGCACTCTTACTGTATCTGCACTCTTACTGTATCTGCTCTCTTAAAGTATCTGCTCTCTTACAGTATCTACTCTTACAGTATCTACACTCTTACAGTGTCTGAACTCTTACAGTATCTACACTCTTACAGTGTCTGAACTCTTACTGTATCTGCACTCTTACTGTATCTGCACTCTTACTGTATCTGCACTCTTAAAGTATCTGCACTCTTACTGTATCTGCTCTCTTAAAGTATCTGCTCTCTTACAGTATCTACACTCTTACAGTGTCTGAACTCTTACTGTATCTGCACTCTTACTGTGTCTGCACTCTTAGAGTATCTGCACTCTTACTGTATCTGCACTCTTACAGTATCTACACTCTTACAGTATCTGCACTCTTACAGTATCTGCACTCTTACTGTATCTACACTCTTACAGTATCTGCACTCTTACTGTATCTGCACTCTTACAGTATCTACACTCTTACAGTGTCTGAACTCTTACTGTATCTGCACTCTTACTGTATCTGCACTCTTACTGTATCTGCACTCTTACTGTATCTGCACTCTTACAGTGTCTGAACTCATACTGTATCTGCACTCTTACAGTGTCTGAACTCTTACTGTATCTGCACTCTTACTGTATCTGCACTCTTACAGTGTCTTAACTCTTACAGTGTCTGAACTCTTACAGTATCTGCTCTCTTACAGTATCTGCACTCTTACTGTATCTGCACTCTTACAGTATCTACACTCTTACAGTGTCTGAACTCTTACTGTATCTGCACTCTTACTGTATCTGCACTCTTACTGTATCTGCACTCTTACTGTATCTGCACTCTTACAGTATCTACACTCTTACAGTGTCTGAACTCTTACTGTATCTGCACTCTTACTGTATCTACACTCTTACTGTATCTGCACTCTTAAAGTATCTGCTCTCTTACAGTATCTACACTCTTAGTGTCTGAGCTCTTACTGTATCTGCACTCTTACTGTATCTGCACTCTTACTGTATCTGCACTGTTACAGTATCTGCACTCTTACTGTATCTGCACTCTTACTGTATCTGCACTCTTACAGTGTCTGAACTCTTACTGTATCTGCACTCTTACAGTATCTGCACTCTTACTGTATCTGCACTCTTAATGTATCTGCTCTCTTAAAGTATCTGCTCTCTTACAGTATCTACTCTTACAGTATCTACACTCTTATGGCGCTTTTCCATTACCAGTACCAGCTCGACTCGACTCGGCTCGCCTCAGCTCGGCTCGACTCGGCTCGCTTTTCGCTCCGTTTTCCATTGCAGAAAGTACCGCCACAAATAGTACCCGGTCGTCATAGCGACGCCTTTCGTTCCTCGTTGCCCCATCAAGCTCTCGCTGGATCCTCTCTTCGGCAACCAAACAAAGGAATGTCTGCACCTCCTCGTTTGACCACGGCGTATTCTTCCGAGTTGCCATAATAATAGTAGTAAGTTTAGTAACTATCTCTGGCCAAACTATTTAAAAATGGCGGGGTTATTTATTCTGGATACTCCATCTGGCGCGTGCAATGATGACGCAGATTCTCTGTGACCAATCAGCAGTCGGCATTGTTTTCACGTCACATTTTAGTATCGCCTTAGCTCGCTTAGAACCTCGCCGGAGGTGGTACGAAAAAAAGTACCCGAAAGCAGGTACAGGTACAACTTTTACACAGTGGAAAAGCAAACAAAGGCGAGTCGAGTCGAGTCGAGCCGAGCCGAGCCGAGGCGAGCTGGTACTGTGTAGTGGAAAAGCGCCATTACAGTGTCTGAACTCTTACTGTATCTGCACTCTTACTGTATCTGCACTCTTACTGTATCTGCACTCTTACTGTATCTGCACTCTTAAAGTATCTGCACTCTTACTGTATCTGCACTCTTACAGTATCTACACTCTTACTGTATCTGCACTCTTACTGTATCTGCTCTCTTACTGTATCTGCTCTCTTAAAGTATCTGCTCTCTTACAGTATCTACTCTTACAGTATCTACATTCTTACAGTGTCTGAACTCTTACTGTATCTGCACTCTTACTGTATCTGCACTCTTACTGTATCTGCACTCTTACTGTATCTGCTCTCTTAAAGTATCTGCTCTCTTACAGTATCTACTCTTACAGTATCTACACTCTTACAGTGTCTGAACTCTTACTGTATCTGCACTCTTACTGTATCTGCACTCTTACTGTATCTGCACTCTTACAGTATCTGCACTCTTACTGTATCTGCACTCTTACTGTATCTGCTCTCTTACAGTATCTGCACTCTTACTGTATCTGCATCTGCACTCTTACTCTATCTACTCTCTTAAAGTATCCGCTCTCTTACAGTATCTGCACTCTTACTGTATCTGCACTCTTACTGTATCTGAACTCTTACTGTATCTGCACTCTTACTGTATCTGCACTCTTACTGTATCTGCACTCTTACTGTATCTGCACTCTTACTGTGTCTGCACTCTTACTGTATCTGCACTCTTACTGTATCTGCTCTCTTAAAGTATCTGCACTCTTACAGTATCTACTCTTACAGTATCTACACTCTTACAGTGTCTGAACTCTTACAGTATCTGAACTCTTACAGTATCTGCTCTCTTACAGTATCTGCTCTCTTACAGTATCTGAACTCTTACAGTATCTGCTCTCTTACAGTGTCTGAACTCTTACAGTATCTGCTCTCTTACAGTATCTGCTCTCTTACAGTGTCTGAACTCTTACAGTATCTGCTCTCTTACAGTATCTGCTCTCTTACAGTATCTGAACTCTTACAGTATCTGCTCTCTTACAGTATCTGAACTCTTACAGTATCTGCTCTCTTACAGTATCTGCACTCTTACAGTATCTGCACGCTTACTGTATCTGCTCTCTTAAAGTATCTGCTCTCTTACAGTATCTACTCTTACAGTTTCTACACTCTTACAGTATCTGCTCTCTTACAGTATCTGCTCTCTTACAGTATCTGCTCTCTTACAGTATCTGAACTCTTACAGTATCTGCTCTCTTACAGTGTCTGAACTCTTACAGTATCTGAACTCTTACAGTATCTGCTCTCTTACAGTGTCTGAACTCTTACAGTATCTGCTCTCTTACAGTATCTGCTCTCTTACAGTATCTGAACTCTTACAGTATCTGCTCTCTTACAGTATCTGAACTCTTACAGTATCTGCTCTCTTACAGTATCTGCACTCTTACTGTATCTGCTCTCTTAAAGTATCTGCTCTCTTACAGTATCTACTCTTACAGTTTCTACACTCTTACAGTATCTGCACTCTTACAGTGTCTGAACTCTTACAGTCTCTGCACTCTTACTGTATCTACACTCTTACAGTATCTGAACTCTTACAGTATCTACACTCTTACAGTATCTGAACTCTTAGAGTATCTGCACTCTTACAGTATCTGCACTCTTACAGTATCTGCACTCTTACTGTATCTGCTCTCTTACAGTATCTGCACTCTTACTGTATCTGCACTCTTACTGTATCTGCACTCTTACAGTATCTGCACTCTTACTGTATCTGCTCTCTTAAAGTATCTGCTCTCTTACAGTATCTACTCTTACAGTTTCTACACTCTTACAGTATTTGCACTCTTACAGTATCTACACTCTTACAGTATCTGAAGTCTTACAGTATCTGCACTCTTACTGTATCTGCACTCTTACAGTATCTGCACTCTTACAGTATCTGCACTCTTACTGTATCTACACTCTTACAGTATCTGCACTCTTACTGTATCTACACTCTTACAGTATCTGCACTCTTACTGTATCTGCACTCTTACAGTATCTGCACTCTTACTGTATCTGCACTCTTACAGTATCTGCTCTCTTACAGTATCTGCTCTCTTACAGTATCTGCACTCTTACTGTATCTACACTCTTACATTGTCTGAACTCTTACAGTATCTGCTCTCTTACAGTATCTACACTCTTACAGTATCTGCACTCTTACTGTATCTGAACTCTTACAGTATCTGCTCTCTTACAGTATCTACACTCTTACAGTATCTACACTCTTACAGTATCTGCACTCTTACTGTATCTGCACTCTTACAGTCTCTGCACTCTTACAGTATCTGCTCTCTTACAGTATCTACTCTTACTGTATCTGCACTCTTACAGTATCTGCACTCTTACAGTATCTGCTCTCTTACAGTATCTGCACTCTTACTGTATCTGCACTCTTAGTTTATCTGGACTCTTACTATATCTGGACTCTTACTGTATCTGCACTCTTACTGTCTCTGCACTCTTACTGTATCTGCTCTCTTACAGTATCTGCACTCTTACAGTCTCTGCACTCTTACAGTATCTGAACTCTTACAGTATCTGCACTCTTACTGTATCTGGACTCTTACAGTATCTGCACTCTTACAGTATCTGCACTCTTACAGTATCTATACTCTTACAGTGTCTGAACTCTTACAGTATCTGCTCTCTTACAGTATCTGCACTCTTACAGTATCTGCACTCTTACTGTATCTACACTCTTACAGTGTCTGAACTCTTACAGTATCTGCACTCTTACTGTATCTGCACTCTTACTGTATCTACACTCTTACAGTGTCTGAACTCTTACAGTATCTGCTCTCTTACAGTATCTGCACTCTTACAGTATCTGCTCTCTTACAGTATCTACACTCTTACAGTGTCTGAACTCTTACAGTATCTGCACTCTTACTGTATCTGCACTCTTACTGTATCTACACTCTTACAGTGTCTGAACTCTTACAGTATCTGCACTCTTACAGTATCTGCACTCTTACTGTATCTACACTCTTACAGTATCTGCACTCTTACTGTATCTGTATCTGCACTCTTACTGTATCTGCACTCTTACTGTATCTGCTCTCGTACAGTATCTGCACTCTTATGGCGCTTTTCCATTACCAGTACCAGCTCGACTCGACTCGACTCGCCTTGGCTCGCCTCGACTCGGCTCGCTTTTCGCTCCGTTTTCCATTGCAGAAAGTACCGCCACAAATAGTACCCGGTCGTCATAGCGATGCCTTTCGTTCCTCGTTGCCCCATCAAGCTCTCGCTGGATCCTCTCTTCGGCAACCAAACAAAGGAATGTCTGCACCTCCTCGTTTGACCACGGCGTATTCTTCCGAGTTGCCATAATAATAGTAGTAAGTTTAGTAACTATCTCTGGCCAAACTATTTAAAAATGGCGGGGTTAATATTTATTCTGGATACTCCATCTGGCCCGTGCAATGATGACGCAGATTCTCTGTGACCAATCAGCAGTCGGCATTGTTTTCACGTCACATTTTAGTATCGCCTTAGCTCGCTTAGAACCTCGCCGGAGGTGGTACGAAAAAAAGTACCCGAAAGCAGGTACAGGTACAACTTTTACACAGTGGAAAAGCAAACAAAGGCGAGTCGAGTCGAGCCGAGCCGAGCCGAGCTGGTACTGTGTAGTGGAAAAGCGCCATTACTGTATCTGCACTCTTACTGTATCTACACTCTTACTGTATCTACACTCTTACAGTATCTGCACTCTTACTGTATCTACACTCTTACAGTATCTGCACTCTTACTGTATCTGCTCTCTTACAGTATCTGCTCTCTTACAGTATCTGCACTCTTACAGTATCTGCACTCTTACTGTATCTACACTCTTACTGTATCTACACTCTTACAGTATCTACACTCTTACTGTATCTGCTCTCTTACAGTATCTGCACTCTTACTGTATCTGCACTCTTACTGTATCTGCACTCTTACTGTATCTACACTCTTACAGTATCTGCACTCTTACTGTATCTGCACTCTTACAGTATCTGCACTCTTACTGTATCTGCACTGTTACTGTATCTGCACTCTTACTGTATCTGCACTCTTACTGTATCTGCACTCTTACTGTATCTGAAATCTTACTTTATCTGCACTCTTACTGTATCTGCTCTCTTACAGTATCTGCACTCTTACTGTATCTGCACTCTTACAGTATCTGCACTCTTACTTTATCTGCACTCTTACTGTATCTGCTCTCTTACAGTATCTGCACTCTTACTGTATCTGCACTCTTACAGTATCTGCACTCTTACTTTATCTGGACTCTTACCGTATCTGCACTCTTACTGTGTCTGTGCTCTTACTGCTGAATCTGTGCAAACGGAGGAATATTTGCCTGCTCTCATCAAGACATGTAGAAAATTGCAGCGCAGTCGATGATGTAGAAAATGATGCGATTGCTGTCTGTCATCAGCTCTTTTGTATTGGTCAGAGCTCTGCCGTTTTTAATCTTTCTAGTTAATTACTGCATTATATATCAACAAAACTTAACGTTCAGATTAATTATGATTAAAAACAGATTTTGAGTGTATCCATCAGTGGGGGCGGAAAGACTGAGGAGGAATTGACATGATGTAAAATTAAAATGATTCTGCAATATTTTTATAAAAAAACATTTTTATTTTCGATTTGTTTTAATAAAAATGTCAACAGAAAAATGCTAATTTTTATATACACATATATATATATATATATATATATATATATATTAAGTCTAGAAAGTCTAAAAATTTTTATAAAAATATGTATATATATTAGTGCTGTCAAACGATTAAAATATTTAATCGCGATTAATCGCATTAATGTCATAGTTAACTCGCGATTAATCGCATTTAATCGCACATTTTTATCTAATCTAAATGTCTCTTGATTTCTTTTTGTCCCATTATTTTTTCTCATTTTAATACTCTTATCAACATGGAAAAGTGGATCGGCTTGCTTTGTGCAAATGTTTTTTATTGAAAACAACATTGGCATATATTGTGTTCAATTTCACACTAAAACATTCTTACTTGGAGCAAATAATCTCTCACACAATGTAATACTGTCCATCAATAAAAGGGTGAAAGAAATACTGACGAGGTCCTGATATTGACGAGGGGGTGGAGAATTTGCATCATCTGTGTGTGTGTGTGTGTGTGTGTGTGTGTGTGTGTGTGTTTGGCCATCATCAAGTGGTATTTCAGACTGGACGCGCTGCGATGATGATAGCTCAGTTCACAACGACAAAACACACAGATCACTTTGGTCTCTTCAATGGAACCATTTGGCAACTTTTTAAAAGTAAACGTTCCATTCAGAATCTTATTGGCATCCATTTCGGCGTCTCGCGCTCGTCATCCACTCAAAACTGGACGTTTTGAACGTTCCTATAACATTCAGAAATAACGTTTTTGTAACTTAATGGGAACGTTATGAAAATGTTCTTATAACCTAAAATTGTTAGCTGGGGAAGAGGAGAGATTCGCGATTGCACTGAACACGTTTTAAGTGCAGGCATATTCTCTGAGCGAGCCCAGAGAAAATTCTTACAAGAGCAGCGTGTATCTGAGAGCGCGCGACTCGAGCAGAGAGATTCGTGCTCGGCACATTATATTCCGCGCGCGAGCAGAGAGATTCGCGCTCGCGCATCCGGCTCGCAAGCCCAAACAAGTGCGTGCGGCCAGTGTGCGGCGTGCCTGTTGTTTTGTTTCCGGTCTAGCTAGATCCGCTTGCGTTTTTAAAACGTCCATGCCGTGTCCTGGTGCAAAAGCATGTGAAAAAAAACTACAAAGTTTGCTAGGCCAAAAAGACCGTTAATCGCGCGATAAAAAAATTAATGCCGTTAAAATGGGTTTGCGTTAACGCCGTTAATAACGCGTTTAACTGACATCCCTAATATATATATATATATATATATATATATACACACACTATTGTAACATACATAATTGTGTAAAAAAATTAATTTTTACATTTTACATTTGTAAATTAAAAATATAAATCAATACAAAATTATATATATATATATATATATATATATATATATATATATATATATATATATATATATATATATATACAGTTTCCATGCACATATAGACTCTCTGCAATGAATAAACATCTCCATAAAAGCTCAGTGGATTAAACGAGCAGTTTAAGTGGAATGACAGAAGCTAATTGATGAATTACGTTGTGGCTAATTGAGATGGAGATGAAGTTTCTCTGACCTCGTTCAATGGCTCCCGGTCAGACCGATTCCCTCCTGCAGTTCATTTTCTCTTTCTGAACCATGACAGAGTTTTTGATGGACATCTTTTTCCACTCCTCTTTTTTCTATCATTCTCGTTCATTTTAGGGCACGTCTGCATTACTTTGTAATTTTTCATTGGGAATTTGGAGAGAAGTGTGACATTTTAACAGGTCTTGTCCTCAGCATGCTCTTCCGGAGAAAGGCTCTTTGAATACTAAACAGATCTTCCTCTCTTCAGTGATAGAAGTCCTAAATGCCTCACTTAGAAAGACATTCTGAGCTCTGACTAAAATACATTGGATTTATTCCCTACTTAGTAACCTTTTTCCCACAAATGATGACTGGATATGGTAGTTCAGCCTCCGCACAACAGTACAAGTTTCACTATGCAATAACTATTAAATAATGGAATAATTCAATGTGTACTTCTAAATTTAATCTCTGTGCCACTAATGTCACTAAAAAGCATGTTTTCATAAGTTTTAACAGATCAATTGCTTTAAAATATACTGTAACAATTTACTTAAAGACTTTTTATATAATGCATCATTTAATATTTGGTAACACTTTATTTTACAGTGTCCTTGCTACATATGTTACATGTAGTTACTCTAGTAATAACAGTAAATTATGCATAATTACATGCAACTTAACCCTCAACCAAACCCTAATCCTACCCTAACCCTATAGTAAGTACATGTAGTTAATTAATATTACTCAGTACTTAAATATATAATTACACTGTAACACTGACACCTTCAAATAAAGTGTAACCAAATATTTTTAATTATGCCTTGTAAAGTAACTATAATGGTTGCATATCGTTGCCTTTACTCCAGAAATGAATCAATGTGTCTGATCAAAATCTGACCATATCTAAATGTGGAGCATTTTGTTTCAAAGCGAATCCCGGTTGCAATAGAAAAACAACCAGGCAAACGGCATCTATCTCGGCTAGGTCAATATTAATCACCAAAGTTGTTGAGCATACAGCTGCTGTTGTAAACAAATGCAAATGCATTTTCATATCAAACAAGGTCGGCATGATCACTCAGCGCGCGCACACGGATTCTGGTGCTTGTTTACTAACAAGTTGTAAGGCTATTGTAGTCCGGATGATCCACGTACAGCCTTTTCACTCGCAGCTGCTGAGATTAACGCAGAATTCACAGAATCTGACCTTCATTCGTCAGC
This sequence comes from Tiaroga cobitis, assembly GCA_030578255.1. Taxonomy (NCBI): domain Eukaryota; kingdom Metazoa; phylum Chordata; class Actinopteri; order Cypriniformes; family Leuciscidae; genus Tiaroga; species Tiaroga cobitis. Next base: position 30,904,279 of record CM060608.1, on the reverse strand, counting down.
ATCACTCACTGTAGTCCATTGTGCGAATATCACTGGTACAATAACCTGATCCTTCCTCATAACTATACATTAAATATCGTCTGAGTCTGCTCAACAGACACAGGCTCAAATGCAGTGCAATGTTGTAAGCTCTTCCTAACTGACTTTACCTATTAGCTCAAAACCTTTCCTATTTCAAAGAAGTGAAATAATCATCCACTTTCTCATTTAAGAAAGGGAGCAAACTGACGGTGATGCCTATCAGACCATAATTGACCGAGTTATTATTATTTCGCCATGGATTTGGCAGCGAGTGGTTCATTTTAAAGGGACAGTCCACCCAAAAATGACAGCATGACCTATATAACCTTTACCTTTGCATGGAACACAAAAGAAGATATTTAGCAGAATGTCCAAGCTGCACTTTTCCTTAGTGAGGAACTTAAAACAGCCGTTTAAACACTATGTGCCAAGTCTTCTGAAGCCATATGAAAGATTTGTGTGAGAATAACTTTTTCCCAATGGAAACACCATTCTACTAAACAACAGAAGGTGAGATGTCCGTATTCATAGTCATACAACAACATGAGGACAAGTATATAATCCACATTCTGGGTGAACAATCCCTTTAGGATGAATAAGCTAAGGCTGAAAGGCTGAACCCCTGCAAACCCCTTCAGCCGTGACTTATTCACGATACAGCACTAGCGTCGAGTACCTTATTGCTTTTATACAACGGTTACCACACAATACAAATGTTAAAGCCGAAAAATATGCATCAATGGAACTTTCATGTAGTAAAATCACTAAAAGCCTTCCTTCCGCTGGAAAAAATAGTCCCTGACCGTGAACAGCAACAGAAGTTATTATTTAGCTCTTAGATGGCGGCGAAGACTGTCTTTATGAGTGAGTCCGTCAGTAGAGAAGACTTTTATATTGAAAGAACTGAAAACTGTGAAGCAAGACGCAACTGACAAATGACTAGCGTGTCGGACATGGGAAAACCCCTTAACTATTAAAAGAACAAGATATCGAAGCAGACATTCAAAAAGATTTTTATTACGAATATAGGACTGGCCTGAAGGACGATACTATATCTACTAAAGGCAGGTACACTCGCTTCACATACTCAATCTCTCACAATCAATGAACAATATCAGTGGCTGTGTCCGAAATCTTCCATTACTCACTATCTAGTGGACTATATAGTGAGCTCGCCATTTTGTAGTGCTGTCCGAATGTATAGTGATGATTATTATACCCTATATAGTCCACTCAATGTATCCCAGAATGCATTTTGAAAAGTAGTGAACAACCGATGGTCACTAACCCAAGCCCTACATACCATCATGCATTGCGCTGATCGTAAAAATGGCGGATGGACGTCAAGGAGAGCAGCGCGACAATACGATTTTGTCATACAAATGTAAGTTATGTTCGTTTTCTGTCTAGAAATCCTGTTTCTTTTGCTAATCCGCGAAATCTTCTGAATCACGAGGACAAACAAACAAAAAAGATAAATATTGAGTGGCATCTCCACAGAGTCTAAAAGCTGTTTTATTAAGAGTATTATGAGCAAGATATTTGATAACGTAGATCTGTTTTTTTTTCTAATGTCGACAGGCAAGAGAAAACGGTGTGGCGCGAAAATGAAAATATATGAAATATGTGTATTCATTTTATTTATGTTTATAAGTTATAATCATGTGTGGAGTAACGCATTATAACAGAAACGGCCAGAAATTACTTTTAATTTTACAATTTTGGAGAAATAAGCTCAATATGATGTAATGTATTTATAAAAAAAAAATCTATTTAGCCCAGAGCTGGCTCGGCACCAGCTGACAGATGATGGCGCGTTTAAATAGTGCGACAGTAATGCCGTAATCAACGGCGCCGAGAGACGATCGAGTAGTGTCCGAAAGTGGTGTTTCTATTATGCTGGTGAGCTCACTATATAGTGCTCTACTCCCTACCCCCTACATAGGTTTGAGTGGAGATTTCGGACACAGCCAATGACAATGAGAACATATGTGTACGTTGCTAAGAGTGGTTGCTAGGGGTGTTGTGTAGTGATACATGGAACTGTTGGGTGAAGCGGTCATAGCCGTGTTTTATCGTGCATAAAGCACAGCTATTGACCAATCAGAACCAAGGACTGGAACTAACCGTTTTATAAAAGAATATAATGAGTACAGACGATACATTTTTGTGGAGGTTTGGGAAGTCGACAGAAACAAGTGTGCAAAAAGCTTGTGAAAATGATCTTTTGGTTTGGTTACACATGACCTCAGGGACTCACCCGTGATGGTAACCGATGCGTGCGCTTCGTCTCCCAGCAGTGGATTGGTCAGTCTGCAGTTGTAAGTGCTGTCGGGCTCCAGAATGACGGTCAGGACGCTCTTCACACTGAACAAACCCTCCTCGTTCGCTACTTGCGAGACGGTAACGTTTTCCGTGAGGTTTTGCCCCACGCCGTCCTGCCAGAGCACCTGCGCCTCGGGATACCCCCCGTACGCCACACAGGTGAGGGCCACCGCGTCACCGGGCTTCAGGTGGGACTCGCTGCCCCAGGTGACCAGGGGTTTGGAGAACGGCGCTGCAGAGAGAGAGGATGAGTTACTGTGTATAAGGGTACATTTACACGACAACGATATGCTTAAAACGGAGACATTTTCCCTTTGAGTTTTCCACGTACAGACGACACTAATTTCAAAACGATCCTCATTCTCACGGATCCGCAAAAACGACTACAAACGCTGTATTCTTGACTTGACTATTCTGCGAGGCCACTAGATGGCGATGAAACACTATAGACTGAACACGTTATATGAGCATGAGCATGACGTCATTGTCTTCAGAGATTCAAGTTTTTGTTGTTTACACGGTGACCGTTTTCAAAACTTTGCGTCTTCAGGCACCCAAAATGGCGCTGTCGTGTAGATAAACAGCCAAAACACATACTAAGTTTTACGTTTTTAGTTATAAACGGTGTTGTGTAAACAGCCCCTAAGTCTGGACCAGTGGTGTAAAACTCTGCACCAGAGGTCTGGAGGAGGGTTATTATCATTAAAGGAGTAGTTCATTTCATAATTAAAATTTCCTGATAATTTACTCTCCTCCACGTCATCCAAGATGTTCATGTCCTTCTTTCTTCAGTGGAAAAGAAATGAAGGTTTTTGAGGAACACACTCCAGATGTTTCTCCATATAGTGACTTCAATGGGGTCCAACGGGTCGAAGGTCCAGATGTGAGTTTCAGTGCAGCTTCAAAGTCTCGACACGATCCAGCCGAGGAATAAGAGTCTGATCTAGACAAACCAGCGGACATTTAATAATAAATAAATACAAATATATATACTTTTTAACCACAAATGCTCGTCTTGCACACCCACGTCTTCACGCATTTCGTGATCACGTTGGAAAGGTCAAGCGTCGTAGGCGGAAAGATTAGGGTAGGGCGAAAAACTCAATCTCATTTTCTACTCAAAATCGTCCAACATCGTTGTTTTACATTTTATTCATTTATTTATTTTTGTAAATGGTGTTTGACTCATTCTTTGCACGTTCGCTTTGGGGCTGGGGCCGTTCTTCCGCCTACGTCACGCTTGACCTTTCAACGTGATTACGTAATGTGTGTCGCATCACAGCTCGTGCAAGACCAGCATTCGTGGTTAAAAAGTATATAAATGTTTATTTTGTTATTAAATGTCCGCTGGTTTGTCTAGATCAGACTCTTATTCCTCGGCTGGATCGTGTCGAGACTTTGAAGCTGCACTGAAACTCACATCTGGACCTTCGACCCGTTGGACCCCATTGAAGTCACTATATGGAGAAACCCTGGAGTGTGTTCCTCAAAAACCTTCATTTCTTTTCCACTGAAGAAAGAAAGACATGAACATCTTGGATGACGTGGAGGAGAGTAAATTATCAGGAAATTTTAATTCGGAAGTGAACGAATCCATTAACTAAAACTATTAAAAATATTTTTACATTGGTTTTTCAGCTGCTTATTAAGGAAGAGCAGAAATAAACGGTTAACCCTGTAAACATCGCTGTATAAGGCATCACACGGAGACGGATGAAATGAAAATACTATCGAAACTTTTCTAAAGACAGAAATACATTTATAGAAACTCCTCGGCTTTGCAGGAATCTCGCGAATGCCTTATTTCAATGTCAGAACGGTGAGTTTGCAGTGTGATGACGTACAGTAAAGAAGGAGGAGAACGCTGACGAACCTTGGGACCGGCTTGACATGATTTCCATTAAATTGTTAATTACATTCTAGGAGCTTAGCATTAAACACACATGACTCAACATCCGACAGAAACACACGCTCATCTACGAGAGAAGCCCGTATCCCTCAACAGGGAAGTGAAACCACAGCGCTTCTGGGGAATCGGCCGCTTGTACAGTGTTTTGTTGGGGGTTCGTACTCGTTGGCAGATGAAGAAATTATTGCACTACCGTCCCTTGAGCAGCTTCATGGAGGGAGCCTTATTCCCACAGCCAATCATAATTCGGCAAACAAAAAAGTTGTGCGCTGGGACGATGGGAGAGAAAGCTATCAGACGGCGGTGGGGCAGTGGTGCTGTAACCTCTTCTGCTGTCCGTCTGCCTGAAGATTATACATATTGTGCTGTTTCTTCTTAAGGCAAGACACCCCCGGTGAATAGGGTAAAAAATGAATAAAAAAAGACGAATGAATGTCACCATACTTCACCAGTTAATTGATTACAACAATAATTGCAAAAAAAAAAACACGTTTTCTGAAATGTTATTTCATTTTATATGCAAATTAGACATTATCTAATTAAATATGCACTCATTTGCATACATTTCTTGAACAAAAATCTGAACATTGGATAAAGTCAGGTTCAAAATTCTTGTTTAATTTTTTTATATATTAGAGTCAGATGTCGCCGAAAAGCGGGTGATGATGTAACCTCTTGCTGCTGTCCGTTTGACTGAATATTATACATATTTTGCTGTTCTTCTTCAAACTATGTAAGTGCAAATTCACAAAATTGTTATTTTATCATTTAAAGGATGTTTGTTGGTGGTGACCTGCCAAGAGACTGTGGAAAAATCCGGTACAATGCATTAAATGGAAACAATTATGGTAAAAATTGTTCATGGTCGTCCCTTTTCAAATACAAAAATAAATATTGAATATAAAAAAATATATACAGTAAATGTATAATATAATATATATACTTTTTTATCTCTCAACAACTTACGTTTGACTCAGTGCAACTTATTTTCCAGAAAATGTAGTATTATGGAAAAGAGCATATTTACAGATTGGGACCATTTGCATCAATACAACTATGCTAATCATAGTTCATATGCTATTGAGTTCATTACTCCCAGTCCCAGACACATTAACTTTGGGTTTAATCACTGTTATAATTATAAAAGTAACATTGCAACATGTTCTACTCTATAAGGCCCCGAAAACGGCTGAAAACCCCTGTGTTAATGTACATAGCCCTCATGTTCCCATTGTCTCTTGTCGCGAATTGATGTTGTAACCGAAGTCACATTCAGGTTTATGTTCAATTTTATGTTTCTTATGTTCATAATCTTATCATATCGCATCTTTTTTAGAGATGCACCGATTGATCGGCTGGTGACCGGAATCGGCCGATTTTCACGTGATCGGCCATGACCGGCGACCGGCCGGTCAGTCTGACATAATCCGATTTTATGCCGGTCAAATGCACTCTGGCGCCGCATAATTAACATCGCGCAACATCAGCATCACACGTGCACACGGAACGCACATACGAGGAAACCTCGTGAATTACGGCCGTTTCACACCGCAAGCGGGAGCAGCGCGTTTTTTTTTTTCTTCGACATGCATGTTAATCAATGAGTGCATTCACACCGGGAGCGGAAGCAGGAGAAGCGCGTGAGCGTCGAGCTGGAGAGTCGCGTGAGCAACAGTGAAGCACGCGTTTCGGCGCAGAGTCTATTTTTGCTGCACTCAATTAAAGTGAAAGCACACTTTTGATGGACAAAATAAATATTGTTTTAACAAGAACTGAAGTAGCCTAGGCTATGTCAGAAAAGAAAATTAAGACTCAAAAATATTTATAGAAAATGTACCTATTCAAACCTGTTTTTATTATTTCACAATTCTTTTCCTGCACTTGCTCCACTTGTCCTGTTTAGCCTGGCTGGACGTGTCAGATGAGAGAAGAACTGTTTGAGAAATATAACTTGCCATTGATGTACAAGTGATTGCAATAGGCCTGTGTGTGTGTGTGTGTGTGTTGAGAAATATCTTGTACTGCAAGGGTATATTTATTTTATTTTTATTTGTTATTTATATATTATTTTATTGCCATTACCTATTTTCATACAGAAGTTTAGTTTGCTAAATATATATATAAAAAAATGTTGTTGGGTATTGGATGTGAAAAGAAAGAAATGGTTCTTCCATAACACTGCACTTTAGATGTGTGTGAATTTCCCACACCAGGAGTCATTTATATAGGCTAGTTCTATTTTATAGCGATTATCTGTTTAAAAAATGTTCTATGCAAAATGTTCTATTAAAGAGAAGGTAGAAAATAAATATTTGTGTGTGCTGTAAAGTGGTTTAAAAAAAGGAAATCGGAATCGGCTAAAATCGGTATCGGCAGGTCAAACTCAAGAAAAATCGGAAATCGGAATCGGCCTAGAAAATTGTAATCGGTGCATCTCTAATCTTTTTCTTTTGGAAGAAAGAGTTTTGGAACAACACGAGGGTGAGTAAGGCCTTTAAGTGTCATATAAACCCATCATAATTACAGATGACAAATTTTTGTGATGTTAATTGAAAATCTCCTGAAGAAGAATCGGTTGCAGCCTCATTCAAGCTCAAAATAATACTGCTAATAAACAGGAAAGGTTATAATGTTCAACACTGAACATGACAGGATTGCTTTTGTTTAATCTTCATTAGACGTACAGAAGCAGACAGGAGTGGTGCGTCTCCGAGCATTAATATTACTTAATTCAATGCATGGAGAGAGAGACTGAGAGGAAGAGAGAGGAGAATGGGAAAATGCCATCTATAGATCATAAATAATGATGTACCCCGGTAAGTCTGAGTGCACTCAGCCATAAAAATAATAACACATATAGGCGGCTACAGTTGAGCATGTTCTCCAGGGATTGCAGGACGCGTACCATCAATCACATGAAATCCTAACAATCGATATGACTGTATATTGATCAGGGTCATTGTGAGAATCGCATATAAATGATTGTGGTCTTTATTGGGCCTTTGCAAAAGCACTAAGCATTTTATGGCCAATAATCAAGATGTGCATAGATATCAATCACACAAGACGCCTGCAATATCCATAAGTGATGTACTGTGCATAATAACACACATTACGTAAAGTATACAGTACATAATAATGCTTTGATATCTAGTATCCGTTCGCTGAGGCCTTCTTCTTTATGATATAGATGATATGAAAAGCTTGGATATTTCAGCTTTCATATATCTGACTGTAGTCTCATATAGATGATATGGATTATATTGATTTTGCAGACAGTCGATTTTCTCAGTCAGTGCAAGTTAAGCTCTATTGATGGCATTCGTGGCATTATGTCAATCATCACAGAAAATTATTTTAACTTGGCCCTCAGTTTATTCAAGAAAATGAGGCGCTTGCAGAAACAAATCACCAACAAACAATCATTCAATTAGTGAGGTTAACTAGTTTTTGATTTTTCTTATTTATTTTGCACATTAATTAGCACATTTGATTTTCTTTGGTGTCTTAATTAGCGTGCTGTGCTGATTTTCAATAAAACCCTCAGAGAAACTGTGTTTTGAAAGGTTAATACCACAAAGCAGTGTTATTTTAGTATAATTTGAGTTTGATTCATTTAATTTTTATATATAGATATAACACAATGTTGTTACAAACTCATAAGACTTTTGTTCATCTTCGAAACTCAAACAAAGAACTTTGTGTTTATTTATTTCCCTCCAGCGAATGTCCATTCACAAAACGTAAGTAAACAAGCGGATTAATCAAAGTCTTCTGAAGACATGATTATTGAATTAAAAATATTTAATTTAGGCTTTTTATTACGTATATAACACATAACAACCTGCCCAAAAAATTATTTTATAAAAAACTAGGGTAACGCTTTATTTTACAGTGTCCTTGTTACATATGTTACATGTGCTTAGCATGGTAATAACAGTAAATTATGCATAATTACATGCAACTAAATCCTAATCCCACCATAACCCTAATAGTAAGTACATGTAGTTGCTTAATATTACTCAGTACTTAAATATATAATTACACTGTAACACTGACACCTTCAAATAAAGTATAACCAAAACAAGTTTTTACGGAATAATTCATGTTATGTTTTAACAAAAAATATGACCTGGAGTGAGTTACTGTAAGAGGGATTTTTGCTTTAAAAACTATTAAAAGTATTTTAATCGCTACAAATGCTGTCGACAGAGCTTAACTTAAAGACAACACTAACATTTTTTATATATGTAATTAATTAGTAATTATTAATAAGTAATTAAGCTTGTATGTCCGGCTTCCCAACATTCCCTTTCCACAGGAGAGCTTCACTTCCTGTGTGATCGGCGGTCCTCTTTTCTGATTGGTTGATTACCTGCGACTTGCATTAGCATGGCTCCGCTGCTGTACGCCTTGACTCTGACGAAACACGAGTAACTTCCCTCGTCCGCGACGCGCACGTTCTTCAGCAGGAGCGAGGCGTTCCCGAACCTCAGCTGACCGGGGAACAGGCTGGTGCGGTTGGAGAACCGCTCGTCTTGGTCGGTCAGCTGATCCCGGCTCAGCCAATAACTGTGTACAGTGCGCTTGGTGTCCGACAGCTGCCAGAACACACTCAGGTCCGACAGGTTAAACTCTGAGACCCCGGAGAAAGAGCAGTTCAGGACTGTGTCCATCCCAAACTGAGACACCACAGGAGATTCTGGGACGTGGACCTCGAGAGCTGCGTAAGATAAGATAAGATAAGATAAGATAAGATAATATTCTTTAATTCCAGGATTTGAAATTAACACCCGGCATATCCGGGTAAAAATCAACATTTTATACATTCATATTAAAATATTAAATATTAAAATAAGACATACATAATTAAGAATATAAAAATAAGCTTGAAAACATTAATACATATATACATACATAAGGAAATTTAAGCTTCACAATTTTTTATCAGCAATATATATGAGCATTAAGCTGAGCATGACTAGAAAAAAAATATTCATTAAAAGAATTTTCATGAATTATTTAATATTTTATTAATTTCCATGACTTTTTCAGGCCTTGAAATCACATATGTATAATTTTCAGGCTTCCCATGACTGTGCAAAACTTGTCTTTCTTTACGGCACAAATAAACTACCAACATTATATGGATGGATGGATGGATGGATGGATGGAAAGAGAGAAAAATAGAATGAAAGATGGATGGAAAGAGAGAACAATAGAATGAAAGATGGATGGATGGATGGATGGCGATAGAAGCTTTGATTGGACAGAAAAAGGATAGAACGATAGATGAAAGGATGGATGGATGGAAAGAGAGAACAATAGAATGAAAGATAAATGGATGATTGGGTGGATGGATGGATGGATGGATGGATAAATAGTATATTGACAAGCACTTCAAATCTTTCACTGCACACAGACACATACCCACACACACACCCACACAAACAAACTAATATTGACACTGATGATTTTTTCATAATGATCAAGTGTCAAAGGAAATAAACATCAACATTTCCACATTTGAATTTCCTGATTAGTCAGTCAGTTCTCCGTCTAAACCAACAGTAGCGCATCACATCCAAACAGTGGACAGGAGAAATTATGTTTTGTTTTCATTTATGGATGCGATATATAATTGTGTTTTGTGGGAGATGATGCTAGATTAATATTTGTCTGCTCTGTGTTATTCTGCTTCTGTTGGTTGTTCTTTAAGAGTGTTTGATCATTGATGCATCCGAGCACACAAAAGGAACGTCGTAAAAACTGTCCATCTTTTACTCCGGCACCTGATCGCTGTTTCTGCCGTCACACACACCAAACCCGCGGACAGCAGAAGCACATCGACACACACATGACCCTCCACACTATACATGTGTTAAAAGTGAAAGCACATGTCCACACGTTACATGTGTTACTATAGTGAAAGCACATGTCCACACGTTACATGTGTTACTATAGTGAAAGCACGTGTCCACACGTTACATGTGTTACTATAGTGAAAGCACACGTCCACACGTTACATGTGTTACTATAGTGAAAGCACACGTCCACACGTTACATGTGTTACTATAGTGAAAGCACATGTCCACACGTTACATGTGTTACTATAGTGAAAGCACACGTCCACACGTTACGTGTGTTACTATAGTGAAAGCACACGTCCACACGTTACATGTGTTACTATAGTGAAAGCACACGTCCACACGTTACATGTGTTACTATAGTGAAAGCACATGTCCACACGTTACATGTGTTACTATAGTGAAAGCACACGTCCACACGTTACATGTGTTACTATAGTGAAAGCACACGTCCACACGTTACGTGTTACTATAGTGAAAGCACACGTCCACACGTTACATGTGTTACTATAGTGGAAGCACACGTCCACACGTTACGTGTTACTATAGTGAAAGCACACGTCCACACGTTAGATGTGTTAATATAGTGAAAGCACACGTCCACACGTTACATGTTACTATAGTGAAAGCACACGTCCACACGTTACATGTGTTACTATAGTGAAAGCACACGTCCACACGTTAGATGTGTTAATATAGTGAAAGCACATGTCCACACGTTACATGTTACTATAGTGAAAGCACACGTCCACACGTTACATGTGTTACTATAGTGAAAGCACACGTCCACACGTTATGTGTTACTATAGTGAAAGCACACGTCCACACGTTACGTGTTACTATAGTGAAAGCACACGTCCACACGTTACATGTGTTACTATAGTGAAAGCACACGTCCACACGTTACGTGTTACTATAGTGAAAGCACACGTCCACACGTTAGATGTGTTAATATAGTGAAAGCACACGTCCACACGTTAGATGTGTTACTATAGTGAAAGCACACGTCCACACGTTACATGTGTTACTATAGTGAAAGCACACGTCCACACGTTAGATGTGTTACTATAGTGAAAGCACACATCCACACGTTACATGTGTTAAAGTGAAAGCACACGTCCACACGTTACATGTGTTACTATAGTGAAAGCACATGTCCACACGTTACATGTGTTACTGTGTTACTATAGTGAAAGCACACGTCCACAAGTTACGTGTTACTATAGTGAAAGCACACATCCACACGTTACATGTGTTAAAGTGAAAGCACACGTCCACACGTTAGATGTGTTACTATAGTGAAAGCACACATCCACACGTTACATGTGTTACTATAGTGAAAGCACACGTCCACATGTTACATGTGTTACTGTAGTGAGAGCACACGTCCACACGTTACATGTGTTAAAGTGAAAGCACATGTCCACACGTTACATGTGTTACTGTGTTACTATAGTGAGAGCACACGTCCACACGTTACATGTGTTACTGTGTTACTATAGTGAGAGCACACGTCCACACGTTACATGTGTTACTATTGTGAAAGCACACGTCCACACGTTACATCTGTTACTATAGTGAAAGCACATGTCCACACGTTACATGTGTTACTATAGTGAAAGCACATGTCCACACGTTACATGTGTTACTATAGTGAAAGCACATGTCCACACGTTACATGTGTTACTATAGTGAAAGCATATGTCCACACGTTACATGTGTTACTATAGTGAAAGCACACGTCCACACGTTACATGTGTTACTATAGTGAAAGCAAACGTCCACACGTTACATGTGTTAAAGTGAAAGCACACGTCCACACGTTACATGTGTTACTGTAGTGAAAGCACATGTCCACACGTTACATGTGTTACTGTGTTACTATAGTGAAAGCACACGTCCACACGTTACATGTGTTACTATAGTGAAAGCGCGTGTCCACACGTTACATGTTACTATAGTGAGAGCACACGTCCACACGTTACATGTGTTACTATAGTGAAAGCACACGTCCACACGTTACATGTGTTACTATAGTGAAAGCACACGTCCACACGTTACATGTGTTACTATAGTGAAAGCACACGTCCACACGTTACATGTGTTACTATAGTGAAAGCACACGTCCACACGTTACATGTGTTACTATAGTGCAGTGGTCTTCACTATTTTTTTCATGAGAGCCGCACTTATAGGAAAAAGTCAATAGGAGAGCCACTTTTACTGCAAAGTATAAAAATTAATACTTATCAATCTGTCACCCCTGAACATAATGCATTAAATACAAAATGTAAGTAAACTTTATTTATATAGCACCTTTCACACAAGAAGGGTCACAAAGTGCTTCACAGTCATAGAAAAAAAATGGGGAATCATTCTTTATTTTAAATTTGTAACTACGACACAATGATTTCCCTTAATAACAAAAAGGCAGGATTAACTTAATGCTGGGATGACCGGAAGCATGCATGCATTTCTTTGACCTTAGTCATGTTGTATTTGTAGCTTGTTGTTGCAATCCTTGTGAGGGATGCAAGATGTTCATTGGTGAGGCGGCTTCTCTGTTTCCTCTTAATAGTGTTCATGGTTGAGAATGTTGACTCACAAGTGTATGTGCTCACAAAGAAGGACATCACTTTTTGCACAAGTGGCTTCAAAGTGGGAAAATCATTTTTAGACACCAAACTCCAGAAGTGACCAACACCTGCTCTGAGTTCAACTTTAAGAATGTCTTTTGTCTGCAGTTCTACAATTTCACTTTCTACATCAGCACGCTGAGTAGGGCAGAGCAGAGTGATAGTTGGAGTGAGAGATGACACATCCACATGGAAGGGATTTTCAATAAAATTGAAAATCTCCTTGTGCTCATTCACATCTTTGAATCTGGATTCAAATTCACCTCTCAGCTCTTCCAAAACATTCACAAATCCTCTGTGGCTGAAGTGCTGCTGCAGAGATGGGTCATTTGTGGTGACAGCTCTGAGTTTGGGAAAGTGAATGAATTCTCTGTCAGGTATGTACAGGGAAGTTATTTTGTTCTGAAATGCTCTGATGGCATTCAGCATGTTGCTTGGAAGCTTATCCCTTCCTTGAAGCTGCAAGTTGAGAGTGTTCAGGTGACAGGTGATGTCAGTCAGAAAGGCCAGCTGTGTGATCCAGCATGGGTCTTCCAACTCTGGCTCCCGTTTTCCTTTGCTGTCCAGGAAAGTGCTAATTTCAGGGAGGAGGCTCAGAAACCGTTCAAGCACTTTTCCACGAGATAACCATCTCACTTCACTGTGCATCAGTAAATCACCATACTCTGTGTCATATTCCTCAATGAACTGTCGGAACTGTCTGTGATTCAGCGCTCTGGAGACTATGAAGTTTACCACACGAACAACTGTTTGCATCACATTTTGGAATGATTTATTTTTTAGTTTTGAAACCAGTGACTCCTGATGAATGATGCAGTGGAAACTGACAAAGTTTGGTATTTCTTCTCTTTTTTTCAGGAGCCCAACAAGCCCCTTCTCCTTTCCTCGCATGCTAGGGGCACCGTCAGTGCACACACTTGCTAGACCTGACCAACAGAGATTTTTTTCATCAAAAAATGCCAGAATTGCATTCAGAATGTCCTCACCTCTCGTTTGGCCAACAAGTGGAAGCAAGCACAGCATTTCTTCTCTGAAAGATTTTTCTTTTGGGAACCTTACCCAAACACACAACTGGGCAACATCTGTCGTATCGGTGCTTTCATCCACCGCGATGCTGAAACACGGTGCTGCTGCCACATCTGCGCAGAGCTGGTCACTCACGTCTTTGCCGATGTTTTCTATCCGCCTCATTATGGTGGTATCAGATAATTGTAATCCTTTAATTTGCTTTACAATTGCGTCTTTGTTGTCAAATTCTGCAAATAATATTTCTGCCGAAGCCAAAAAGCAATCTTTCACAATTTCTGAGTCTGAGAAGGGTTTTTTTCCCCGAGCCAAAATCCATGCGATCTCAAAAGATGCCTCCGTTAAACGTTCAGCTGTAGAAGTTGTCCTGTGTATGAGCCTTTGCTGTCCAGAAAGAGAGGAAGAAAGCTGCTCTATTTTTGTTTTCCTTATTACACTTCCAGGTGGGTAACTTTCGTTAAATTTTGGGTGGGTCGTTTGAAAATGTCGCTCCAAATTACTTCGCTTGAAACCAGAGCGGGTTTGTTTGCATAGTAAACACAAAGGGTTCGATCCGTGGAGGACAAATAAAAATTCCTCTGTCCACTTTTCTTGAAATTTTCTATGCTCATCTTGTATGACTCGTACCTTTCTCTTTTTAGCAGGAGTTGACTCTCCGCAAACCTCGTCTCCATCATCTTCCTGTCGATTTGCGGTTGTTGCATGCTCCGAATCAGTTCCCTCGTTTGTCACTGTCACATTGCTTTGTTTCTTGTTTGGTGCTCGACTTTGTCTAACAAGAAATCGATCCATTTTCAGTCCGTATAACACAAGCTAACTAGCATGAAATGCTGGAAATAACTAGCGTTGTTATAATGTGCGCCAGCTAGTCTCCTCCAATTGAATTGCTTCAATTTACCATAACATTTTATTTATATTGTTTTGTAAATGCCCAAAAATATTCCATATTCACCATCATAAAATTATAGATAAGAGGGTATGCATAATATATATTTTAATGACCTTAAGTTATTTTTTCGACATTAGCCCATCATGTAGAGCACATTCGGTGGTAAGAGCTGGAAAGACCGCCACTGGCAACTCCGCAGTGAGTCAGTGTTATGGACGTAAGAGCATCTAATGACGCTGTTTTGAGTATCTATATAAATTATTTGTATGAGTTTTTTAATGGGTTACGTTATAGCCCTGCTTGTTTTTAATGTTTCATGACATATCTGTATTGACTGCGTAATCATATCACCGTATTAGTAACTGGCATGCGAGCCACAAATTAAAGCTTGGCGAGCCGCATGAGGCTCGCGAGCCGCGCAATGAGTATCCCTGCTATAGTGAAAGCACACGTCCACACGTTACGTGTTACTATAGTGAAAGCACATGTCCACACGTTACATGTGTTACTATAGTGAAAGCACACGTCCACACGTTACGTGTTACTATAGTGAAAGCACATGTCCACACGTTACATGTGTTACTATAGTGAAAGCACACGTCCACACGTTACATGTTACTATAGTGAGAGCACACGTCCACACGTTACATGTGTTACTATAGTGAAAGCACACGTCCACACGTTACATGTTACTATAGTGAGAGCACACGTCCACACGTTACGTGTTACTATAGTGAAAGCACACGTCCACACGTTACGTGTTACTATAGTGAAAGCACACGTCCACACGTTACATGTTACTATAGTGAAAGCACATGTCCACACGTTACATGTGTTACTATAGTGAAAGCACACGTCCACACGTTACGTGTTACTATAGTGAAAGCACATGTCCACACGTTACATGTGTTACTATAGTGAAAGCACACGTCCACACGTTACATGTTACTATAGTGAGAGCACACGTCCACACGTTACATGTGTTACTATAGTGAAAGCACACGTCCACACGTTATGTGTTACTATAGTGAAAGCACACGTCCACACGTTACGTGTTACTATAGTGAAAGCACATGTCCACACGTTACATGTGTTACTATAGTGAAAGCACATGTCCACACGTTACATGTTACTATATTGAAAGCACGTGTCCACACGTTATGTGTTACTATAGTGAAAGCACACGTCCACACGTTACATGTTACTATAGTGAAAGCACATGTCCACACGTTACATGTGTTACTATAGTGAAAGCACGTGTCCACACGTTACATGTGTTACTATAGTGAAAGCACACGTCCACACGTTACGTGTTACTATAGTGAAAGCACGTGTCCACACGTTACATGTGTTACTATAGTGAAAGCACACGTCCACACGTTACATGTTACTATAGTGAGAGCACACGTCCACTCGTTACATGTTACTATAGTGAGAGCAGACGTCCACACGTTACGTGTTACTATAGTGAAAGCACACGTCCACACGTTACATGTGTTACTATAGTGAAAGCACACGTCCACACGTTACATGTGTTACTATAGTGAAAGCACACGTCCACACGTTACATGTGTTACTATAGTGAAAGCACACGTCCACACGTTATGTGTTACTATAGTGAAAGCACACGTCCACACGTTATGTGTTACTATAGTGAGAGCACACGTCCACACGTTACGTGTTACTATAGTGAAAGCACACGTCCACACGTTACGTGTTACTATAGTGAGAGCACACGTCCACACGTTACATGTGTTACTATAGTGAAAGCACACGTCCACACGTTACATGTTACTATAGTGAGAGCACAAGTCCACACGTTACATGTGTTACTATAGTGAAAGCACATGTCCACACGTTACATGTGTTACTATAGTGAAAGCACACGTCCACACGTTACATGTTACTATAGTGAGAGCACACGTCCACACGTTACATGTGTTACTGTAGTGAAAGCACACGTCCACACGTTACATGTTACTATAGTGAGAGCACACGTCCACACGTTACATGTGTTACTATAGTGAAAGCACAAGTCCACACGTTACATGTTACTATAGTGAGAGCACAAGTCCACACGTTACATGTGTTACTATAGTGAAAGCACATGTCCACACGTTACATGTGTTACTATAGTGAAAGCACACGTCCACACGTTACATGTTACTATAGTGAGAGCACACGTCCACACGTTACATGTGTTACTATAGTGAAAGCACACGTCCACACGTTATGTGTTACTATAGTGAAAGCACACGTCCACACGTTATGTGTTACTATAGTGAGAGCACACGTCCACACGTTATGTGTTACTATAGTAAAAGCACACGTCCACACGTTACATCTGTTACTATAGTGAAAGCACACGTCCACACGTTACATGTTACTATAGTGAGAGCACACGTCCACATGTTACATGTGTTACTATAGTGAAAGCACAGGTCCACACGTTATGTGTTACTATAGTGAAAGCACACGTCCACACGTTACATGTGTTACTATAGTGAAAGCACACGTCCACACGTTACGTGTTACTATAGTGAAAGCACACGTCCACACGTTACATGTGTTACTATAGTGAAAGCACACGTCCACACGTTACATGTTACTATAGTGAGAGCACACATCCACACGTTACATGTGTTACTATAGTGAAAGCACACGTCCACACGTTATGTGTTACTATAGTGAAAGCACACGTCCACACGTTATGTGTTACTATAGTGAAAGCACACGTCCACACGTTACGTGTTACTATAGTGAAAGCACATGTCCACACGTTACATGTGTTACTATAGTGAAAGCACGTGTCCACACGTTACGTGTTACTATAGTGAAAGCACACGTCCACACGTTACATGTTACTATAGTGAAAGCACATGTCCACACGTTACATGTGTTACTATAGTGAAAGCACGTGTCCACACGTTACATGTTACTATAGTGAAAGCACACGTCCACACGTTACGTGTTACTATAGTGAAAGCACACGTCCACACGTTACATGTGTTACTATAGTGAAAGCACGTGTCCACACGTTACATGTGTTACTATAGTGAAAGCACACGTCCACACGTTACATGTTACTATAGTGAAAGCACATGTCCACACGTTACATGTGTTACTATAGTGAAAGCACACGTCCACACGTTACTTGTGTTACTATAGTGAAAGCACACGTTACGTGTTACTATAGTGAAAGCACACCTCCACACGTTACGTGTTACTATAGTGAAAGCACATGTTACATGTGTTACTATAGTGAAAGCACACGTCCACACGTTACATGTGTTACTATAGTGAAAGCACGCGTCCACACGTTACATGTGTTACTATAGTGAAAGCACACGTCCACACGTTACATGTGTTACTATAGTGAAAGCACATGTCCACACGTTACATGTGTTACTATAGTGAAAGCACATGTCCACACGTTACATGTGTTATTATAGTAAAAGCAAGTGCAAATCGTCTCAGGATCAGCACACGGCGGGAAAGGAGCAATGATGACGTCACGGAAATTTCAGGAACACGTCAGTCCTCACATCATTAATGATGCTCAAATAAACCTCAATCTGTTCCCACACAGGGGAGAGCGCTGTCAAACTGTGTGTGTGTGTGTGTGTGTGTGTCTTCTCTCTCTTCTTCTTCTCTCTCTCTTCTTCTTCTCTCTTCTCTCTCTCTCTTCTTCTCTCTTCTTCTCGCTCTCATTGCCCGGCACCATTAACACAAAGTGTCAGATGTAAATTCAAATTAGCCCCTTATTTCCCTGTCTCCCTCCTCAAACTCACTCCTCTCGTCTTCTCTCCGTATCGTCCTGCTGTTCCTGCTAAAAGCTTCTACTAGATCAATCATTTGTGGTGTTTCCAATGTTCCCGCACTCTTACATAATTCCTAATCCTGGCATTCACTGCAGACGAGGGGCAGATTCACATTTAAAGGGTTTGAATGAGGATTTGAGCTCTTTTCAATGGCCTTTCAGTGCTTTCGTTAGCAGACGTTCTGTGATGCGATTTCTGCCATATACTGGATATTTTAATCTTTTAATTGTTTTCATACCTTTGTCAACTATATATAGCATTTTCATATGAAGCTGTTTATACACTATCAGCTGAAGTTGGCATGTGAAGGAGTGTGTACGCTGGAAAAATGCTTTGTCAGGGAATAAACGTGTCTAAATAAACTGGCTTGATTTATAAAGGAATCCAGCTGAATACATGAAGTCATCGGTTAGATGAGGTGGAAAACAGCACGTTTGAACTTTGTGTGATTTGTGTATGTTTCTGTGTAATCCTGTATCTCACAGTATAGGTGACTGATACGTGACGAGGGCAATAATGTCAGGTTTTTGTTTTGGGTTTTCTGGTCCAAATCGAACACATTAAATTGATTAAAAGTAACGTGTCAGTACAGACATTTATAATGTTACAAATTATTCTATCTCAAATAAACACTGTTCTTTTGAGCTTTCCATTCATCAAACAATCCTGAAAATAAAATGGATCACAGTTTCCACAACTGTTTTCAACACTGATAATAATCATAAGTAATGATGCTGAAAATTCAGCTTTGATCACAGGAATAAATTACACTTTACTATATATTCACATAGAAAACAGCTGATTTACATGCTAATAATATTTCAGAATATTACTGATTTTACTGTATTTCTGATTAAATAAATGCAGCCTTGGTGAGCAGAAGAGACTTCGTAGTGTATATAGAGTAAACTTTTATAAATTAAATTAAAATTAAATTAAATTAATATAAAAAATACAATAAATAAAATAAAAAATAATAAAAAGTAAAAAAAATATTATAAATTAAAAAAAGTAAAAAAAAATAAATAAAAAAAAAAAATATATATATATATATATTAAAACAAATACAAAAAATACAAATATATAAAATAAAATAAAAGAGACTCGTAGAAAGTAATAGTTGAGCTTTAAAACTAATGTGGACATATAATATCTTCATGTTGACTTCTGATTGATATCTTGGCAAATCTGAGCACAATTTGAAACATTGTTGAGATCTCTTTTAAAACTCTCGGAGGAACACGTGTGAGATTACAGGCTCTTTTCCTCAGGAGCGGAACATAAAGTCAATTATCCGTTCATTAATATCATTTACAGAGATTATCTTTTAAAGAGATCTCACTGGTTAATCTTCTCTCCTACAGCCCATGTGAAGCCAGTGAACGGTGATAGTCTGACAGTCCTGGAGGATGTCACATTTAAATTGACTAGATCTAGTCTAGACATCTAAAAATACTTCACAAATATAATATTTCACTTTCACAAAGTCATTGAGAATAAACCCAATCTGTGCCTGTCTCAGATTGGATCAGATCAGAAGTGAATTTATGGTGACGGACCGGACTGTCTCGGACACACACTCATCCTCCGCTCTTCTCCAGCTGTCTCCTTACATCTCAAAATATATATATATATATCTCATATTTGCCTTTAACATCACAACCAGTCAGTGTTGCCATGAAGTCACTTCCCATGTCTCCAGACTGATGAGTCACATGACATTTACAGCTCAGTTGATTGGCTCAAAAATCTAGTATTTTCTTCTCTATTGTGTTGTATATCGAGTGAAACGCTTCTGGAACAAGAACACATGTGGGCGGGGCTTGATTGTGTCTGTGAGAAATTGATTGGATGGTTGGATGGTAGTGGTTTGCTATTGGCTGATCTCATGTGAGTGACAGGTTGCCCCGCCCTCGTCATCAGAGAAGAGAAGAGATGCTGCTGTTATTTCTGATTCAAGATTATTAACACAATAATAATGTGCACCCATAAATCATTTACAATAGAGGGAATGCATTAACGTCACTTCCCCACCGGAACACGCCGCCGTCAGCCGGACTGAGTGGCAGAAGAGCTGCTGCGTGACTGGAGTTAATAGGGGAAACTGCGAAAACGCGAGTAAAACAAACTATTATCAGTTTAAACTAAAAGTTGGACTCGATATAGTGTTCCTTACAACTTATCAAAGATCCAGTGATGCATGGATATTGACATGCAGCCAGGAATCGTGTTTCCTGACATTTATATGTGCCTGATTTCGACGCCCGGGAAATAAATTAAGAAAATTTGCCTGTAAACGTTTTATATAAATAGAATATAGATAGGTCTAAATCCGAGTGATCACTTACATTAATGTTATACTGTATATCATCATATCGTCCAGCCCTAAAACTTGTATAGTTTTTTGTCAGTGTTTATTTAAAAACATCCAATTATGCAGAATATAGTCTGTTCTGTAGCTTTTTGCAGTCTGTAAAAATATACAGTACCTCAGATTTCTGGTCAAATCTAGTTGTACAGTCAATCGCAAAGCTCTTTCCCGTTTTAGATGTGTTTTGTGTGATTTTCACGGCATTCACGCTGAAAACAAATGCCGCCGCTCAGTCTTTTTGCCACTTGTGGGCGTGACCGCATTCACTCCGGCCGACGGTGACGTCATGCGCATACCCTCTATAAACACTGCAGTATTCCATAAAAAAAAACAATTATTACTAGATGAGTAAAGTTTGTAAATGAAACAAGTTTGTAAACAAACTTTGATGTTGGCTTAACAAAGCTTTGTCTGAAAGTTTGAAATAACTTAAAAGCATGTTGCTAGCATGATTTGGAATGTTTCTAATATGAATTAACATGTTGTTAGCATGATTTAGCACATTTCCAGCATGTTTTAGCATGTTCGCCAGCATGATAACAAGTTGTCATGTCATGGTTTAGCATGTTGCTAGCATGAATTAACATGTTGCTAACATGAATTAACACATTGATAACATGATTTAGCATGTTGCTAGCATGAATTAACATGTTGCTAACATGAATTAACACATTGATAACATGATTTAGCATGTTGCTAGCATGGATTAACATGTTGCTAGAATGATTTAGCACATTGATAACATGAATTAGCATGTTGTTAACATTAAATAACATGTTGCTAACATGAATTGGCATGTTGTTAACATGATTTGGCATGCTTCTATAATGAGTTAGTGTGTTGTTTTAACGTATTTTAACACATTGTCAGCATGATAACAAGTTGTCATGTCATGATTTAGCATTTTGCTAGTATGAATTAGCATGTTGCTAGTATGATTAGCACATTGACAGCATAAATTAGCATGTTGCTATCATATTTAAGTATGTTGTCCTAGGATAGTCGTCAAGCTTTGCTAGTGATAGGCAACTTAAATACTATATAAGTCTTATTGTACAAAAGTCTTCACCCCCTCAATGAAAGTCTATGGGGCTTTTCGTAGTTTCGATCGTCTGTTTAACGGCAACCGTAAGTCGGATCAGTTAGGAAAGATCCAGCAACCCGAGCCAGTCTGAAGGTCTGAGCCGAGTCTTGTGGTTTTGTAGCTTGAAAACCACCAAATGCTGTTTCTTAAAGCTAACATAATTATTTTGATTTCATAATGTCCTGCCAGACCTCAAAGGCCAGTCGTGTGTGTGTGTGTGTGTGTGTGTGTGTGTGAACATGAACATGCTCACTCTTACAAACACACAATAACACGCTCAATATCATTGAAAAACACCGTGCTCAATATCTACCTGTGGAGAGACACGCGGCTCATTTTAAAGAGCTCGATAAGAGACTCGCTTTATCAGACCTCCATCAACTCCATGCTGCAAGAACTCACACACACACACACACACACACACACACACTAACCCGACCCATAAAACTACACCACACACACACACACACACACTAACCCGACCCCTAAACCTACTCATCACACACACACACACACACACACACACACACACTAACCCGACCCATAAAACTACACCACACACACACACACACACTAACCCGACCCCTAAACCTACTCATCACACACACACACACACACACACACACACACACTAACCCGACCCATAAAACTACACCACACACACACACACACACTAACCCGACCCCTAAACCTACTCATCACACACACACACACACACACACACACACACACTAACCCGACCCATAAAACTACACCACACACACACACACACACACTAACCCGACCCCTAAAACTACTCATGACACAAAACTTTCAACTTTTTTACATTTTCAAAAAAACTGATTCTGTGTGATTTATAAGCTTGTTTCCTCAATTTAGTCCTACAGTGACACGAGTCCCCATGAGTGTGTGTGTGTGTGCATTCAGGTTTAAGTCCCCACAGGGGTAGAAAAACATGTACACGCACACATACACACAAATACACACACTCTCTCTCTCACACACACACACACACACACAAACACACACACTAACCCGACCCATAAAACTACACCACACACACACACACACACACACACAAACACTAACCCGACCCCTAAACCTACTCATCACACACACACACACACACACACACTAACCCGACCCATAAAACTACACCACACACACACACACACACACACACTAACCCGACCCATAAAACTACATCACACACACACACACACACACACACACTAACCCGACCCCTAAACCTACTCATCACACACACACACACACACACACACACACACACACTAACCGACCCATAAAACTACACCACACACACACACACACACACTAACCCGACCCATAAAACTACACCACACACACACACACACACACTAACCCGACCCCTAAACCTACTCATCACACACACACACACACACACACTAACCCGACCCATAAAACTACACCACACACACACACTAACCCGACCCCTAAACCTACTCATCACACACACACACACACACACACACACACTAACCCGACCCATAAAACTACACCACACACACACACACTAACCCGACCCCTAAACCTACTCATCACACACACACACACACACACACACACACACACTAACCCGACCCATAAAACTACACCACACACACACACACACACTAACCCGACCCCTAAACCTACTCATCACACACACACACACACACTAACCCGACCCATAAAACTACACCACACACACACACACACACACTAACCCGACCCCTAAACCTACTCATCACACACACACACACACACACACACTAACCCGACCCATAAAACTACACCACACACACACACACACACACACTAACCCGACCCATAAAATTACATCACACACACACACACACACTAACCCGACCCCTAAACCTACTCATCACACACACACACACACACACACTAACCGACCCATAAAACTACACCACACACACACACACACACACTAACCCGACCCATAAAACTACACCACACACACACACACACACTAACCCGACCCCTAAACCTACTCATCACACACACACACACACACACACTAACCCGACCCATAAAACTACACCACACACACACACACACACACTAACCCGACCCCTAAAATCTACTCATCACACACACACACTAACCCGACCCATAAAACTACACACACACACACACACACACACTAACCCGACCCCTAAACCTACTCATCACACACACACACACACACACACACTAACCCGACCCATAAAACTACACCACACACACACACTAACCCGACCCCTAAACCTACTCATCACACACACACACACACACACACACACACTAACCCGACCCATAAAACTACACCACACACACACACACACACACACACACACACTAACCCGACCCCTAAACCTACTCATCACACACACACACACACTAACCCAACCCATAAAACTACACCACACACACACACACACACTAACCCGACCCCTAAACCTACTCATCACACACACACACACACACACACACACACACACACACTAACCCGACCCCTAAACCTACTCATCACACACACACACACACTAACCCGACCCATAAAACTACACCACACACACACACACACACTAACCCGACCCCTAAACCTACTCATCACACACACACACACACACACACACACACACACACACTAACCCGACCCATAAAACTACACCACACACACACACACACACACACTAACCCGACCCCTAAACCTACTCATCACACACACACACACACACACACACACTAACCCGACCCATAAAACTACACCACACACACACACACACACACAAATCCGACCCCTAAACCTACTCATCACACACACACACACACACACACACACACACTAACCCGACCCATAAAACTACACCACACACACACACTAACCCGACCCCTAAACCTACTCATCACACACACACACACACACACACACACACACTAACCCGACCCATAAAACTACACCACACACACACACTAACCCGACCCCTAAACCTACTCATCACACACACACACACACACACACACTAACCCGACCCATAAAACTACACCACACACACACACACACACACACTAACCCGACCCCTAAACCTACTCATCACACACACACACACACTAACCCGACCCATAAAACTACACCACACACACACACACACACTAACCCGACCCCTAAACCTACTCATCACACACACACACACACACACACACACACACACACACACACACACTAACCCGACCCATAAAACTACACCACATACACACACACACACACACACACACTAACCCGACCCCTAAACCTACTCATCACACACACACACACACACACACACACTAACCCGACCCATAAAACTACACCACACACACACACACACACACTAACCCGACCCCTAAACCTACTCATCACACACACACACACACACACACTAACCCGACCCATAAAACTACACCACACACACACACTAACCCGACCCCTAAACCTACTCATCACACACACACACACACTAACCCGACCCATAAAACTACACCACACACACACACACACACTAACCCGACCCCTAAACCTACTCATCACACACACACACACACTAACCCGACCCATAAAACTACACCACACACACACACACACACTAACCCGACCCCTAAACCTACTCATCACACACACACACACACACACACACACACACACTAACCCGACCCCTAAACCTACTCATCACACACACACACACACACACACACACTAACCCGACCCCTAAACCTACTCATCACACACACACACACACTAACCCGACCCATAAAACTACACCACACACACACACACACACTAACCCGACCCCTAAAACTACTCATGACACAAAACTTTCAACTTTTTTACATTTTCAAAAAAACTGATTCTGTGTGATTTATAAGCTTGTTTCCTCAATTTAGTCCTACAGTGACACGAGTCCCCATGAGTGTGTGTGTGTGTGCATTCAGGTTTAAGTCCCCACAGGGGTAGAAAAACATGTACACGCACACATACACACAAATACACACACTCTCTCTCTCACACACACACACACACACACAAACACACACACTAACCCGACCCATAAAACTACACCACACACACACACACACACACTAACCCGACCCCTAAACCTACTCATCACACACACACACACACACACACACACTAACCCGACCCCTAAACCTACTCATCACACACACACACACACTAACCCGACCCATAAAACTACACCACACACACACACACACACACTAACCCGACCCCTAAAACTACTCATGACACAAAACTTTCAACTTTTTTACATTTTCAAAAAAACTGATTCTGTGTGATTTATAAGCTTGTTTCCTCAATTTAGTCCTACAGTGACACGAGTCCCCATGAGTGTGTGTGTGTGTGCATTCAGGTTTAAGTCCCCACAGGGGTAGAAAAACATGTACACGCACACATACACACAAATACACACACTCTATCTCTCTCACACACACACACACACACACACAAACACAAACACACACAAACACACACATACACACAAATACACACACTCTCTCTCTCTCTCTCACACACACACACACACACACACAAACACAACACAAAACACACACACACATACACACACAATTTAAAGTGACAAAGGTTATTTCTGGCTGAGATTCATAAATGCTACAGAAACTCATGAACAGAAACTGTATTAGAGCTGAATCTCGATCGCTCTAGTGAGGCAGCATCGCCCCCCAGTGACACAAACACACACACACACACAAAGGGAATCACAGCTACACACTCCAAACCTGACAGTGTGTTACATGATCTGGGTGATCGCTATGAGGTCGCAGGTGCTTGGAGTTTTTGCTCATTTTAATTGACTGTCAGGTTAAAATTGTACATTTGATGACTTAACGAACCCAGAGTAACTGCACACCTCCACAACACACACACACACACACACACACACTCTGGTGTCACTGACGTCTGAAACACACACTGCTGACGACATTCAGCCCAGATCAAACTCCAAATGAACTCTGAGGGCTTAAAACCTCCTTTGGATTTTCAATTCTCACTGTCGCCGGCCGACAAAGGAAGTAATTTGCAAGTTCACATCATTCTCTCTTTCTTCCCATGATCTGACAGAGAGCATTTCCTCAGTGACATCACCATCACAAAGCATCATGGTAACACCGGACCACAGGGACCATCTAATCACCTCTCTCACTCTCTGCGCAGTAACAAATGTTGGGTTATTGTTTAACCCAGCCGTTGGGTTACACATATTTGGGTCACTATGTTGGGTTATTTTCCAAAAATGTTGGGTCATTTTTAAAATCGTTGGGTAATTTCTAGTAATAACCAGGCTGTTGGGTTAAATGTTGTATGTACACTAGAGTATTCTGAATTTATGTACACAATTATGTATATTTACATTAAATTCTGGACTCCCCAATATTTAGTTTGAAATTAAAAAATTTATAAATTTGTTGAGACACGCTTATTGTTTTATACAAGTAAACAATCTGTATTTTGAAAACGAAGTGTATTTTATTTATAAAAATAATGTCATAAATAAAAATAAATAGTTAACTTAACTGTGGAGTTACTTTTAACCCAACTGGCTTTTAACCCAATGCAAGGTGCCATATCACCCATAGTTGGGATACTCGTTGGGTTATTTTTAACCCAACACTATTGAGTGTCTTCCGGTTGCCCTTATTGCTCTGGCTTTCTCATTCACACACTGTATGTGAGAGATTGATTTCCATTTGAATAAGATTTATGAGCCGGGTATGTCAGTGTAT